>CACRXE010000022.1:800000-1082500 GCA_902685375.1 Neostethus bicornis
AAATAAAAATAAATTTAATGCATTTATTCAGAAAAAAAAAAAAAGATGATGTCATCGATTTGTAGATTCTAACATGATGGGGGCGCTGCCCGCTGACCGGGGTGGCGTTGCTCTGGGCACATACACACTCACAAATACATATACACACACACACACACACGTACACATACATACATAAACAT
Organism: Neostethus bicornis; assembly: GCA_902685375.1. NCBI lineage: Eukaryota > Metazoa > Chordata > Actinopteri > Atheriniformes > Phallostethidae > Neostethus > Neostethus bicornis. The sequence goes on from CACRXE010000022.1 coordinate 800,183, forward strand.
ACACGCAAACATACACACACGTACATACACAAATACATACACACAAATATTCACACACACATATACACACACACATACATAAACATACACGCACACATACACACACGTACATAAACATACACACACACATACAGTACACACACACATACATAAACATACACACATATACACACATACACGCACACACACATATACACACATGCACAGACGTACACTCTCCTGTTGGGTTTTAGGTGTGTGTAAAAAGCTTAATGAAAATGTTCAAACACACACGCTCTAACACACACACACACACGGTCACGCCTTTACTCCACCAGCTGCTCCCTGGTTGCCAAGGTGATGAGGACCCATGTGTCACCAGGTTATTGGTTGCTGTTGATGTTGGTTTAACGACCTTTTAATAATGCAGCGCTGCAGGCGTGTGTGTGTCTGTGTGTGTGTGTGTGTGCGTGTGTGTGTCTGACCTTCATTGATTTTCACACACAGCTTTAAACTGAATCCAGGACAGTTTTTAACGTTAAATAATCCTGACCTATCGATGTGCGGACACTAGGACACACCTCCAAATCTGGAGTTGTAAGCCCCGCCTCTAAATACAGCCACCCAATAACATAACACCTTTCTTTTTAAAGGGAAGAAATCTTTTTTAAAAAATCACACTGAATCTGGAGAAAAAAATCAACTAAATGATGCTTTTAATTTTGATCAGATTGTTGATCAACGCTCGTTATGTATTGATACACATCAATGTACGCAGACCTTCTCCACTCTTTTCTAGGTGAGGGCCGGGGTCTCTGCTTCCCATCCCAGCTGCGAATCAGTCCAGAGAGTCCACTCAGTCCCAGATTCAGTGTGACCGATGGTTCCGTACTGTTTGTGTAGGTCTATGTCTCAGTCCCTCGGTCTCTTTGTTTGTGGAAGCTAAAAAAAAAATCCTTTCCTATAAAAAACACTGATATTTTATTATTGGGTAGTTATACCCAATTTTTGGGGCTTAACCCCCAATTTTAAGGTGTACCCAAATGTCCCCCCGTACATTATTCTTCTTCTTCCATCAGTTACCTTCAGGTGGCGCCACAGTAAGTCAGTTTCTTCCATCTAACCCTATCTCCTGTTTCCTCTTCGGTCACACCAACTATCTTCATGTCTTCTTTCACTGTATCCATGAACCTCCTCTTTGGTCTTCCTCTAGTCCTCTTTCCTGGTGGTTCTCTCACCCCGGCTGCATCCTCCATCTCACCCAGGAGGATCCTGAGGTGTTCCCTGTCCAGCTGGGAGACATAGTCTCTCCAGCAGGTCCAGGGTCTGCTTCTGGGTCTCCTCCTGGTAGGACGGAACACCTCACCAGAGAGGGAGGCATCTTAATCAGAAGCCCAGTTCAACCCATTTGTCTTTTCTTGACAGTGAGAGTAGGAATATAGATCCTGGTTACCATGGTGAGGGTAGGAACGTAGATCCTGGTTACCATGGTGAGGGTAGGAACGTAGATCCTGGTTACCATGGTGAGGGCAGGAACGTAGATCCTGGTTACCATGGTGAGGGTAGGAACGTAGATCCTGGTTACCATGGTGAGGGTAGGAACATAGATCCTGGTTACCATGGTGAGGGTAGGAACGTAGATCCTGGTTACCATGGTGAGGGTAGGAACGTAGATCCTGGTTACCATGGTGAGGGTAGGAACATAGATCCTGGTTACCATGGTGAGGGTAGGAACATAGATCCTGGTTACCATGGTGAGGGTAGGAACGTAGATCCTGGTTACCATGGTGAGGGTAGGAACGTAGATCCTGGTTACCATGGTGAGGGTAGGAACGTAGATCCTGGTTCAGTACAGATGTCTCCCTCACTGGTGAGGGGTTCCGTCCCACCAGGAGGAGACCCAGAGTCACACCTGGACCTTCTAGAGAGACTATGTCTCACAGCTGGACAGGGAACACCTCAGGATCCTCCTGGGTGAGAGAAAGCTAGGCTTCCCGTCTGAGACAGTTACCCCCAGCCCTGGTTCAACTTTAAACGATAGAACAGAATGGTAAACCTAAAGCAGCCCCCTCTCTGTGATCTTTGTTCTACTGGTTACCATGGTTTCACACGACCTCGGTGTAGAAGACGCATCACGAGCGCACAGACACGATGAGAAAACCGTCTTTGATTACAGTCTTTACAGGAAGTTACATGAAAGTTGTGGTTTTAACAAGTCGTGAAGTAAACGTGTGGAAATGACATATAAAAGAACCACAGAAGCAGAGGTGTCGAGAAAAAGAGGAAACACATCAGCTGAATTATCCTCTTCCACTTTCATTAAGTTACAAAACAACACGTAACGACAAAACGACGTCTGTCGAAAGCAAAACATCCAGACAAGTACAAGAGATGATGGTAAGATAGACGGTAACAGTAAAAGAGAGTCCAGGCTCATGGAGCGCTAAACAGTCTCAGTCACTCTGAGAGCCTGTTGGTGAAGACTCAGACGTAGATCCTGGTTACCATGGTGAGGATAGGAATGTAGACCCTGGTTACCAGGGTGAGGGTAGGAACATAGATCCTGGTTACCATGGTGAGGGTAGGAACGTAGATCCTGGTTACCATGGTGAGGGTAGGAACATAGATCCTGGTTACCATGGTGAGGGTAGGAATGTAGATCCTGGTTACCATGGTGAGGGTAGGAACGTAGATCCTGGTTACCATGGTGAGGGTAGGAATGTAGATCCTGGTTACCATGGTGAGGGTAGGAACGTAGATCCTGGTTACCATGGTGAGGGTAGGAACGTAGATCCTGGTTACCATGGTGAGGGTAGGAACGTACATCCTGGTTACCATGGTGAAGGTAGGAACGTAGATCCTGGTTACCATGGTGAGGGTAGGAACTTAGATCCTGGTTACCATGGTGAGGGTAGTAACATAGATCCTGGTTACCATGGTGAGGGTAGGAACGTAGATCCTGGTTACCATGGTGAGGGTAGGAACGTAGATCCTGGTTACCATGGTGAGGGTAGGAACGTAGATCCTGGTTACCATGGTGAGGGTAGGAACGTAGATCCTGGTTACCATGGTGAGGGTAGGAACGTAGATCCTGGTTACCATGGTGAGGGTAGGAACGTAGATCCTGGTTACCATGGTGAGGGTAGGAACGTAGATCCTGGTTACCATGGTGAGGGTAGGAACGTAGATCCTGGTTACCATGTTGAGGGTAAGAACGTAGATCCTGGTTACCATGGTGAGGATAGGAACGTAGATCCTGGTTACCATGGTGAGGGTAGGAACGTAGATCCTGGTTACCATGGTGAGGGTAGTAACATAGATCCTGGTTACCATGGTGAGGGTAGGAACGTAGATCCTGGTTACCATGGTGAGGGTAGGAACGTAGATTCTGGTTACCATGGTGAGGGTAGGAACGTAGATTCTGGTTACCATGGTGAGGGTAGGAACGTAGATCCTGGTTACCATGGTGAGGGTAGGAACGTAGATCCTGGTTACCATGGTGAGGGTAGGAACGTAGATCCTGGTTACCATGGTCACACTTGGTAACACATAAGTCCAGGGAGAGTTTGAGATCGCGACTTGTTCTCTCCGATATAAGTTTAGTTTTTAAGTACTGTAGGTTGTATACGTACGTTTACAGCATCCTGCAGTGGTCGAGTTGTGTTATTGTTTTTACGTAAGTAAACAGAGAGGAATCCAAGATGGCGGAGCGCGATGAGACGTTCTTTTTTGTTGATTGTTTTCTTTGGATAGTATTTATCTTTTTATGGGTCGGTCTACGAGGAAAATGGTGGACGCCATTTTGTAATTAAGCAGCAAAATTAAGTACGTCTGGGTTTTTTGGAAGGCCGTTAACTAGCCGTCAAGCTTTTCAACTCAAGGCGAGGACAGCATACGGCATGATGAAGACACCTAGACCGCATCATGTAGTGGGGTTTCAGTACCTCCACCTGGACCACATCATCCGTGAGGTTTCAGTACCTTCAACGAGTTTCAGAACCACTCGTTTAAAGACTTTCAGCTTGAGATAAAAACAGAAACGGTCGTTATCTCCACGGAGCCACACCTCTTCTCTTATCAACCAGGAACCGTTTGTTTAATCTTTATTATTCTCCTCTGGTTCGTCTCTGGTTATTCAGATCAAACTCTCGTTCTGGTCTGAACCAAGTTTAACAGATCCGACCCACAAGGACCTGAAACGACGACCCATTAGCTCATTAGAAACAGTTTGTTTGGAAAACTAGAAGCGAGGAGGAGGAGAAAAGCTGATGTCTGCTAAACGACAAGAGCTGGACTGAAAATCAATGAGGGTGGATTTGATGAGGAGATAAATCCTCTCTAGAGACCCATCCTCCACCTCCATGAAGATGTCGTTAAACAGACGAGAGGATCCTTCAGAACGAAGCGAAAACCAGCTGCTGTTCTTTAAACCAGATGGAAATAAACAAAAAAAAAACGTCATGGAGTCGTTTTCTTCATTTAAAGACACGAAGCACCCGTGAAAGGCGGGTCACCACCTCCTACTAGATCAGGCATGGGCAAACTACGGCCCGCGGGCCACATGCAGCCCGTTAAACGTTTTAATCCGGCCCATCGAACATTACAACAACACTGCTCCCATTAAAATGTGCGTGTGTCTCCGTGATGTGAAAATAAACAATGTGCCAGATATGGAAAGCCATCAGAGCCAATACACACATGTAAACAAGTGTGTTAGATGTTAAAACAAACAAAATGTTACATCAAGGACTTAGATTTCAAACCTAGCGCCGCTAGATTTGAGAATCTAGAGGTTACCAAAGCATGCCACCCATCTGATCCTGTTCCCAGTGGCAAATACTTTGTACAGGATTTTTTAAACGGGGGAGCGGGGCCCAAAACTAGCACAGCACCTGTAGTGCTTGCCAGTATAGAGGGGTCTGGGGGCCTTCCCCCCACCCCCTCCCCCAGAACCTTTTTGAAAAATAAATCATTTTTCTGTATTTTGGTGCAAATTTTACAATAATTAAAGTCAGTCAGTCACCGTCTTAACCGTCTGTCCCTCACGGCGTTACGAGGGTGCCGGAGCCCATCCCGGCTGATTTAAGGCAAAGGGCAGGACACACCCTGTACAGGTCGCCAGTCTGTCGCGTGGCCACACACATACAACCATCCACACACACACACTCATTCCTAGGGGCAATTTGGCACCGGCCGGCCAATCAACCTAGCATGTACAGTGGTGGTCAAAAGTTTACATACACTTGTAAAGAACATAATGTCATGGCTGTCTTGAGTTTCCAGTTATTTCAACAACTCTGATTTTTCTCTGATATAGTGATTGGAACAGATCCTTCTTTGTCACAAAAAACATTCATGAAGTTTGATTCTTTTATGACTTTATTATGGGTAAACTGAAAATGTGACGAAATCAGCTGGGTCAAAAATATACATACAGCTCAATGAATGAGCAATTTTGGAGACTTAGAAAGTTGTGTCAATGACATGAGCTTCATAGCATGACCTCTTAACTTCTTGTGAGTGATTATGAGTGACTACAGCTGGTGACTTCTCTGAGGCCATTTAAAAAGGGCTCATTGGATAAAAACACCCACAAACGCTACAATGGGAAAGTCAAAGGAGCTCAGCACAGATTTGAAAAAGAGAATCATTGACTTGAACGAGTCAGGAAAGTCACTTGGAGCCATTTCAAAGCAGCTGCAGGTTCCAAGAGCAACAGTGCAAACAATTGTTTGTAAGTATAAAGTGCATGGCAGTGTTTTGTCACTGCCACGATCAGGAAGAAAACGCAAGCTGTCACCTGCTGCTGAGAGAAAACTGGTCAGGAGGGTGAAGAGTCAACCCAGGAGCACCAAAAAGCAGATCTGCCAAGAATTAGAAGCTGCTGGAACACAGGTGTCAGTGTCCACAGTCAAGCGTGTTTTGCATCGCCATGGACTGAGAGGTTGCCGTGCAAGAAGGAAGCCCTTGCTCCAAAAGCGGCACCTTAAGGCTCGACTAAAGTTTGCTGCTGATCACATGGACAAAGATAAGACCTTCTGGAGGAAAGTTCTGTGGTCAGATGAAACAAAAATTGAGCTGTTTGGCCACAATGCCCAGCAATATGTTTGGAGGAGAAAAGGTGAGGCCTTTAACCCCAAGAACACCAGGCCTACCATCAAGCACACGGGTGGTAGTATTATGCTGTGGGCCTGTTTTGCTGCCAATGGAACTGGTGCTTTACAGAGAGTCAATGGGACAATGAAGAAGGAGGATTACCTTCAAATTCTTCAAGAAAACCTGAAGTCATCAGCCCGAAGGTTGGGTCTTGGGCGCAGTTGGGTGTTCCAACAGGACAATGACCCCAAACACACATCAAAAGTGGTAATGGAATGGCTAAATCAGGCTAGAATTAAGGTTTTAGAATGGCCTTCCCAAAGTCCTGACTTAAATCCCATTGAGAACATGTGGATAATGCTGAAGAAACAAGTCCATGTCAGAAAGCCAACAAATTTAACTGAACTGCACCAATTCTGTCAAGAGGAGTGGTCAAAGATTCAACCAGAAACTTGCCAGAAGCTTGTGGATGGCTACCAAAAGCGCCTAATTGAAGTAAAAATGGCCAAAGGACATGTAACCAAATATTAGCATTGCTGTATGTATATTTTTGACCCAGCTGATTTCGTCACATTTTCAGTTTACCCATAATAAAGTCATAAAAGAATCAAACTTCATGAATGTTTTTTGTGACAAAGAAGGATCTGTTCCAATCACTATATCAGAGAAAAATCAGAGTTGTTGAAATAACTGGAAACTCAAGACAGCCATGACATTATGTTCTTTACAAGTGGATGTAAACTTTTGACCACAACTGTATGTCTTTGAAGGGTGAGAGGAAACCAGAGTACCCGGAGAAAACCCACACAAACACGGGGAGAACATGCAAACTCCACACAGAAAGAACAGTGTTCCAAGCCTCGTCTCCACACGGGACTCGAACCCATGACCTTCTTGCTGTGAGGCCACCGTGCTGCCATAATTAAAGTAGTAAGAACAATTTTTTTTCAACCTAGACAGGGGTGGGGGAACACCCCTCCCCCTCATTCCAGCGCCGCTCCCCATGCCCATCATAACCTCCCTCATGCCAGCACTCCTCATGCCCATCATAACCTCCCTCATGCCAGCACTCCTCATGCCCATCATAACCTCCCTCATGCCAACACTCCTCATGCCCATCATAACCTCCCTCATGCCAGCACTCCTCATGCCCATCATAACCTCCCTCATGCCAGCACTCCTCATGCCCATCATAACCTCCCTCATGCCAGCACTCCTCATGCCCATCATAACCTCCCTCATGCCAGCACTCCTCATGCCCATCATAACCTCCCTCATGCCAACACTCCTCATGCCCATCATAACCTCCCTCATACCAACACTCCCCATGCCCATCATAACCTCCCTCATGCCAACACTCCTCAGAACCTTGAGATGCCCGATCTTTAACCGCCTCTCCCCGCCTTGGTGCCACACCCACTCCCACCGTCCTCTACACGCCTCCGACCCTCACTCGTTCTCCTTCACTACTCCTGTCCATACCACCGCCTTTGCCACGACCCTCGCCACCACCCCCTTCTCACCACCTCCACCCGTTCATCCCCCCGTCCCAGATTGACCCGTACCCAGATAAACCATCATAGATTAGACCACAGCTGGGGGTTTCCCCCCTCCACCATAACCCCTCCCCCTCCTGCTTGTTATCTACCACACCTGTGCCCAATCAATTCAGTCGTCGGGGGGTTTTAAGCCAGATGGTGCGGCGGGCATCTGGTTAGGATGCGTTCTGAAACGTCTCGATCTGAAAACACACGTCTGAATCTTTTTCTATGTTTTTTTTTTTTTCATACATATTGAATTCATCTCTAAACGGGTAAATTTGTGTGCTGTATTCCACCGCAGCAGGCTGCCACGACGGAGCTGATGGTGGGAGAAACGGGGGGTTAGGTGTCTTCTCCAAGGACATGAGCTCAGTGGGATTCAACCCGGCTTCTCATGGTCCAAAGGTGAACACTCTACCGCTGAGCTACCGCCTCCCTCTGTTCTTTCACAGTCACCTTCTAGACCATATGTTCCTTTTGGAGTTGCAGGGGTGCCGGAGCCCATCCTGGCTGATTCAAGGTGAGGGGCAGGGTACACCCCGAACAGGTCGCCAGTCTCTCATAGGGCCACACACACACAACCATAAACACACACACTGCTAGGGCCAACCTAACTGCTTGCTTGGAGGGTGGGAAGAAACCCACGCAGACACAGGGAGAACATGCAAACTCCACACAGAAAGGACAGTGTTCCAAGCCTCGTCCCCATCCGGGACTTGAATCCACAACCTTCTTGCTGTGAAGCCCCTATGTCACCCACTGTGGTACCCACTGTCCCACCCACCGTGCCGCCCTTCTTTAACAGCATTAAATAAAAACAATCTTTTTTTCTGAACGTCTTTTAGAAGATTTTTCTCTTTTTTTTTTTTAGACTTTCAGCAACATTTGAGACGGAGACGGTGGCCGCGTGGTTAGCGCGTTCGCCCGCGGACCGGAAGGTCGCGGGTTTGCGTCCCACGGAGAGCTCGTCTAGGGTCCTTGGAGAAGACACCTAACCCCCGCTTCTCCCACAATTGGCGCCGTTGAAGGGCAGCCTGCTGCGGTGTAAGGAGTGCAGCAAACAAATTTCCCCGGTGTGGGATGAATAGAGTATTTCAAAATAAACAAAAATAAATAAAATAAACATTTTGTTATAAAAAAGTAACAAAATGAATAAAAAATTGCGACAAGAACTTCCTGTTTTTTTATTGAAACAAAGTTTCAAACGTGAGGACGAAACGTTTTGTTATGAAACCTCAGGTGACCTCAGACGTCTCCACAAAGAAGGCAGGTTCCCAGCCTGTTCAGGGTGTACCCACATACAACCATCCACACACACACTCACTCATAGGGGCCAATCAACCTAGCATGCATGTCTTTGGAGGGTGGGAGGAAACCGGAGTACCAGGAGGAAACCCACACAGACACAGGGAGAACATGCAAACTCCACACAGAAAGGACAGTGTTCCAAACCTCGTCCCCATTCGAGACTTGAACCCACGACTTTCTTGCTGTGAGGCCACTGTGCCACCCACTGTGCCAAAACAAAGTAAAATAAATATAATTTTTTCATTGAGTGAGGAACGTTGTAACTTATTCATTCTTAAAAATAACACCTCTTAATAACCCTGTAAACAAAGTAAACATTGTACTGTCTCTTTAAATCAGTCGTTAGCGCAGCCAAGCTAACAGGAAGTTAGCAGCAAGCTAGCATTAGCTTGAAGTTAGCATGCTGTTTAAAACTTTAAGTTTGTGACCACCAAGCTCCTTTGTTACTGTTTTCACTATGGTGTGTGACTTCCTCATGGCTGCAGGTGTGTGTGTAGACGGTGTGAACATGCAGCATTGTGGGGGGCGTGTCGCCGTGAGAGACAGATGCAGCCGCTGTGTTTTTTTCTTTTCACAGACAGAAACGTGAAAGTCTGACGCTTATTTTGTTACGTTTTCGTCACCAAAAAGTCGCATTTATTTCGACATCGTTACGTCATCGTTATGAAAAAACGCTTCGTCAACAAAATCATTTCGTTGTCATCATCGTTGACGAAAGCAACTCTGCGACCAACCTGCTGGATTATCAAAGAAAAAAAGAGAGATTAAACCAGACATAGAGCTGACACACACAACAAAACCTTCTATTACAAATTAGATTAGATTTATTTTATTGATCTCACACTTGGGAAATTTGTGCGTTACCGCAGCAACAAGAAAGAAATAGACAGTGTATATACAAGAAGGGGAAAAAAAATTATGTAGAACACACACTCACACACACACACACACACATGTTACTAGAGCTGGTTGGAAGCGAGGGACATCGGAGGAGACACACACAACACGGGCCTGCGTTCATCCATAATCTGGCATTCCGAGGCTGAGCCGACGGGGCCGCCCACCCGCCCAGCTAGGTGCTTAAGAGACAGGAGGTGTTCCCTGTCTCAGGATGGATGAGATGGAGGATGCAGCCGGGGTGAGAGAAGACTGGGCTTCACGTCTGAGGCTGTTACCCCCTGGCAACCCGGTCCAGGATAAGCGGAAGACAATGGAACAATAAAACTGACTGGTGTGATTTTAGTTCCTTCACTTTTCGGTGTCCTGTTAGGGTTCTATTACTGGGACACTTTGGGGTGAGATGGAGACGGTGGGCGATCAAACTCTCCGTCCAAAGATGGCCTCCCTTCCACTGAGTTATATCACCATGTATACGCTGTGTACTGCACTTTGTGTGTGTGTGTGTGTGTGTGTGAGAGAGAGAGACTCTGTCATACATGTTAATAAGCCACATAGAAACACTGCAGACAGGAAAGGGTTAAAAAGCAGCTTCTTCATCAGTTACTGAAAAAAAAACAGAGAAGATTCGTTCCTTTTATTACCCTGTGGGGGGAGGGAGAGTGTGTGTGTGTGTGTGTGTGTGTGTGTGTGTGTGTGTGTGTGTGTGTGTGTGTGTGTGTGTGTGTGTGTGTGTGTGTGTGTGTGTGTGTGTGTGTGTGTGTGTGTGTTATCTAAATCACACCTGTCACCACAGAGGCTCTTTTCTTTGCAACTGACACTTCCTGAAACACACTGATAACCCTCCCACACACACTCTCAGACACACACACACACACTCAGACACACACACAATGAGACACACTCAAACACACACACTCAGAGACACACACACACACACTCTCAGACACACTCTCAGACTCAGACACCCACATACACACTCTCTCAGACACATACACAGACACATTCACACACTAATTCCTAGCAGCCAATCACCCTAACATGTATCTTTGTAGAGGAAACCATAGAAAACCCACACATACACAGGTAGAACATGCAAACTACACACAGAAAGAACAGTGTTTCAACCCTTGACCCGACTCCTAGATTCAAACCCTGACCTTCTTGCTGTGAGGCCACCGTGGTAACCATGTGTGTGATCATTCCTGTGCTGCACTACACCGCAGCAGGCTGCCAGGAGGGTGCCAACGGTGGGAGAAACGGGGAGTTAGGTGTCTTCCACAAGGACCCCTAGATATGAGCTCAGTGGGATTCGACCCAGTTAACTTCTGGACCAAGAGCAAACGTTCTAACACTGAGCTGAGAAGTCAGCATGACGTCATATCCACCAGTGGCCATGACAGTTGGGGTAAAACAGCAGACCAGAGGGATGGAGCTCGACCGGAAGGAGACCCCGGCTGGACGTCGAGGGGACCAGAGGGACGGAGCTCGACCGGAAGGAGACCCCGGCTGGACGTCGAGGGGACCAGAGGGACGGAGCTCGACCAGAAGGAGACCCCGGCTGGACGTCGAGGGGACCAGAGGGACGGAGCTCGACCGGAAGGAGACCCCGGCTGGACGTCGAGGGGACCAGAGGGACGGAGCTCGACCAGAAGGAGACCCCGGCTGGACGTCGAGGGGACCAGAGGGACGGAGCTCGACCGGAAGGAGACCCCGGCTGGACGTCGAGGGGACCAGAGGGACGGAGCTCGACTAGAAGGAGACCCCGGCTGGACGTCGAGGGGACCAGAGGGACGGAGCTCGACTAGAAGGAGACCCCGGCTGGACGTCGAGGGGACCAGAGGGATGGAGCTCGACGGGGTGACGCAGCTCAGTAGGAAGGCAGGGTGCACCAGGTGCCAAGGGGATGCAGACGAAAGCTCCAGCAGGGAAGAGAGGGACTGACCTGGGTATTGGGACAAGGTGTGCCAACTTAGGGCTGAGGGTAGAAGAGGAGGGAGGGAGTGTTCCAGATGAGAGGGGGATCAAAACAAAACACACAGATTATCTATTTTACTTTGAATTTGAGAGCCTGTCTCTTTAAATCTGGGAATTAAATGTATTTAATTTCAGAATTATTTCACAGCAAAGCGTCCTCGTTGTTTTTTGTGATGAAAAGATTTGAACATCGCTTTATTTGTTTGAGTTTCTCTCTGTGTTTTCTTTCCGGTTGTTTCAGACTTTCATCCTGAAGTGAGTCAGACTGCTGTCTGAGACTCCTCTCCTGGAATGTGGAGAATCCACTAAACCGGGACAGGTGAGGACATGTCTTCATGTGGAGTTCCTTCAGGAAAAAAAAGAAAACCTCTAACCTCTCATTCAAAGATTCTCATCGGAGTGGCTATGTGGCTAACATGGTGAGGGTAGGAACATAGGTCCTGGTTACCATGGTGAGGGCAGGAACATAGGTCCTGGTTACCATGGTGAGGGCAGGAACATAGGTCCTGGTTACCATGGTGAGGGCAGGAACATAGGTCCTGGTTACCATGGTGAGGGTAGGAACATAGGTCCTGGTTACCATGGTGAGGGTAGGAACATAGATCCTGGTTACCATGGTGAGGGTAGGAACGTAGATCCTGGTTACCATGGTGAGGGCAGGAACATAGATCCTGGTTACCATGGTGAGGGCAGGAACATAGGTCCTGGTTACCATGGTGAGGGTAGGAACATAGGTCCTGGTTACCATGGTGAGGGCAGGAACATAGGTCCTGGTTACCATGGTGAGGGTAGGAACATAGGTCCTGGTTACCATGGTGAGGGTAGGAACATAGATCCTGGTTACCATGGTGAGGGCAGGAACATAGGTCCTGGTTACCATGGTGAGGGTAGGAACATAGGTCCTGGTTACCATGGTGAGGGTAGGAACATAGATCCTGGTTACCATGGTGAGGGTAGAAACGTAGATCCTGGTTACCATGGTGAGGGTAGGAACGTAGATCCTGGTTACCATGGTGAGGGTAGGAACGTAGATCCTGGTTACCATGGTGAGGATAGGAACATAGATCCTAGTTACCACGGTGAGGGTAGGAACGTAGATCCTGGTTACCATGGTGAGGGTAGGAACGTAGATCCTGGTTACCATGGTGAGGGTAGGAACGTAGATCCTGGTTACCATGGTGAGGGTAGGAATGTAGATCCTGGTTACCATGGTGAGGGTAGGAACATAGATCCTGGTTACCATGGTGTGGCTAGGAACGTAGATCCTGGTTACCATGGTGAGGGTAGGAACGTAGATCCTGGTTACCATGGTGAGGGTAGGAACGTAGATCCTGGTTACCATGGTGAGGGTAGGAACGTAGATCCTGGTTACCATGGTGTGGCTAGGAACGTAGATCCTGGTTACCATGGTGAGGGTAGGAACGTAGATCCTGGTTACCATGGTGAGGGTAGGAACGTAGATTCTGGTTACCATGGTGAGGGTAGGAACGTAGATCCTGGTTACCATGGTGAGGGTAGGAACGTAGATCTGGTTACCATGGTGAGGGTAGGAACGTAGATCCTGGTTACCATGGTGAGGGTAGGAACGTAGATCCTGGTTACCATGGTGAGGGTAGGAACGTAGATCCTGGTTATCATGGTGAGGGTAAGAATGTAGATCCTGGTTACCATGCTGAGGGTAGGAACGTAGATTCTGGTTACCATGGTGAGGATAGGAACGTAGATCCTAGTTACCATGGTGAGGGTAGGAACGTAGATCCTGGTTACCATGGTGAGGGTAGGAACGTAGATCCAGGTTACCATGGTGAGGGTAGGAACGTAGATCCTGGTTACAATGGTGAGGGTAGGAACATAGATCCTGGTTACCATGGTGAGGGTAGGAATATAGATCCTGGTTACTATGGTGAGGGTAGGAACGTAGATCCTGGTTACCATGGTGAGGGTAGGAACGTAGATCCTGGTTACCATGGTGAGGGTAGGAACGTAGATCCTGGTTACCATGGTGAGGGTAGGAACGTAGATCCTGGTTACCATGGTGAGGGTAGGAACGTAGATCCTGGTTACCATGGTGAGGGTAGGAACGTAGATTGACTTTAAATCCAGAACTTTGCTCTTTGTCTCAGAAACAAAGCAGCGTCCTTGTTATTGCTGACGCCGCACCGATCCTTCTGTCCATCTCCCGCTCCATCTTTCCTCACTATCCCCCGCTAACCTCCCCGGTAGACATGTTTTTATTTTATAATAAAAATAGAAAAGGTTTCTTGTTTTTACTTCAAAACAAACAGAATCTTTTTGTGTGTGTTTCTGTTTTCACTGGGATGGAAGCTCTCTCTGTCTCTCTCTCTGTCTCTCTCTTTCACACACACACACACACTGCAGGATTACACCTGATAATCTCATTCATAAATTCTTGATCAATAACATTGACTGTTTTAATAATTAAAGATAAATTGAAAGTGTGTTACAACTCCCACCGCCTCCCTCCAACCTGTCTACCCCCTCTACACACACACACACACACACACACACACACACAGGGTTAAAATGCCTCACGGAAATAGACAGGTTTCAAAATAAAAGCACATCATCCTCAAAGTGAAACAAGAAAAAGAATCAAGTTTAATTCTGAAAAATACTTTTTTCTCTTACTTTATTTTTTTATTTTCACTCTCTGATCGAATCCAATGGTGAAAAACTGATCCAGACCTTCATCTCTTCAGACTGTACTACTGTAAAGCTGTCTTTGATGGTACACCTGGTAGGAGTCTGAGAAGCTCCAGCCCGTCCAGGGTCCAGTTTGACCCCATCAGCCCGGGTCTCAGGTCACCTCGTCTGCTGTGTTCATGGTAAACGTTTCTTCTTCTTCAGATCTTTTCTACCTGTGTTGCTTCTCAAAGTGTTTTACATCATCGCCCACGTTCACCCACACACACATTCATACCTGATGGTGGAATCAGGAAACCACCATCAGGAGACTTTGGGGGGTTCACTGTCTTGATCAGGGACACCTCGGTATGAACTGCGGGTAGAGCGTCGAACCAGCGACTCTCTGGTTACAGGACGATCGTTCCACACACTGATTCATTGTAGAAAAAGTTTTAAAAAAGTCTTCTGGACAGTTTAATTCTTGATCGAGACGTTTAGACTTCCATCTGGAAATCATTTTCAATCTGAATGAAATGGACTGAAACCTGGATCTATTTATACTAACCTGAGTAAAAGATAAAAAAAATAGTAAGAAGGGCTCGACCAATGAGCCTGTGTTACCTATGAAGGGCTCGACCAATGAGCCTGTGTTACCTATGAAGGGCTCGACCAATGAGCCTGTGTTACCTATGATGGGCTCGACCAATGAGACTGTGTTACCTATGAAGGGCTCGACCAATGAGCCTGTGTTACCTATGATGGGCTCGACCAATGAGCCTGTGTTACCTATGAAGGGCTCGACCAATGAGCCTGTGTTACCTATGAAGGGCTCGACCAATGAGCCTGTGTTACCTATGAAGGGCTCGACCAATGAGCCCGGTATCTATAGCAGCCTTTTGAAGCCATGGACTAAAGATGACACCTCGTGACCCAGTTTCATGCCTCTCGTTAGCAGGAATTTCTATTCACTAGGCTTTTAGTATTTTTATAATAGGGTCTTTTACTGGTCTGTGGTTACAATAGGAGCCATTCACGGCCATCATAGGTAACACAGGCTCATTGGTCGAGCCCTTCTTACTATTTTTTTTATCTTTTACTCAGGTTAGTATAAATAGATCCAGTTTTCAGTCCATTTCATTCAGATTGAAAATGATTTCCGGATGGAAGTCGAAACGTCCCGATTAAGAATTAAACTGTCCAGAAGACTTTTTTGAAACTTTTTCTACTATGGATCACTCCTGGATGAATGAGGGATTACACGTATTAGTTACACTGAGACATCCTTCACCAAGGTCAAGGAACTCAGTGAGCTCATCTTCCCACACACCACCTCACCATGCATCCACCCACTGCCTCCCACCCACTGCCTCCACCCACCCAGGACCAGGCTGACCACATTCAGGCCATTGCTCCACCTCTCAGGAATGAGCTCCAGGAACTCCTCAGGTGCCCACAAAGTCTAGAAACTTTTAAGTCGTTAAAACAGTTCACATGTTGGGGTTTAGCCCACTGGCACCTCCTCGTCCATGGTCCGCCCGTTAACGGAGCCACTTGTTGTCCAGGTACACCCTTTAACGGGGCTGCTCGTTATCCTGGGCTACCCTTTACGGGCCCACTCGTCCGGGCAGCTGACTGTGGGCACCTTCTTACCCAGTTGGATCCATGGAGGACACCTTGTGTCTCCTTTCAGGGGGAGCCCTCGCCACACGGCCGTGCCACCAGACCATAGTTCAACAGGAAGGCTCGCCACTGTGTCTCACCTCTTCCCCCAACTACCCGATATAAACCTGAAGAGCCGGTGACCCGGAGAGCCAGTGTCCCGGAGGGCCGGTGACCCAGAGAGCTGGTAACCCGGAGAGCTGGTGTCCTGGAGAGCTGGTGTCCTGGAGGGCCGGTGACCCGGAGAGCTGGTGTCCTGGAGAGCTGGTGTCCTGGAGGGCCTGTGTGCTGGAGGGCCGGTGACCCGGAGGGCCGGTGACCCGGAGAGCTGGTGTCCTGGAGGGCCGGTGACCCGGAGGGCCGGTGACCCGAAGAGCTGGTGTCCTGGAGGGCCTGTGTGCTGGAGGGCCGGTGACCCGGAGGGCCGGTGACCCGGAGAGCTGGTGTCCTGGAGAGCTGGTGTCCTGGAGGGCCTGTGTGCTGGAGGGCCGGTGACCCGGAGGGCCGGTGACCCGGAGAGCTGGTGTCCTGGAGAGCTGGTGTCCTGGAGGGCCTGTGTGCTGGAGGGCCGGTGACCCGGAGGGCCGGTGACCCGAAGAGCTGGTGTCCTGGAGAGCTGGTGTCCTGGAGAGCTGGTGTCCTGGAGGGCTGGTGACCCGGAGAGCCGGTGACCCGGAGAGCTGGTGTCCTGGAGAGCTGGTGTCCTGGAGAGCTGGTGTCCTGGAGGGCAGGTAACCCGGAGAGCCGGTGACCCGGAGAGCTGGTGTCCTGGAGAGCTGGTGTCCTGGAGGGCCTGTGTGCTGGAGGACCTGAACTGATTAGTTTTCAGATTTTAATCAAACTGAATAAAATTAATCACAATTAAATTTAATATAATTCATAAATTATTTGACAAAAAAATCAAGACAAAAAGTATACGTTTTATTATGAAATTCAACAGGAAACAGATTTTTTTTTAAAGAATATAAAAGAGGTGCGCGCGCAACCGTGCTGTTCAGTCCGAGGTGTTCCGCGCGCACGCGCTCTTTGGCTCCGGTTTGATTTTTTTCCCGATGATTTTAAATTAAAACCAAACTTTTTTTACTTATTCGTCTGTTTGTGTGCGCATGCGCAGTGGATCCTCCAGGTAGGAAACTTTTTTAATTAATTTAATCTGATTCCACCTGCTTCTATAGTGATGCTGTGTGTGTGTGCGCGCATGCGTGCGTGTGTTTTCAGATTCCTGAACAAGTTTAAACATGAATTAAAACATAAAAACAAATGAAAAAAAAACGGTGAAATTAAAAAAAAATTATAAAAAGTTTTTTTAATTAAAAAAAAAATTGTGTTGTTTATTTAAAGTGTGTGTGTGTGTGTGTGCGCGTGCGTGTGCGTGTTAATGTGTGATTAAAATTTTAAATTCTTAAATTAGTGATTACATTAAATGAGAGTAACACGGTGATGCAGTGGCCTCACAGTTACTAGGTCAGGGATTCAAATCCCGGGTGAGACTTGAAACACTTCAAAACACTGGTCTTTCTGTGTGTAGTTTACATGTTCTCCTCTTGTATGTGTGGTTTTTCTTTGGTTTCCTCCAAAAACATACATGTTGGGTTGATTGGCTTGGAATGAGTGTGTGTGTGTGTGTGTGTGTGTGTGTGTGTGTGTGTGTGTGTGTGTGTGTGTGTCTGTGTGTGTGTGTGTGTGTGTGTGTGTGTGTGTGAGCGTTCATGCGTGCGCATGCGTGTGTATTCGTTTGTTTAAAAATACTAAACAAGTTTTTCAGGAAAAAAAAGTGAGTAAAATTTGTTTTGATTAATTTTTGCTTTCATTTAAATTTAATAATAAAGTGATTCATTCAGTGGCACACGCATGCGCGCGCGCACACAAACACTCACACGCATGCGCACACACATCCAGTGTGTATGAATAATACACCCTCTGACCTTCGACCCTCATTCAAGCTTCACAACAAAAACTTTCTTTGTTCTGAAAAAATCCTCCGACGCAGTGTGTGTGCGTGTGTGCGTGTGAGTGTGTGTGTGTGAGTGCGCGTGCGTGCGTGTGCGTGTGAGTGTGTGCGCGTGTGTGTGTGTGTGTGTGTGTGAGTGCGCGTGCGTGCGTGCGTGTGCGTGTGTGTGCGTGTGTGTGTGTGTGTGAGTGCGCGTGCGTGCGTGTGAGTGTGTGTGTGTAACCATGGTAACCTGGTTTAAAGTCAGAATATCCGAATGACCATAAAAATAATCCACTTTGTTTTGATTTAAAATTCTGCTTCTCATTAAAATCTCATTTTCGTTTTAATTAAAAATCCTTAATTGAAACTAATTAATGACTCTGAATTAAATTCATTCAGAGATTTTTAATTTGATGCTTAAACTATTTTAATTTTACGTTTAAATCTCGAGGTTTCACATAAAAAACTATAAGAACGTAAATTCTCTGTGTTTTATTATGAAAGATCAGAAAAAAGGCTTTTGTTTTGAAGGTGTGTTATTTTCTATGAGAGGTTCGGTTACCATGGTGAGGGTAGGAATGTAGATCCTGGTTACCATGGTGAGGGTAGGAATGTAGATCCTGGTTACCATGGTGAGGGTAGGAACGTAGATCCTGGTTACCATGGTGAGGGTAGGAATGTAGATCCTGGTTACCATGATGAGGGTAGGAATGTAGATCCTGGTTACCATGGTGAGGGTAGGAACATAGATCCTGGTTACCATGGTGAGGGTAGGAATGTAGATCCTGGTTACCATGGTGAGGGTAGGAATGTAGATCCTGGTTACCACGGTGAGGGTAGGAACGTAGATCCTGGTTACCATGGTGAGGGTAGGAACGTAGATCCTGGTTACCATGGTGAGGGTAGGAATGTAGATCCTGGTTACCATGGTGAGGGTAGGAACGTAGATCCTGGTACCATGGTGAGAGTAGGAACGTAGATCCTGGTTACCATGGTGAGGGTAGGAACATAGATCCTGGTTACCATGGTGAGGGTAGGAACGTAGATCCTGGTTACCATGGTGAGGGTAGGAACATAGATCCTGGTTACCACGGTGAGGGTAGGAACGTAGATCCTGGTTACCACGGTGAGGGTAGGAACATAGATCCTGGTTACCACGGTGAGGGTAGGAACGTAGATCCTGGTTACCACGGTGAGGGTAGGATCGTAGATCCTGGTTACCATGGTGAGGGTAGGAACGTAGATCCTGGTTACCATGGTGAGGGGAGGAACATAGATCCTGGTTACCATGGTGAGGGTAGGAATGTAGATCCTGGTTACCATGGTGAGGGTAGGAATGTAGATCCTGGTTACCATGGTGAGGGTAGGAACGTAGATCCTGGTTACCATGGTGAGGGTAGAAACGTAGATCCTGGTTACCATGGTGAGGGTAGAAACGTAGATCCTGGTTACCATGGTGAGGGGAGGAACATAGATCCTGGTTACCATGGTGAGGGTAGGAATGTAGATCCTGGTTACCATGGTGAGGGTAGGAATGTAGATCCTGGTTACCATGGTGAGGGTAGGAACGTAGATCCTGGTTACCATGGTGAGGGTAGAAACGTAGATCCTGGTTACCATGGTGAGGGTAGAAACGTAGATCCTGGTTACCATGGTGAGGGGAGGAACATAGATCCTGGTTACCATGGTGAGGGTAGGAATGTAGATCCTGGTTACCATGGTGAGGGTAGGAATGTAGATCCTGGTTACCATGGTGAGGGTAGGAACGTAGATCCTGGTTACCATGGTGAGGGTAGAAACGTAGATCCAGGTTACCATGGTGAGGTGCCCTCAGCTGCTCAACCAATCAGAGAGGTGCTCATTTAATTTTTGTTTTACATTTGATCAGTTTTTATTTTATTATAAATTCACCTTCGTTTGCAGTTTTCAAAATTTATTTCATTTCATCTTCTGAACTGCTTACACACACACACACACACACACATACATACATACATACATACATATATAAACACACACATTTACACACACACACAAACATACTGTTTATACACACACAAACACACACACACACACACACAGCGAGCGTCTCTGGTTCTCATGAGATCGGGGAAGTGAAAGAAAACGGGAAATTCTTTTGCTGAATCGCTGCTGATATGAGGGCGTTGTGTGTGTGTGTGTCTGTGTGTCTGTGTGTGTGTGTGTGTCTGTTTTTTCTCATGTCGAGGTGTCCCGTGTTGACACGTGCCCGCGGGCCGTGTTTCACATCATAACGTCATGGCAGAAACAGTCTGGTTTAAAAAACAGTCTGACATTTTTTTTTCAGAGTTTCGAAGAGAATAAACTTTATAAAAAAGACGTTTACGTGACGTGACGTACCTTCCTTCATCACACCTGCCTCTAATGATCCCCAGTTGTCTCGTCTTCAAGTCGCCGTCTCGTTATTTTTTTTATGATCAGAATAATTTTAAACAGATTAAATTAATTTAACGGACGTTCTGATTGGTTACTCATGACGGCGGTGAGGGTAGAGACGAAGGAGACACGAGTAGAACCAGTTTTAACCAGCTTATCAGAAGAAGAGGAGTGGGCATGCGCAGCCTGGAAGACAACCAGGGCAAGGCTAGTAGCCCCTAGTTGCCCCTAGTCGCGCCGCGGGCAGGGCTAGTTCCCTCTAATTGCCCCTAGTCGCCCCTTGTTACCTCTAGTTGCGTCCCGGGCAGGGGTAGTTGTCTCTAGTTTTGTCCCAGCTGATTTTTTTCCCCAGTCTGTCTTTTGCACAGTCTTTTCAAGTCCTGATTGGCTGATCTATCTGGCTCCTGATTGGCTGATCTATCTGGCTCCTGATTGGCTGATGACGATGGCGACTTCCATTTTGTTCCTGGGGGAATCAGAATGACGACTCCCATTGACACCGCTTCGCTCGGCTTATTCCCCACAGCCAATCAGGAACGGAATAGATTGGAAAAAAATATTTGTGTCCCGGGCGGGGCTAGTGTCCTCTAGTTACCTCAGTTTTTGAACTTTTTTTTTTCAATTTGCAAATTTTGCAAATTTTCAAAGAAAAATTGCAAAAAAGTGACAAAAAAAGAGTCCAAAAACGTCGCAAAAAGTCATCGAAAAGTCGTCAAAAATTTGCGTTGTCTCAATTTTTGGACTTTTTTTGCGACTTTTTTCCAACTTTTTTGTAAAAAAATTGCGAAAAAAGTAGAAAAACCTAAAAAAAAAAATACAGACAAAAAAGTAAAAAATGTCGCGAAAACGTCGCAAAAAGTCATCAAAAACTTGCGTCTTGTCGCCTCTAGTCACGTCCCGGGCAGGCCTAGTTACCTCGCATCCCGAGCAGGCATGGCGGGACCAGAGAGAGGAACCATCGAAGTGTAAACATGAGGGACCAGACATGGAGGGACACCATCATGGCTGCAGGTGACCTGGTACCAGAATGATGGTTAATTACTAGACGAGACACAGGTGGACACATCAGGTAGAGTTTATGTGACCAGGTGTGCTGGATCAGGGCAGGACTGAGGAGGAGGATCTCACACACCAGGTAGAGGTAACAGAGACCAGGTGTGCTGGATCAGGGCAGGACTGAGGAGGAGGATCTCACACACCAGGTAGAGGTAACAGAGACCAGGTGTGCTGGATCAGGGCAGGACTGAGGAGGAGGATCTCACACACCAGGTAGAGGTAACAGAGACCAGGTGTGCTGGATCAGGGCAGGACGAGGATCTGGACTCCATTAAAGTCTGTTTAAATCGAACCTGAACGCCGTCTCTTTAAGAGAATTTAAACTCTTCCTTTTTATTTCTGAACGGTGACGGTTTTAACATCAAATTGCAGGAAAGTTTTCTGTAATAATTTGCGGTAAAACAATGTTTTTTTTTTTAATCAGCTCGTTTAAATGTGGCTTCGTTTGAAATATTTTAGGTGTGAAACAGAGAATTTAGTGAAAACCACAGGAGATGAGAGTTTAGTCATAAAGCAGATGCTCAGAGACGGAGAGACAGAGAGACGGAGAGACAGAGACGGGGACAGAGAGTCAGAGTCAGAAAACTTTATTTGTCCCAGAGGGTAATTGTTTTACAGCATTCTTTGACAATTTACTGCAGCACGCAACATCTCATTAAAACCAACACATAAACAAAAAATTATTAAAAATAAATAAACAGAAAATAAAAACACACAGCTTGGGTCAGACCAGTCCAGTAAAGAAACCCCATGTAGAGCCCATGTCTGAGAGACAGACCGAGAACCTCAGAGACTCAGAGAGACACAGAGAGACAGAGAACCTCAGAGAGACACAAAGACACAGAGAACCTCAGAGACTCAGAGAGACACAGAGAACCTCAGAGACACAGAGAGCCACAGAGAGACAGAGAACCTCAGAGACTCAGAGAGACACAGGGAGACAGAGAACCTCAGAGAGACAGAGAACCTCAGAGACTCAGAGAGACACAGAGAGACAGAGAACCTCAGAGAGACCGAGAACCTCAGAGACTCAGAGAGACACAGAGAGACAGAGAACCTCAGAGACTCAGAGAGACACAGAGAGACAGAGAACCTCAGAGAGACAGAGAGACCGAGAACCTCAGAGACTCAGAGAGACACAGAGAGACAGAGAACCTCAGAGACTCAGAGAGACACAGAGAACCTCAGAGACA
Organism: Neostethus bicornis; assembly: GCA_902685375.1. NCBI lineage: Eukaryota > Metazoa > Chordata > Actinopteri > Atheriniformes > Phallostethidae > Neostethus > Neostethus bicornis. The sequence continues at coordinate 822,883 of CACRXE010000022.1, forward strand.
CAGAGAGACAGAGAACCTCAGAGACACAGAGAGACAGAGAACCTCAGAGACACAGAGAGACAGAGAACCTCAGAGACTCAGAGAGACACAGAGAGACAGAGAACCTCAGAGACTCAGAGAGACAGAGAACCTCAGAGACTCAGAGACACAGAGAGACAGAGAACCTCAGAGACTCAGAGAGACAGAGAACCTCAGAGACACAGAGAGACAGAGAACCTCAGAGACTCAGAGAGACACAGGGAGACAGAGAACCTCAGAGACTCAGAGAGACACAGAGAGACAGAGAACCTCAGAGAGACACAGAGAACCTCAGAGACTCAGAGAGACAGAGAACCTCAGAGACTCAGAGAGACACAGAGAGACAGACAGACAGACAGTCAGAGACTGAGACGGAGAGACGGAGACTCAGTTGTCTGAGTCTCCGTCTCTCAGACAACTGAGACGGTTGTCACTCCTTCCTCGTCCTTCCTGAGGAGAAGGATGGTTCAGTGAGTAGGGTGACCGCCCTGTAACCGGAGGGTCACCGGGGAGGAAACCCCCCCAGGAGGTCATGCCAAGGTGTCTCTGATCAAGACACTGAACACCCCCAATGTGTCCTGATGGTGGTTTCCTGTGTGTGTGTAGATTCTACAGAGACGCAGACAGACACTCAAATAGAAACCCAGACAGACGGACGGACGAATAGTTTCAAGTTTCTCTTTACAATCTTTACTGGAACAGGAAGTCTACTTTTTTTTTTTTTTTACATAATTAATTCGTCCTTCAGCGGGGAAATTACTGTGATGCTGTACCGCAGCAGGCTGCCATACCGCAGCAGGCTGCCATACCGCAGCAGGCTGCCAGGAAGGTACCAATGGTGGGAGAAACGGGGGGTTAGGTGTCTTCTCCATGGACACCTAGACATGAGCTCAATGGGATTTATACCGGAAAAACTTCCGGAGAACTTCCGGTCCAAGAGCGAACATTCTCCCCCCTCCGCCCAATGCTCCCCGTGTTAACCAGGATCTACATTCCTACCCTCACCATGGTAACCAGGATCTACATTCCTACCCTCACCATGGTAACCAGGATCTACGTTCTTACCCTCACCATGGTAACCAGGATCTACGTTCCTACCCTCACCATAGTAACCAGGATCTACATTCCTACCCTCACCATAGTAACCAGGATCTACGTTCTTACCCTCACCATGGTAACCAGGATCTACGTTCCTACCCTCACCATAGTAACCAGGATCTACGTTCTTACCCTCACCATGGTAACCAGGATCTACGTTCCTACCCTCACCATAGTAACCAGGATCTACGTTCTTACCCTCACCATGGTAACCAGGATCTACGTTCCTACCCTCACCATGGTAACCAGGATCTACATTCCTACCCTCACCATGGTAACCAGGATCTACATTCCTACCCTCACCATAGTAACCAGGATCTACGTTCTTACCCTCACCATGGTAACCAGGATCTACATTCCTACCCTCACCATGGTAACCAGGATCTACATTCCTACCCTCACCATAGTAACCAGGATCTACGTTCCTACCCTCACCATGGTAACCAGGATCTACGTTCCTACCCTCACCATGGTAACCAGGATCTACGTTCTTACCCTCACCATGGTAACCAGGATCTACGTTCCTACCCTCACCATGGTAACCAGGATCTACGTTCCTACTCTCACCATGGTAACCAGGATCTACATTCCTACCATCACCATGGTAACCAGGATCTACATTCCTACTCTCACCATAGTAACCAGGATCTACGTTCTTACCCTCACCATGGTAACCAGGATCTACGTTCCTACCCTCACCATGGTAACCAGGATCTACGTTCTTACCCTCACCATGGTAACCAGGATCTACGTTCCTACCCTCACCATGGTAACCAGGATCTACGTTCTTACCCTCACCATGGTAACCAGGATCTACGTTCCTACCCTCACCATGGTAACCAGGATCTACATTCCTACTCTCACCATGGTAACCAGGATCTACCTTCCTACCCTCTCCATGGTAACCAGGATCTACCTTCCTACCCTCACCATGGTAACCAGGATCTACATTCCTACCCTCTCCATGGTAACCAGGATCTATGTTCCTACCCTCTCCATGGTAACCAGGATCTACGTTCCTACCCTCACCATGGTAACCAGGATCTACCTTCCTACCCTCACCATGGTAACCAGGATCTAGAGGAAGTCCGCTCACTTCCTGCTCAAGTATCAGGTTACAGGTCGTTCTCAGACTCGAAGGGTTTTTTTTTTCTACATTTTGTGTTTGAAGTCATAAAAAATTGTTTACAGTTGTTTTGAAATGAAGTGTGTTTGATGTGGTTCCGTTACTTCATGGTTTTATCACGCAAAGCGCGCAGTGACAAAAAAAAACAAATTTGTGTGGTTGCGCAAAAACAATGCGTGTTAGCGTGGTCTGTATGTGCGCGTGCGCAGAGGATGCGGTTTCGTAGCATCTCTCTGATTTGAGGAAGAAAAAAAAGTTTGTTTTAAATTGTTCATGTTTAATTGAATTAAATCTGAAAATAACCGTCATTAAAAAAAAATCCACGTCCATCGATCACACGCATGCGCACACACTTCGTATTAATCGGCAACTTTTGTGGAGAATTTTTTTTTTCACATTTATTGTGAATTTTCTTACTTTTCTTTAAAAGCAGTTATTTTTTTCTGAAAATTTTACACCAAGTTCATTTTTAGTAACATTTTTTTCAAAGTAAAACTTAAAGTTGAACATTTTTGCTCAAACAGGGGGGCTTTGCGGGATGGGGGTCATAGAGAGCCGGGGCAGGAGACCGGGGTGAATCAATCCCTGATCCCGGCAGACCTCAGACGCTAAGCAGGATGGGTCTGGGCAGTACTTGGATGGAGGACCACTGGAACCCCTGGTACTCCAGTGGGACCCCTGGTACTCCAGTTGGACGGTCGAACCCCTGGTACTCCATTAGGACGGTCGGACCCCTGGTACTTCAGTTGGACGGTCGGACTCCTGGTACTCCAGCGGGACGGTCGGACCCCTGGTACTCCAGTAGGACGGTCGGACCCCTGGTACTCCAATGGGACGGTCGGACCCCTGGTACTCCAGCGGGGCGGTCGGACCCCTGGTACTCCAGTAGGACGGTCGGACCCCTGGTACTCCAGTGGGACGGTCGGACTCCTGGTACTCCAGTGGGACGGTCGGACTCCTGGTACTCCAGTGGGACGGTCGGACCTCTGGTACTCCAGTAGGACGGTCGGACCCCTGGTAGTCCAGTAGGACAGTCGGACTCCTGGTAGTCCAGTAGGACGGTCGAACCCCTGGTACTCCAGTGGGATGGCTGTTGAGATTAAATTGTCTCTGTGTCCCCATGTTGCCTAGTCTGGATGGTGTGTGATTGGTTGGTGATGGTCAGTCTGGATCTGGTGTGTGTGTGATTGGTTGGTGATGATCAGTCTGGATTTGTTGTGTGTGTGATTGGTTGGTGATGGTCAGTCTGGATCTGGTGTGTGTGTGATTGGTTGGTGATGATCAGTCTGGATCTGGTGTGTGTGTGATTGGTTGGTGATGGTCAGTCTGGATCTGGTGTGTGTGTGATTGGTTGGTGATGGTCAGTCTGGATCTGGTGTGTGTGTGATTGGTTGGTGATGGTCAGTCTGGATCTGGTGTGTGTGTGATTGGTTGGTGATGGTCAGTCTGGATCTGGTGTGTGTGTGATTGGTTGGTGATGGTCAGTCCGGATCTGGTGTGTGTGTGATTGGTTGGTGATGATCAGTCTGGATCTGGTGTGTGTGTGATTGGTTGGTGGTGGTCAGTCTGGATCTGGTGTGTGTGTGATTGGTTGGTGATGATCAGTCTGGATTTGGTGTGTGTGTGATTGGTTGGTGATGGTCAGTCTGGATTTGTTGTGTGTGTGATTGGTTGGTGATGGTCAGTCTGGATCTGGTGTGTGTGTGATTGGTTGGTGATGGTCAGTCTGGATCTGGTGTGTGTGTGATTGGTTGGTGATGGTCAGTCTGGATTTGTTGTGTGTGTGATTGGTTGGTGATGGTCAGTCTGGATCTGGTGTGTGTGTGATTGGTTGGTGATGGTCAGTCTGGATCTGGTGTGTGTGTGATTGGTTGGTGATGATCAGAGGGGTCGATGGCTTCCGTCAGTCTGCTCTAGGATAGCTGTGGTTACAACAGTATCTTACCAGTACCTGCTATGGAGTGAATGAATGATGACAATGTGAAGCGTCTTTAAGCGCTTTATAAACACAATGCATTCTAACACTATAAGCTCATGTTGAACCACTTTGTTAGAGTAGTTCTGTTCCGATCCGTCGTCTTCCGTTTATCCGTGACCGGCTCGCCGGGGGTTACATCCTCAGACGGGAAGCCCAGGTTTCTCTCACCCCGGCTCCTCATCCAGGAGGATCCTGAGGTGTTCCCTGTCCAGCTGTGAGACATAGTCTCTCCAGCAGGTCCAGGGTCTGCCTCTTGGTCTCCTCCTGGTGGGTCGGAACACCTCACCAGAGAGGGAGGCATCCTAACCAGATGCCTGAACCACCCCATCTGGGTTCTCTCGACCTGCAGGAGGAGCGGCTCTACTACGAGCTCCTCCAGGATGGCAGAACTCCTTACCTGATCTCTGAGTGAGAGCCCAGCCACCCTGCAGAGGAAGCTCATTTCGCCCGCTCGCCTCCGCGGTCTTGTTCTTGTGGGCACCACCCACAGCTGGTGGTGTTTAAAATCTTCTGGGATTGAAGTCGTCCTGATCCCGATGCCAGGGTTGTAAATGTTTACAGCAGGACGTGTGTTGTCATGTCACACCCGCATAGCTTCGGCTCCTGTTTCTCTCTCTTTGTGTTCTGTGTGTGTGTGTGTGTGTGTGTGTGTGTGTGTGTTCTCTGTGTGTGTGTGAGCATGCTCAGTGTGTGTTTGACTGGAATGTTCTTGGTCTCCCTTGGAAACGAGATGCTGAATGTTGGGGGATTTCCACGAATAAATTACAGCTTAAAGACGTAGACTGTGGCGCCACCTGCAGGGTGTGTGTGTGTGTGTGTGTGTGTGTGTGTGTGTGTGTGTGTGTGTGTGTGTTCAGGAGGAAATCTGCTTCCATTGATAAGCAGTGTGTGTTTTCTAAGAATAAAAAAACGGAAGGTTTTTTATCTTGAAAATTAAACAATTCTGTTTTTACCTTTTTTGGACAAAAATAACACACACACACATACATACACACATACACACACACACTCTTACACACACACACACACACACACACACACACAAACACACACACTCTCTCCAGCAGGAGAACTTTGCTCCATTTCGTCAATAATTAAACTTTTATGACTTTTTTCCATTTTTTTTTTTAAACTGTTTTTTTTTTTTTTTAAAGATGGATTCCTCGTTCCTGTTTCTCTTCACGCTGCTGATCCACACAGGTAAGCCCACCCCTCTTTCACAGGTAAGCCCACCCCTCTTTCACAGGTAAGCCCACCCCTCTTTCACGGGTAAGCCCACCCCTCTTTCACAGGTAAGCCCACCCCTCTGTTACAGGTGAGCCCACCTGGAACATGACGGGCTACTTAATTAGCCCGTTCCGTCGTCTTCCGTTTATCCAGGGCTGGGTCGTCTAGAGTAACAGCCTCAGACGGTAAACCCAGGTTTCTCTCCCCCCGGCTGCATCCTCCATCTCACCCAGGAGGATCCTGAGGTGTTCCCTGTCCAGCTGGGAGACATAGTCTCTCCATCAGGTCCAGGGTCTGACTCTCGGTCTCCTCCTGGTGGGATGGAAGATCTCACCAGAGAGGGAGGCATCCTAACCAGATGCCCGAACCACACCATTTGGGTTCTATCAACCCGGAAAAGCAACGGTTCTATTCCTCTTCCCAGATGGCGGAGCTCCTCTCCCCTTCCTCCCTGGATGGCGGAGCTCCTCCCTCTTCACCACCCTCATCCACCATGTTTGAAGTTTTTTTCAGTGATTATTCAACTTTTATTTTTAGTCAATTTCATTCATCCGCCATGTTTGTAGTTTTTTAGAGATTTTCTGATTCCATCTTGTTTGATGCTGCGCCCTCTCACCTGTCTCCATGCGGTGCAGGTTTTTATCCCATTTCTATTCAACACACCTGGAGCTCTTGAAGCCTCTCACACTCGGGGCACTTAACCACATTAAGTCATTTAATCTTTAAGGACTCAGACAAACGAGTGCTCAAGTGAACAGTTTGGGATTGGGGGGTAAGTCTGGCCAGCAGGTCTGAGGTCTACCCCAGCTCTACTCCGATCTTCTCCCGTAGAAGGGCGGAACTCCTCCCTCTATCTCTGAGAGAGACCCCGCCCCCCCTGCAGAGGAAGATCATTTCAGCCGCTTTTATCCACGGTTTCGTTCTTTCGATCACCACCCACAGCTGGTCACCACTGGTTCACTGTGATTACTCGTGAGTACATTCCTCTGCTGCATTGCACCGCAGCAGGCAGCCAGGGCGGTGCCAATGATGGGAGAAACGGGGTGTCTTCTTTAGGGACACTTGGGCATGGATTTGAAGATGGCTATGTTGCCACTGATCCATGCCGCCCCCACCAGTTATAGGTGGGAATGCCACGGTGAGGGTGCGGAAGGAGGAGGAGCCAAGTACAAGACGACAAACAATATTTACTAACAAACAGGGTCCATGAAGGCTGTAAGACGGGGTACAGGGTTAGAACCGAGGGTGTCTATTGGTCGGGCAGCCGAAGGGGTGATGACCCGACCAGGAAGTAAAGGGAGACTGGAGCAGGTAGGGAGGGGGAGGAAGGGAGGAAGGTCCAGGGCTCCCTCTAGTGGCAGGAGGGAATCCAGAAAAATCTGTTTATTTCTCCTTTATTTTTATTCTGCTTGTTTTTTAAATTAATTAAATTTTAAATTTGCATCTTTCTTCAGTTTCAGGTGAAAACGACCTTTACTTGAACTTTTGTGGGACTTGGCGTCATGGCAACGACCCGTTAAACCTGAACATCGACCTTCAGCCCGGCTGCACCAAGCTGTCCGTTTCAGCCAATCAGAGCTCTCTGTCCCTCAGCGGACGAATCACGGCGCAGTGCTCGCGCTCCGAAGTGGTTCCACTGGAAAAGTTCCAACTGGGTTCTAAAGAGGAAAACCAGTTCTGTGTTTACTGGGAACCGCTTCTGGACCAGTTAAAGTTGGAGGTAACGCTGGTCACATGTTCACACACACGTTCTGTCGTCTTCTGTTTATCCGGGGCCCGGTTGCCGGGGGTAACAGCCTCATACAGGAAGCCCAGGCTTCTCTCACCCCGGCTGCATCCTCCAGCTCACCCAGAAGGATGCTGAAGTGTTCTCTGTCCAGCTGGGAGACATACCCCCAACCCTGAACTGCCCACTTGAGCACTCGAACCAGGCAGCTAACAGTGGGCGGCCATTTTTGTTCCCTTTATGAGCCCTTTCAGTACGTGGGCATTGAAGACCACTTTAAGAATTACCCATAAATCACTACGTTGTTGTGTAAATTTATGTCGGTAATAAATTAGTCGCAGTACATTTCTATTTATAGACTAATCCAGAGCCAGCCTATCCGCCATGTTTGTAGTTTGTTAGATATTTTTCAAATTTCCTTTTATTTTTAGTTTGAATACATTTTATTTATCTGCCACATTTGGAGTTTTTCTTGTAGATTTTTCAAGTTTCCTTTTATTCCTAATTATTTCATTCATCCGCCATGTTTGTAGTCTTTTAGATCATTTCCAAGTTTCCTTTCATTTTTAATTGATTTCATTCATCCGCCATGTTTGTAGTTTTCTAGATAATTTTCAAGTTTCCTTTCATTTTTAATTGATTTCATTCATCAGCCATGTTTGTAGTTTTTTTTTAGAGATTGTTCGAGTTTCTTTTTATTTTTAATTAATTTCATTCATCCGCCATGTTTGTAGTTTTTTAAAATCATTTTCAGGTTTCCTTTATTTTTAATTAATTTCATTCATCCGCCATGTTTGTAGTTTTTTAGAAATTTTACGATTCCATCACGTTAGCTGCGCCCTCTCACCTGTCTCCATGCGGTGCAGGTTTTTTATCCCATTTCTATTAAAAACACCTGGAGCTCTTGAAGCCTCTCACACTCAGGCACTTAACCACGTTAAGTCATTTAATCTTTGAGGGCTTAAGCATACGAGAGCTCAGGTGAGCGGTTTGGGATTGGGGGGTTGGTCTGGGGCAGCGGTCGGCAACCTTTTACACCGAAAGAGCCATTTGAACCCGGTTTCCACGGAAAAGAAAACACTGGGAGCCGCACATCTAAAATGAAAAAAAAAAAAAAACTTCTACTACTTTACCGCAGCATGTTTTCTTATGAAATCCACGCGCTACAGAGAAAATTATATTTTATTCATTTAATGAACACATTTTGAACATTTTGAATTCTTGAAAAATAATAACAATGAATGTCTCTTTCAAATAAATTAAAAAGCTGAATTTAAATTGTGCATGCAGCAAACAAAAGGGAAAAATCCGTGAGCCGTCATCCTTATATCGCCTTGGCCCAAGGCCCTTGGGCTTTCAAAGTATGCAGCGGAGCCTTGACTTGAATATATAAAATAAATTGGGGGAAAAAAGCACTGTGTCACTAAACAATGAAAATTAAATATTTGCAAAATATCTGCATAAATATTTATTTTACCTGGTTAATGGGACTTCTGCTCCTGAACCTCTGCGCACAGCTTCTGCAAATCGGGGCTGTACGAAGTCACTTTAATCTTTACGCAGGACTGTAAGCTGTCATCTGTGAGCCGTAAGCGGTGTTTGTTTTTAATGCAGTTCATGGTGGAGAATAGCTGCTCACATACATATGTGGATCCGAAGATCGACAGGACTCCAAAGGCATATTTCTTCATGTTCGTGTAGGTGTCGGGATGGCATTCCATGTTTCAAATATGAGTTTGTCCGGTCTCGGGAGGTTCTCAATATCACTCCATTTGTGATTCTGAGCAAGAGTGGCCTTCTGACGGGCAACATCTTCAAGGTCCTCTGTCAAGCGTTTGAATTTGGACACCCAAATGTCTTTGTCAGCTATGTCAGCCAGCTCCAGAGCAGGTTGACTTACACCTGCAAATGCAGTCACGTTTAGCAGGGATGGATCAATGGTCAGGGGAGTGACGGGGAAGGACAATGTGGTTTTTTCCTCTCTGAACTCACGGAATCGTTTACCAAACGACGCTTGCATTGTGGTGATTGTAGACTGCAAATACTCTGAATTGATCACTCCGTGAGCTTGTTTGAACTCCCTTAAAGAGGGGAAGTGAGACAGTGTGCCTCTCTGTAAATCTCTGGCTAAAACTGTCAGTTTGCGCTCAAACGCCAACACCTCCTCCAGCATGTGCAGCGCTGTGCCTCCTCTCCCCTGAAGCGTTGTGTTCAGCGTGTTTAGTTTCGCTGTCATGTCCACCATGAAGTGGAGTTTTTCCAGCCACTCTGGCTGTTCCAGCTCAGGAAAGGTGAGCCCTTTGCTGCTCATGAAAGTTTTCACCTCTCCCAGACATGCAGCAAAACGTTGAAGCACCTCTCCTCTGGACAGCCACCGGACTCTGTTATGCAGCAGGAGATCAGAGTATGCGCTCTCCACCTCATCCAGTAATGAACGGAACTGGCGGTGATTTAAACCTTTTGCCATTATTTCATTGACAATCTGAATAACAACATTCATGACCTCTGTGCATTCTGGAGGAAAACTTTGCGCGCACAATGCCTCTTGGTGCAGGATGCAATGAAAAGTCAGCAGCTTTCTATCCAGTGATTTCTGCAGCAAAGCCACAAAGCCCCTGTGCGCTCCAGTCATACTCGGTGCCCCATCGGTAGCCACCGACACGAGGTGGGTTGTTTTTATTTCTTTGGCTCGTAAACAATCAAGCACAGCCTCACAGATGTCCTCCCCCCGTGTCTGGCATTTTAGTGGTATCAGCTCAACCATTTCTTCCTGTGGTCCAGCAGAATTCACATATCGGAAGAACAGCGCTATTTGTTCAATGTCCGTTTTGTCTTTGGACTCATCACAGGCGATTGAGTATGCTGCTGCTGAATTGATGTCTTTGATTTGCTGTTTTGTGATATTTTCTGCCATTTTTATGGTTCTGTCTTTGACAGTTTTCGCAGAGAGAGGCATCTCTCTGATTTTCTGCACAATTTCGTCTTTGTTTTTAAAGTCCGCAAATAAGTGTTCTGAAATCTTAAGGAATGATTCTTTCATATATTCTCCATCTGTGAACGGTTTCCCATGCCTGCCTATTTCCTGAGCGGCCACAAAGCTTGCATATGTAGTTGTATTTGCAGACTTCACCCACTTCTTGAATTGATTTTTCGTCCGGTCATCCTTCTGCATAAGTTCCGAAACAGCTTTTTTCCTCTCTTCTCCCTCTGGATATTTTTCAGCAAAGGCTCTGTGTGTATTGTTAAAATGTCTTGCGACATTTGACCGTTTATTGTTAGCCAGTTTTTCTCCACAAATTAGGCATACTGGTAGGCCAGTCTCGCCCGAGGTAAATGCAAATGAATCTGCCCAGGCATCATTGAATGTTCTATTTTCTTGAGATATTTTTCTTTTCTTACATTTCTCCATTGGTTTTGCCGGGATTGAAAGTCGCTCAAAATAGACGGCGTTTCAGCGGGCATACCAGCTTCCGCAGTGTGACGTCTATTTTGAGCGACGAAAAAATAATATCAAATAATTTAATTAATATTTTAATATTTCAAGATCACAATAATCTTCAAATTTAGAACTAAAATAATATAAAAACTAACACAAATAAAACACACTTCAATTAAATACAAAAAAAAATTTTTTTAGTAATTTTTTTTAGATGGGCCAAGAGCCGCATTATAAGGATGAAAGAGCCGCATGCGGCTCCGGAGCCGCGGGTTGCCGACCGCTGGTCTGGGGTCTATCCCGGCTCTACTCCGAGCTTCTCCCGTAGAAGGGTGGAGCTCCTCCCTCCATCTCTGAGTGAGACCCCGCCCACCCTGAAGAGGAAGATAATTTCAGCCGCTAAACTTTAGCGACTGTAGCGACTCAATAAATACTCGATAAACATGGCATCAAAGTCACTGAGCTGGAAACACTGACTTCATTTCATATATTTTTTTCTGACCCTCCTGGTGGTCGACTTGGGACCGGTCCTGGTAGCCCTCGATCGACTGGTAGACCATCCCGTGATTGGACACGGTTCCCCAGATTAAAAATTTAAAGACAGTGTTTAGAATGTTTATTTTTACTTTGATTTCCGGTTTGGGTGCGTTACATACGTCACGCCTGGTCGCCCCACAGAAAGATACGATCCTCCAAAAACGTACATGTTAGGTTGATTGGCCCCTAGGAATGAGTGTGTGTGGACCGGTTGTCTGTGTGTGTTTGGGGTGTACCCTGCCTCTCGTCTCCAGTACCCCCCTGCCACCCTGTCAGGGATAAGGCGAAGGGAGAAGGAGACGATCTAGTGGAGGTGCTTTCGGTCACCGAGGTGCACCGAAGCTGGAGTCCCATTCCAGACTCCTGCTTTAGGTTTGCCAGGTTGGACACAGTGCGACCGGACTGGGGCGCCAGTGGATAGGGGCGAGGGGGCATCGAGCGGTTCACACTGCAGCACCCACATTTACCTTCAGGGGTTTATAAAGTATTTTATATTCCATTCAATAAGCAGCTCAGACAATGAACGAATGAATGAATGAAGCCAGTTTCAGATCAACCAATCAGATCCATCCTTTTTGTTCCAGATCGGTGGGAAGAACCTGACCGTGTGCTGGCCGGCGAGCCCCACCGACTCCTGCTGCACCGACCTGACGTACGGCGCCAACGCCGCCGAAGCCTCGTATGGCATCGCACACGCCAAGATCAAGAATGACCCCCTCACAGACAAAACGCTGTCGGGCTTTACCTTCACCGGCCAAGCAACTGACTACAGTACGAACACACACACACACATACACACACACCCACAGACACACACACTTACACACTCGTAACTCTCACAGGGGGAACGGTGACTGTCCTGTAGATGGAGAGAAGGTCGCTGGTACCAACGCAGATCGAAAAGCGCCCGTAAAAGAGCCCGTTTACCTTTGATCTTTGTTTAACTAGTAGAAACAAAATGGTGAAATTTTCCTCCCAGACTGCAGGGGGCAGTGCCCTCTGTGAGACGCTGAAAACAAGCTTGATTCTAATGAACAGTTACATGTATTCAGATCCAAACTCAGTCACACACTGATTACAGACCCTGGTCACACCGCATGAAATCATCATGGTTACCAAGGTGAGGGTAGGAACATAGATCCTAGTTACCATGGTGAGGGTAGGAACATAGATCCTGGTTACCATGGTGAGGGTAGGAACATAGATCCTAGTTACCATGGTGAGGGTAGGAACATAGATCCTAGTTACCATGGTGAGGGTAGGAACATAGATCCTGGTTATCATGGTGAGGGTAGGAACATAGATCCTAGTTACCATGGTGAGGGTAGGAACATAGATCCTGGTTACCATGGTGAGGGTAGGAACATAGATCCTGTTACCATGGTGAGGGTAGGAACATAGATCCTAGTTACCATGGTGAGGGTAGGAACATAGATCCTGTTACCATGGTGAGGGTAGGAACGTAGATCCTGCTTACCATGGTGAGGGTAGGAACATAGATCCTGTTACCATGGTGAGGGTAGGAACATAGATCCTAGTTACCATGGTGAGGGTAGGAACATAGATCCTGGTTACCATGGTGAGGGTAGGAACGTAGATCCTGGTTACCACGGTGAGGGTAAGAACGTAGATCCTGGTTACCATGGTGAGGGTAGGAACATAGATCCTGGTTACCACGGTGAGGGTAGGAACGTAGATCCTGGTTACCACGGTGAGGGTAGGAACGTAGATCCTGGTTACCACGGTGAGGGTAAGAACGTAGATCCTGGTTACCATGGTGAGGGTAGGAACATAGATCCTGGTTACCATGGTGAGGGTAGGAACATAGATCCTGGTTACCATGGTGAGGTTAAGAACGTAGATCCTGGTTACCATGGTGAGGGTAAGAACGTAGATCCTGGTTACCATGGTGAGGGTAGGAACGTAGATCCTGGTTACCATGGTGAGGGTAAGAACGTAGATCCTGGTTACCATGGTGAGGGTAGGAACGTAGATCCTGGTTACCATGGTGAGGGTAGGAACGTAGATCCTGGTTACCATGGTGAGGGTAGGAACGTAGATCCTGGTTACCATGGTGAGGGTAGGAACGTAGATCCTGGTTACCATGGTGAGGGTAGGAACGTAGATCCTGGTTACCATGGTGAGGGTACAAGACTCTGGCGGCTGGAATCGACGGCTTCGACAGCAGAGCTCTCCGAACCATTGAAAACATCAGGTGGACCCAGCGAGTCTCTAACAAGGCGCTCAAACCACGTACGTGCCAACCCACGGCATCTTACCTCTCACTGGTTCTGCCACGTCCTCCGCCTGCCCACGGACATCCTACGAGAACAACCCTTTAATTTAGGCTGGTGAAGACTACGAGGTAAGCCCCCTACCCGATGGCTCGAAAACCACTGGCGACCTCCAACTCGGAGTCACCGTTGAGGAAGAAGAACACCTGGTTCTAGATCACCAGCACTGGAAACACGTGGTTCATCTAATCGTCTCAACGCACGAGGACGGGTATGGGACACGCCCACCCTCCTTCACTGGAGCCCTTATTGGTTGATTGGTTGATTGACAAGCGTTATTAAATTCAACGCCCCTTCCTAATGTTCAGAGAAGCCTCCAGCAAGATTTGGTTGGCGTGACCGGGTTTTTACCACATCGAAGAATTTTCCTAAGCGGTTGAATGTTTACAAGCTCATCACTCATTTTTGCAGGTTATTAATTGGTTAATTTTGATGAATAATTAATAAGTATCTCTGAAGTTTTAAAGGAATTTTGAATCGATTGTTTACGTCGTTCTTTAATAATAAAAAAATTTTCTTTATTTTTCAGAAAAATTATGTAAACAAGCCAATAAGACGTATTTGATCAGGTGAGTGGCGCCCTCTGCTGGAAACATCAGGCATGTTTTTATCTGTGGTTTCTTTTTAAAAATTTATTTTATTTATTTATTTTTTTTAAAGCAGTGAAGCGAGCGTGATGAGCCCGCCGTGCGGCGAGAGGTTAGAGTTCATCCTGAACGACGTAACGAGAAGAAAAGTCACATCACCGGTAAAAAAAAAAAATAAAAAAAAAATCCATTCTTAGTTTTTTATTATTTTTTTAGCATCTTTTAAAAAACAAAACAAATAGATTGAAATCATTCATCTGGATCGTTGATCCCTGACCCGGTCACGGTGTGCCCTCACCATGGTAGCCGGCTGATGTTAGGTGAGGGACAGGATACACACGGTGAGGGCAGTGGTGAGGGTGGTGAAGTTAGTCCCAGATGTATCGCCAGTTTTTTGAAGGAAAACCCCAGACAAAACCCGTCAAAATGAACAACCGAAAGGAGACCCCGGCTGGACGTCGAGGGGACCAGAGGGATGGAGCTGAACCGGAAGGAGACCCCGGCTGGACGTCGAGGGGACCAGAGGGATGGAGCTCGACCGGAAGGAGACCCCGGCTGGACGTAGAGGGGACCAGAGGAATGGAGCTCGACCGGAAGGAGACCCCGGCTGGACGTCGAGGGGACCAGAGGGATGGAGCTCGACCGGAAGGAGACCCCGGCCGGACGTCGAGGGGACCAGAGGGATGGAGCTCGACCGGAAGGAGACCCCGGCTGGACGTTGAGGGGGGAAGAAGTGTTCCAGATGAGAGGGAGGATTATGACATGAGTGTGTGATGTGTGTGATGTGTTTCCAGGTGTCTCCCGGACCCTCTTCCGGACCCTCCGTCTCCGTGGAGCTTCCAGCGGTGCTCACCATCGAAAAAACCAACAAAGTTACTTTTACGTTTTTCAATAAAAACTCACTTTTTCAGGTAAAAAAACAAAAAGTTAAAAAAGAAAATAAACAGATGTTTTACATGAAAATCTGGTTTAATATGTGTGTGTTAATGTGTGTGTGTGTGTGTGTGTGTGTGTGTGTGTGTGTGTGTGTGTGTGTGTGTGTGTGTGTGTGTGTGTGTGTGTGTCCCACAGGAAGGGATTCTGAACCCAAACACTCGGACTCTGAACGACGTGGTAGAAATCAGCGTTGAAAACGAAATCATTTCAAATCTTCAAGAACCAATAAAACTCTTCTTTCATCACGACGTCGTTCCGGTGAGTTTTAATCTCACAGGATCTACATTCCTACCCTCACCATGGTAACCAGGATCTATGTTCCTACCCTCACCATGGTAACCAGGATCTATGTTCCTACCCTCACCATGGTAACCAGGATCTATGTTCCTACCCTCACCATGGTAACCAGGATCTACATTCCTACCCTCACCATGGTAACCAGGATCTACGTTCCTACCCTCACCATGGTAACCAGGATCTACGTTCCTACCCTCACCATGGTAACCAGGAT
The DNA here is from genome assembly GCA_902685375.1 of Neostethus bicornis. NCBI lineage: Eukaryota > Metazoa > Chordata > Actinopteri > Atheriniformes > Phallostethidae > Neostethus > Neostethus bicornis. The sequence continues at coordinate 838,357 of CACRXE010000022.1, forward strand.
CTACGTTCCTACCCTCACCTTGGTAACCAGGATCTACGTTCCTACCCTCACCATGGTAACCAGGATCTACGTTCCTACCCTCACCATGGTAACCAGGATCTACGTTCCTACCATCACCATGGTAACCAGGATCTACGTTCCTACCCTCACCATGGTAACCAGGATCTATGTTCCTACCCTCACCATGGTAACCAGGATCTATGTTCCTACCCTCACCATGGTAACCAGGATCTACATTCCTACCCTCACCATGGTAACCAGGATCTACGTTCCTACCATCACCATGGTAATCAGGATCTACGTTCCTACCCTCACCATGGTAACCAGATTCTACGTTCCTACCCTCACCATGGTAACCAGATTCTACGTTCCTACCCTCACCATGGTAACCAGGATCTACAATCCTACCCTCACCATGGTAACCAGGATCTACATTCCTACCCTCACCATGGTAACCAGGATCTACGTTCCTACCCTCACCATGGTAACCAGGATCTACGATCCTACCCTCACCATGGTAACCAGGATCTACGTTCCTACCCTCACCATGGTAACCAGGATCTACGTTCCGCCCCCCACCATGGTAACCAGGATCTACGTACCTACCCTCACCATGGTAACCAGGATCTACGTTCCTACCCTCACCATGGTAACCAGGATCTACGTTCCTACCCTCACCATGGTAACCAGGATCTACGTACCTACCCTCACCATGGTAACCAGGATCTACGTTCCTACCCTCACCATGGTAACCAGGATCTACGTTCCTACCCTCACCATGGTAACCAGGATCTACGTTCCTACCCTCACCATGGTAACCAGGATCTACGTTCCTACCCTCACCTTGGTAACCAGGATCTACGTTCCTACCCTCACCATGGTAACCAGGATCTACGTTCCTACCCTCACCATGGTAACCAGGATCTTAAAGCACTTTGAGTCTGACTTTCAAAATAAAATCTCCTTTTTTTTTTTTTTTTTTTTTTTACAGACGACACAGAAGAGGACGTGTGTATCCTGGGACACTCTGAAAGGTGATTCGTCCGCTGACATCGTTTACACACAGTGGTTAATTAGCAGTGAGTTTTAATCAATATGTTTTTTTTTAGACCCCTTGGAGGTGAACTGGCTGCTGGACGGGTGCACCACCAAAATCACAGCGGCCAATCAGACAGAGTGTCTCTGTGACCACCTGACTTACTTCACCGTGCTGCTGGTGAGCAGACACACATACACACACACACACACACACTGCTTACCTCTCGTTCCCTTACAGGAGCTCAGAGACGAGCCGGTGCCCCACCTCCTGGCGCTGACCGTCATCACGTATTTCGGCTGCATCGTCTCCTTCATCAGCTGTGTGTGGCTCGTCGTCCTGCTCTGCAGGAAGAGGTACAGTTACCATGGAAACGGAATCCCTGTTTACTGAGGTTAGTTTAGGGGACCCCGGCTGGACGTCGAGAGGACCAGAGGGGTGGAGTTTGACAAGGAGACCCCCACCCTCCAAAAACATACGTATTAGGTTGATTGGTCGCTACATGATTGCCCAGTCTGGTGACCACCTGCCGCCCCGTCAGGGATGGACGGTTAAGAAGGCGACTGACTGACTGGGGGCTACAAACGGGTTCCACAGGAAGTACAAGGTGGGCAGCTAGGTGGTCGAGGGGCATCTAGCCTCTTAAAGGGACAGCGCACTCCTCAAACACTACTCAAGGAGCCCTTGTACCTCTCTTAAATTTTCACCCACGAGCGGTGAGTGGCGATGTTCACCCCCTCTCCACCAAAGCCAAAAGTTTGGCACTGCCAGACTTAACTAGTGGTAGCTATACATAACCAGCGCTGCTTCACTGGTGGAGACTAAACCTCGATGGAGCGGTTAGAAGCGTTTTACGAGCGGGCACGGCGTTACTGGAATGGCGCCGGGCGTTGAAGCAGCGATCCATGTCGGTTATGAACTTGGGTTTAGCGTTGGCATCGAGGTGTCGGAGCGGAACCGGTATTTGGCTGAAAACACGGAAAGAAACGAACCAGGAAGAGATTAAAACCGTATCATCATGGATGCTGAGAGACTCGATCTGATTGGACGATCCAGCAGCAGAATCAGAACCTCCTTAACGAGCTTAACGAGCTGTCGGCAGAATGAGAGAGATGTGGGTGAGATGTGGTACAGTTGGTGCCATTGATAGCAGGTACTGAGTAGACATGAACCTCTGATACACCGGCCAAACCAAATCCAATGTCTGTGTTTTTATTTTCATCCCATTCGTTTACGAGCGTGAGGACGGCACTGTGAAGGATTTCAAAATAAAACAGGAAATGTTTCACAAATAAAAGCCTGACTTATTTTTTTTTTCCAGGAGACGATCGAAGGACAAGTCCATCCTGATCCACCTGGGCGTGGCCGGGTCCTTCGCCCTCCTCAGTCTGCTGTTCTTCTTCACTGGTGTGTTTGCCAACGTGGAGGTGGAGGAGTTGTGTACGTGGACTGGTGCCGTGATGCACTACGCCCTCCTCAGCACCTTCACCTGGATGGGTCTGGAGGTGTTTAACACCTTCTGGAAGGTCTACATGGTCTTCAGCCTCCCACCCAAACCCTTCCTGTGGATCTCTGTGGGATTCGGTGAGTTCCTCCTGGGTGTCTCAGAGGGAGAGGGAGGAGCTCTGCCACCCTTACTGGTGAGGTGTTCCGTCCCACCAGGAGGAGATCCAGAGGTAGACCCCTCCCTGCTGGAGAGACTATGTCTCACAGCTGGACAGGGAACACCTCAGGTGAACACCTGGGTGAGATGGAGGGTACAGCCGGGATGAGAGAAACCTGGGCTTCCCGTCTGAGGCTGTTGCCCCCGGCGACCTGGTTCCTGTTGTTAGGTGTGCTGTACAGGTGATCCGGTGTTAACCAGAACTTTTATTTTTGCAGTTCTTCCTGCACTTCCTGTTTTGGTCCTGCTGGGCGTCAGAGACATTTATGGACTGAGGACGGTGACGCCGAGCGACGATGTAAACAATCCCTACAGGATGTAAGAAGATGTTAAATATTAACAAAATAAAGCATGGTTACCATGGTGAGGGTAGGAACGTAGATCCTGGTTACCATGGTGAGGGTAGGAACGTAGATCCTGGTTACCATTGTTGCTTCTCTGGCTCAAAAGCAGCAACAATAAGGGGAAGGCCACACAAAGTAAAAGGTTTAAAGAGATTTATTACAAAGAATAATACTAAAGGTACAGTAAAACAAAAGAATGGCAGAGGATCAGACTGGCGTCGTGAGCAGAGAACAGCCAGCAGCCATCTTGTTTCAAAGGGGAGGGGCCAACAGCAGCTCCAGTTCCTGTGAGGACAGACAGGCAGAAAGATTTAAAGGGCCACGACCCCAGGGTCGTAACACTCCCCCCCTAAAGAACAGGGTTCTACCCTGTTAATCAAGGTGTGAAATACTTATCATGATGTTGAAGAGTGCAACCTCCAGTTCCACATCTCAAGCCATCCGTGGGAACCACCTGGAGCCAACTGGGCCAAGTCAATCCAATGGAGCCCGAGTCAAAGCATCAGCGAGCACACTATTCGTGCCCCTGATGTGCTTGATATCCAGGTGGTAGGGCTGAAGGAAAAGAGCCCAGCGCCATGAAATTTGGCCTGAAACGGTGACCCTACAACAGGCAACAAAACCTTACCAGGGGGTTGCTTTGAAACCCAGTTGTCGTGAAATACTGCTAAAGGATCCCGAACTTTATGGCCAAACACCAAATCATTTGGACTAAAACCCGTACTCTCCTGACAGACTTCTCTAGCTGCAAGCAGCAACCACGGCAAACCCTCCTCCCAATCCTTCTGCAACTCTGTACAATAGGAACGAAACAACGATTTAAGAGTCTGATGGAATCTCTCCAGAGCACCTTGGCTCTGGGCGTGGTAAGCTGAAGCCTGATTATGTTTCACCTTAAGCTGGTCCAAGACTTGGGCAAACAGGTGAGACGAAAAATTAGACCCTTGGTCACTCTGAATGATTTTAGGGATGCCAAAAACTGCAATAAACTGAGTAAGAGCTTTTACAACCGCCTTAGCAGTTATATTGCGAAGCGCATACGCAGCTGGATACCGGGTGACCAAACACATAACCGTCAGCAAATACTGAGAGCCTGATTTAGACTTTGGCAAAGGTCCAACGCAATCAATAATCAAATGCTCAAACGGATTTTCAACAGCAGGTATCGGCTTAAGAGGTGCAGGCTTAATTCCCTGATTCGGTTTGCCAGAAATTTGACAAGTATGGCAAGTCCTAATATACTTGGCAACATCACGTTTGAGAAGGGGCCAAAAGAAATACCTAAGCACATGACTATAGGTTTTCTTTACTCCCAAATGGCCTGTTTGGTCATGCGAACAAGACAACACCCTTTCTCTAAATTTTGTAGGAACGACTATCTGCAAACACGGATTACCCAAAAGATCAGAACCCTGATGCTGCCATTTCCTAACCAATACCTCACCCTGAAGGAAATACCCAGATGCAGAGCTTCGAAGTTCCGATGAAGGTTGGACTTTATCAAACAGCGCAGTCAATGACACATCCGCTTTCTGTTCAGCAATTAACTCCTGCTGGGAAATAGAAAACATTTGAGGTAAATCAAACTGAACATCTGAGTTATGGCAACATTCTTCTGATGTTTCAGACTTAGCCTTTTCCATGGCCCTGGTGACAGCACAAGCAGTGAACACCTCAGGAAAGTTCCGCCCACAGGAATCAGGAACTTTTGCTGGAACTGAAACTTTGTTAGGACACTCTACAGGCCACACCTGGTTACCAGCTAAGTCATTACCCAAGATCACAGCAACGCCCTCTACTGGCAATTCTGGTCGAACAGCAATTTGCACATTTCCTTCAACAAAACCACTAGACAGAAAGATCCTATGCAACGGGGCACTAAGTGGTACCAAACTAACACCTCTCACCAGGACACAATCACCTGTACTTGTCTCTTCTGAAAAAGGCAAGACCGAAGAAAGAACAAACGAGTCTGTAGCACCTGTATCCCTCAAAATTTTCACTGGGACTTTCCTATGATCACCACAAAGTGACACAAACCCATCAGAAACAAAAGAGTCAAGACCAGAAAAACATTTGGATTCCACAACTGGGCCCAAGCACTGAGATTTTGCCTGGACAGTGAAAACCGCAGGTTTAACAGTCTTAGTTCTCACTTGACCACTTTTCCTTTGCAAAACGGGACAATCAATCTTCCAATGACCTTCCCCACGACAGTAGTTACAACTTTGCCCCGACTTTCTAAAAGCACTAGGGCTCCTAGTCTCGAAGTTGTTACTCCTGGTAGAAGTAACAGAAGTACCAGTAGAAAAAGTAGTAGAAACACTCTTCCTAAATTTACCCTTGTGAGCCAAAACAGAGTCATCAGCTATAGTAGCAGCTTCTGAAACAGTAACTACTCGACGTTCTCTAATATGAGTGGCAACTTCTGGCGGAACACAATCGACAAATTGTTCAAGAACCATAAGATCACAAAGCTTATCATACGAAGAAACCTCCAAAGAAGAACACCACCTGTGAAAATGTTTGTTTAAGTCCTTGACAAACTCAACATGAGACTGGTTTTCACCCTTCCTCCAAGATCTAAAACGTTGCCTGTAAACTTCTGGAACCAACTCATATGCTTTCAACACCGCTTCCTTAACAAGTTTATAGTCCTGACTGTCGTGGTCACTCAAAGCAGAATAGGCTACCTGGGCCTTCCCTGTAAAAACTGACTGCAACATTACAACCCTCAAATCATCCGGCCAACTTCTGGACTCAGCAACACGTTCAAAAAGTACGAAGAATGTATCCGGATCCTTTTCATCAAACTTTGGGACAAGACGCAAATTAGAAACCACATCAGACTCACTTCGAACGGAAGTAGAACTAAGCCTCTCCCTCTCAAACTGTAACTTGTCCCTTTCCAAAGCTATCTTCTCCTTCTCCGTTTCTATCTTCTCCTTCTCCAGTTCTAACAAAAGCAACCGCTCTTTTTGTTCAAATGTCAAAATATCTTTAACCTCAGGGTTGGTTAGACCAACCTTCCCTGGCAAAATCCCATCACGTACCAAAGCAGACCACAAACACAACTTTATCTCATCTTTCAGTTTTCTAGCACCAATATCAACGGAATAATAATCAACCAACTGCAATAGTTGTTCTCTAGTAAAGCCATTTAACATCTCCTCAGTAGGGGACTCCGTAAAATCCTCCACAGATGACATGTTTGATGCAAAAAAAAAAAACTAACTAGAGCACAGAGTTGAGGTTTCCCCACTAACTACCTAACCAGAATCTAACTAAACTCACCCCTAGTCTTCAGGAGGCCTGGCGGTGGGTATTTATGCGCTTGAGGCTGCTAATCAGCCCCATACATACCAGCGGTACAGTACAAGTACTAATACCACGGCGCGCGCTCCCGAGCCGACGTAGGGTAAGGGTAGTGGGATGCTGCAACCCGCACGTACCTCCACTCTAAATGCCTATTGCAAAACAAAAAACAAGTGAATCTCATAAGGAGACAACACTTCTAAATCCTAACAGGGTAAGCCCCAACCCCCAGCATGTGCTCAAAAATACTAACAAAAAAAAATAATGCAGGCTTCAAATTCCAAACAAAACTAAGGTCTGCCACAAAGTGTTAACTGGTCCCACACACCCTGAGCAACAGCCAAACCAAACTCAATTTAACTCAGAACAAAGAAATCACCCACACCTGTGTGGTCTCCCCCAGCCTGATTTGATTAGCAGTCAAAATAGCCAACCAACCGACTAAATAACCAAACGTCTCCAAACTGAACTCAAAATGAGACAAAACCAATCCAAAGTAACCAAATTCAGTGAAGACGAATTTCCAATTTCAAAACAACAAACAAAATTTTATACAGACTTTAACTTACCCAATTGGTCTGATCCCGGACGAGCCCCCATTTGTTGCTTCTCTGGCTCAAAAGCAGCAACAATAAGGGGAAGGCCACACAAAGTAAAAGGTTTAAAGAGATTTATTACAAAGAATAATACTAAAGGTACAGTAAAACAAAAGAATGGCAGAGGATCAGACTGGCGTCGTGAGCAAAGAACAGCCAGCAGCCATCTTGTTTCAAAGGGGAGGGGCCAACAGCAGCTCCAGTTCCTGTCAGGACAAACAGGCAGAAAGATTTAAAGGGCCACGACCCCAGGGTCGTAACACCATGGTGAGGGTAGGAACGTAGATCCTGGTTACCATGGTGAGGGTAGGAATGTAGATCCTGGTTACCATGGTGAGGGTAGGAATGTAGATCCTGGTTACCATGGTGAGGGTAGGAATGTAGATCCTGGTTACCATGGTGAGGGTAGGAACGTAGATCCTGGTTACCATGGTGAGGGTAGGAACGTAGATCCTGGTTACCATGGTGAGAGTAGGAATGTAGATCCTGGTTACCATGGTGAGGGTAGGAACGTAGATCCTGGTTACCATGGTGGGGGTAGGAACATAGATCCTGGTTACCATGGTGAGTGTAGGAATGTAGATCCTGGTTACCATCGTGACGGTAGGAACGTAGATCCTGGTTACCATGGTGAGGGTGGGAACGTAGATCCTGGTTACCATGGTGAGGGTAGGAACGTAGATCCTGGTTACCACGGTGAGGTTAGGAACGTAGATCCTGGTTACCACGGTGAGGGTAGGAACGTAGATCCTGGTTACCACGGTGAGGGTAGGAACGTAGATCCTGGTTACCATGGTGAGGGTAGGAACGTAGATCCTGGTTACCACGGTGAGGGTAGGAACGTAGATCCTGGTTACCATGGTGAGGGTAGGAACGTAGATCCTGGTTACCATGGTGAGGGTAGGAACGTAGATCCTGGTTACCACGGTGAGGTTAGGAACGTAGATCCTGGTTACCATGGTGAGGGTAGGAACGTAGATCCTGGTTACCATGGTGAGGGTAGGAACGTAGATCCTGGTTACCATGGTGAGGGTAGGAACGTAGATCCTGGTTACCATGGTGAGGGTAGGAACGTAGATCCTGGTTACCATGGTGAGGGTAGGAACATAGATCCTGGTTACCATGGTGAGGGTAGGTACATAGATCCTGGTTACCATGGTGAGGGTAGGAACATAGATCCTGGTTACCATGGTGGGGGTAGGAACGTAGATCCTGGTTACCATGGTGAGTGTAGGAATGTAGATCCTGGTTACCATGGTGGGGGTAGGAACGTAGATCCTGGTTACCATGGTGGGGGTAGGAACGTAGATCCTGGTTACCATGGTGAGTATAGGAATGTAGATCCTGGTTACCATGGTGACGGTAGGAACGTAGATCCTGGTTACCATGGTGAGGGTGGGAACGTAGATCCTGGTTACCACGGTGAGGGTAGGAACGTAGATCCTGGTTACCATGGTGAGGGTAGGAACGTAGATCCTGGTTACCATGGTGAGGGTAGGAACGTAGATCCTGGTTACCACGGTGAGGTTAGGAACGTAGATCCTGGTTACCATGGTGAGGGTAGGAATGTAGATCCTGGTTACCATGGTGAGGGTAGGAACGTAGATGCTGGTTACCACGGTGAGGGTAGGAACGTAGATCCTGGTTACCATGGTGAGGGTAGGAACGTAGATCCTGGTTACCATGGTGAGGGTAGGAACGTAGATCCTGGTTACCATGGTGAGGGTAGGAACATAGATCCTGGTTACCATGGTGATGTAGGAATGTTGTTTGCTCCCCTCTGATGTAACCGTCTCCACGGTGATTCAGGTGTTGGATGCGGAACAACGAGCGCTCCCGATTGGCTCATTATTCCACTAACATCACCATGATGGCGGTCCTGGTGCTCTCCGGCCTGGTCATGCTGTTCCTGGTTTACCTGAAGATCCGGATCAAAGAGGACTGGAAGAAACGTCACGTGGCGTTCTTCAGCATGTGGGGTTTAAGCTGTCTGTTCGGGACCAGCTGGGGTCTGGCTCTCCTGAACGTGGGGTCCCTCTCCACCGTCGTTCACTTCCTGTTCTGCTTCATCAACTCTTTTCAAGGTTCGTGTTTCAGCTGCTGTTCATCTGGCACGGTGGCTTCACAGCTAGAAGGTCACGGTTTCGAGTCTCTGGGTGTGACCGAGGCTTGAAACACTGTCCTTTCTGTGTGGAGTTTGCATGTTCCCCCCTTGTTTGTGTGTGTGCATGTATTTTTTTTTTAACCTACAGTGTGTATTTTTGTGTTGTTTTTTTTTTTTTTAACTCGCGTGTGTTTTTATTTTTTAACTCACGTGTGTTTTTATTTTTCTGTTTTTTTTTTTAAAACTCTTCGTGTGGTTTATTTTTTATTTTTTAACTCTGTGTTTTTGTCTGTTTTTTTAACCCTGTTTTTTTTTTTCTTTAGTTTCTTTTTCTTTTTTTTACCCTTAGTTTGTTTTTGTTTTTTTGTTTGTTTATTGTTTTAACCCTTTGTGTGTTTATTTTTCAGTTTTTGTTTTTTTTTAATACCCTTATTGTGTTTTTTTTGTATTTTTTTTTTTTAACCCTCTCTTTGTTTTTTTTTCTCCGTCATATCTTTTTTTCCAGGATTCTTCCTGCTGCTCCGGTTCTGTGTGTTGGATCGGATCAGGAAACATTCCTCCGGATCGGTTCTGGGAAGCAGTAGTTCTGGATCCACACGTCAGCACATGCTGCAGGAGAAGGGCTGATCGGGACGATGTGGGACGGGTTGGGACCGGGTGGTATGGGATGGGGTTGAGCGAGGCGGGACAGAGCGGGACGGGAGGGGCAAGATAGAAAGGGACAGAAAGGGACGGGGCTGGACGGAGCGGAGCGGGAGAAGCTGGCCTTCTGTACGTCCTGAACGACCAAAGGACGATGACCTGGTTTAAAAACTGGTCTGGAGTTTAAAGCTGTATGAATTTAAAACACACTCACACACACACACACACACACACACACATACATACACACACACATACATACACATAGATACACACACACACACACATACATACACACACACATACATACACATAGATACACACACACACACACACACATACATACACACATACATACACATAGATACACACACACACACACGCTCACACACACACGCGCATACACATATACACACACATATACACATAGATACACACACATACATACATATATACACACACACATACACATATACACACACACGCATACACACACACACATATACACACACACATACACACACACACACATATAAACACTCATACGCGCACACACAGATACACACACACACAACACACATACAAACTCATACACGTAGATACACACACTCTGTCACACACACACACACACACACGAGTTGAAATTCTGCTGTAATTTTTTATTTTGTATAAAAAGCTGTTTTTTTATTTTTATTTTGAGTGAATTTTTTTTATTATTATTATTTTGACAGATTTTTTTTTTTTACAGAAATAAGCTTTTTTAAATTAAAATCATTTGATTGTAAATAATTTAAAATAAAAAAACAGCACTTTAGAAAAATCTTTAGTATTTTTATTTTTTATTTTAATAAAATATTTTTAGTTTAAAGTGAAAAAAAATTTATTTGTTTCAAAATGTTTGTCTTTTTTTTTTGCACTTTAGAAAAAAAACTATGAAAAATATTGTGTTTAAAAAAAAAAACAACAAAAAAACAACAAAAAAAACTTGTTAAATGTGAAAATTTTTATGTTTGAATGACAATAAAAATTTTGAATTTTATGGAATTTTACTTGAATTTCATTTTTTTTGTTTGTTTTGGTTTGAAATAAAAAAAATTAAAAACACTTTATTTTTACTTCTGAAAAAAAAAAAACACAGTAAAATTAATTTAAAAACGTCTAATTTGATTTTATTTTTTAAACATTCTAGTTTTAAAACAGCTTCTTGTCCTTCCATGCTCTTCCTCCAGGGGGCGCCACAGCAGGTCGATGTCTTCCATTTAACCTAGGCATGGGCAAACTACGGGCCGCGGGCCACATGCGGCCCGTTAAACGATTTAACCCGGCCCCTTGGGACTTCAAAAAATTAAATAAATAAAAATTAAATAAAAAATTTTATGTAATTCTGATGTTTTGTCACAAAATGGCGCCAAAGATACAACAACACTGCACCCATTAAAATGTGTGTGTCTCTGTGATGCCCACAAAATAAACAGTGTGTACAGATATGGAAAGCCATCAGGGCCAATACCCGCACGTAAAAAAGCGTGTTAGATGTTAAAGAGAGAAAGAGGGAGTGTGTGTGTGTGTGTGCGTGTGTGTGTGTGTGTGTGTGTGTGTGTGTGTGTGTGTGTGTGTGTGTGTGTGTGTGTGTGTGTGTGTTGTATAAAGAGGAAGACATTTTTTACATCTCTCACACTCTCAGTGTTTCCGGTATTCTGACGAGATCTGCGACCTGACGGTGAACAACCGGAAGTGATCAACTGGTCGCAAAACTTAAAGTAAATAAACTTTAAATGAATAAAAAAACACTTTTAAAAAATGATAGATTTTTAGATAAAATATGCAAATAAAGTGCGAAAAAAAACACTAATTCTAATAGAAGGTGACGTCATGCCAGGTCGTAGAGTATCTGGAAGGGAGGTGGAGGTGGATGGCATGTTCTGAGCATGCGCAGAGGCGCAAAGTCGCAGATCTTGGTGTTTGATCATCTGGAAGGGAGCGGGGAGGGGGGATGATGCGCTCTGGAGGGAGAGAAGCTAATGACGCATGCGCAGAGTTTCAGACCTCGTCGTGTCTCACCTCCGTGCCCTCTCTCACACCTGGACTCTAATCACTGTTCAGAAGAACGTGTGAAAACAAACAGGAACAAACAAAACGTTCCTTCTGTTGTTTTTAAATAAAATCATACGATCATCACTTTAAAAACTTTATTTTTATTTATTTAAAGATTTTAAGAAAAATAACAATAATCATGAAAATTTTAAATACAAGTCCGGTGGGGTCTCCACGGTGGCCTCACAGCAACAAGGTCAGGGTTTGAGTGTTCGAATAAGGACTAGGTTTGAATCACTGTTTTTTTTTTCTGTGTGTAGTTTGCATGTTCTCCCTGTATGTGTGTGTTTCCTCTCACCCTCCATAAACACACACCTGCTCATAGAGCTCCACAGACGGTTGCTCCAGTTTTACCCTCACATCCTGTTCCTGATGAAAACCATTTGAACCATCCAGACCAGGGGCGGGCAATGTTTTTAAATCGTGGGCACATTGAGTTCTGACAATCGGCAAAGGGGGCGGAAGAGGAGCCCGATGGATGGCATGGTTGTTAACCTCACCTCCATCTTGGAATCTGGTGAAAACATGTGCCTGTGTCTGTGTGTGGGCGTGGTCTATCACTACCCGCTTATAAACAAGCACACTAGATGTTACCTCTGTGCCCTCCCCTTAGTTTGCCCATGCCAGATCTAGAACCATCAGATGAGGATGAGAACATAGATCCTGGTACCATGGTGAGGGTAGGAACGTAGATCCTGGTTACCGTGGTGAGGGTAGGAACGTAGATCCTGGTTACCAAGGTGAGGGTAGGAATGTAGATCCTGGTACCATGGTGAGGGTAGGAACGTAGATCCTGGTTACCGTGGTGAGGGTAGGAACGTAGATCCTGGTTACCATGGTGAGGGTAGGAACGTAGATCCTGGTTACCATGGTGAGGGTAGGAACGTAGATCCTGGTACCATGGTGAGGGTAGGAACGTAGATCCTGGTACCATGGTGAGGGTAGGAACGTAGATCCTGGTTACCATGGTGAGGGTAGGAATGTAGATCCTGGTACCATGGTGAGGGTAGGAATGTAGATCCTGGTACCAAGGTGAGGGTAGGAACGTAGATCCTGGTACCATGGTGAGGGTAGGAACGTAGATCCTGGTACCATGGTGAGGGTAGGAACGTAGATCCTGGTTACCATGGTGAGGGTAGGAATGTAGATCCTGGTACCATGGTGAGGGTAGGAATGTAGATCCTGGTACCAAGGTGAGGGTAGGAATGTAGATCCTGGTACCATGGTGAGGGTAGGAATGTAGATCCTGGTACCATGGTGAGGGTAGGAATGTAGATCCTGGTTACCATGGTGAGGGTAGGAACGTAGATCCTGGTACCATGGTGAGGGTAGGAACGTAGATCCTGGTACCATGGTGAGGGTAGGAATGTAGATCCTGGTTACCATGGTGAGGGTAGGAATGTAGATCCTGGTACCATGGTGAGGGTAGGAACGTAGATCCTGGTTACCATGGTGAGGGTAGGAACGTAGATCCTGGTACCATGGTGAGGGTAGGAACGTAGATCCTGGTTACCATGGTGAGGGTAGGAATGTAGATCCTGGTTACCATGGTGAGGGTAGGAACGTAGATCCTGGTTACCATGGTGAGGGTACGAAGGTAGATCTCGATAACCATGGTGAGGGTTGGAATGTAGATCCTAGTTAGTTATCTGTGCACACTGTTTATTTTAACAGCATGGCATCACGAAGACGCACACATTTTAATGGGAGCAGTGTTTTTGTATCTTTGGCGCCATCGAGCGACAAAACACAAAAATTACAAGAAATAAAACATTAACTGGTTTATTTATATAAAATTTTCAAGTTCGGCGGACCGGATTAAAACTTTAAAAGGGCCGGATGTAGACTGCAGGCCTTAGTTTACCCATGCCTGCACAACCAGATGAGGGCGAGGACCTACCGACTGATATTCTACAGGGTCCCAACCAAGTAAGACAAGTCGTGCCACGGCTGGGCAGCATTCAAACCTCCATCATCCGCCTCGAGCGGCCCTTCGGTTGAGATCGTTATGCATGTGCATGTGGTCGGAGGTAGGATGTGGCAGGTGTGTGCACCTGTCCAGTCGTAGCGCGGCTCTGGTTGGGTCCCCCTTCTTTACCAGAGGTGGAGCCATGGACCAGGTCGTGATAGTCCCAGGGTGAAGCTTCCTGGGTGCCCGACACTCATGCCACATAAGGGGAATATGAAATCACCCCTCGGAATGTGTGTGTGTATGTGTGCCTGGAGACCTGGTAGGTGTGTACCCTGCCTCTCACCTGGAATCAACACACACACTTAAAAAACAGTGACAAAAAAATATGTTTTTATTTTTTATTTTTTGTAGCGGAAAAAAACTTTTTTTAAAGTGTTTTTTTAAATGGTTGGCTTTCACTGCGCGCGTGCCTGCGCGTGCGTGGGACACGGACACACACACACACACATAGAGACACACACACACTCATACACACACACTCAGAGACACACGGACACACACACAAACACATACACACACTTAAAAAATATTTTTTATTGATAAAAAAAAGACTAACGTGTGTGTTTTTATTTTTATCTGAAAAACTTTCTTTTTTACTTTAAAAAAACAAACAATTTAAACAGCGCGTGTCTGCGCGTGCGTGGTATGACGTCACAACCTCTGCAGCAGGAGCGGAACCGGTTTTCCGGTAAAAAAACAAGAAAAACCGCAGGTATAATTTTTTTTTTACCGAAAAGAAACATAAACGTCAAAGAACGAAAGAACAAAGAAAAAACGGCTTGTTTTCGGTAAGTTTTTATCCGCTTTTTTTACGTCATCATCCTCTTTTTTTCAGATGTTTTTACCGGAAAAAAAAAACATCACCTCTGTTTTTAAACCTGAAAAAAACATGAATATTTTATTCTGAAAAACAAACATTTTCAACTTTAACTTTGAAAATAAAAAAAAAAGGAAAAATGACTGGTATTTATTTCTTTTTATTAGAAAAAAAACAACAAAAAAAGCAAATTAGATGAAAATTTTTAAAATTGTATTTGTTCTAAAAATTTTGTAAAAAACGAGAGAAAAACTTTTAAAATTTTTTTAATTAGTTTTATTTGAAATTTAAATAATAAATAATTTTAAACTTTTTTGGCAGCTTGTTTACCTGATACAAGCCCCGCCCCTTCCAGCTGCTGCTGTCAGAAGCCCCGCCCCTCCAGCCTGTGATTGACAGCAGGTACAGAAAAACATTTTTTATTTTTTATTTTTTTTTTGATTATTTTGAATTACTCTATTCATCCCTCACCGGGGAAATTTGTTTGCTGCACTCCTCATGTTTGTTTTTAAAATTTTCCACATTTTTTTTCTTCAAACTTTCTGGAAAAACTTCTTTGTTCAGAAGTCAGCGGTCAAGCACGGTGACAGCGTGTCTACGTGAGGTTCATGAGCTATTCTTCTTACCGGGGAGGAGGTCGTCGGGGGCAACAAACTCAGGTTTCTCTCCCCCCGGCTACATCCTCCATCTCACCCAGAAGAATCCTGAGGTGTTCCCTGTCCAGCTGTGAGACATAGTCTCTCCAGCAGGTCCGGAGTCTGCCTCTGGGTCTCCTCCTGGTGGGACAGAACACCTCACCACAGAGGGAGGCATCCTAACCAGATGCTAGAACCACTGTCACCATGGTGAGGGTAGGAACGTAGATCCTGGTTACCATGGTGAGGGTAGGACCGTAAATCCTGGTTACCACGGTGAGGGTAGGAACGTAGATCCTGGTTACCATGGTGAGGGTAGGAACGTAGATCCTGGTTACCATGGTGAGGGTAGGAAAATAGATCCTGGTTACCATGGTGAGGGTAGGAACAAAGATCCTGGTTACCATGGTGAGGGTAAGAACATAGATCCTGGTTACCATGGTGAGGGTAGGAACGTAGATCCTGGTTACCATGGTGAGGGTAGGACCGTAAATCCTGGTTACCACGGTGAGGGTAGGAACGTAGATCCTGGTTACCATGGTGAGGGTAGGAACGTAGATCCTGGTTACCATGGTGAGGGTAGGAAAATAGATCCTGGTTACCATGGTGAGGGTAGGAACAAAGATCCTGGTTACCATGGTGAGGGTAAGAACATAGATCCTGGTTACCATGGTGAGGGTAGGAACGTAGATCCTGGTTACCATGGTGAGGGTAGGAATGTAGATCCTGGTTACCACGGTGAGGGTAGGTACGTAGATCCTGGTTACCATGGTGAGGGTAGGAACGTAGATCCTGGTTACCATGGTGAGGGTAGGAACGTAGATCCTGGTTACCATGGTGAGGGTAGGAACGTAGATCCTGGTTACCATGGTGAGGGTAAGAACATAGATCCTGGTTACCATGGTGAGGGTAGGAACGTAGATCCTGGTTACCATGGTGAGGGTAGGAACGTAGATCCTGGTTACCATGGTGAGGGTAAGAACATAGATCCTGGTTACCATGGTGAGGGTAGGAACATAGATCCTGGTTACCATGGTGAGGGTAGGAACGTAGATCCTGGTTATCATGGTGAGGGTAGGAACATAGATCCTGGTTATTATGGTGAGGGTAGGAACATAGATCCTGGTTATTATGGTGATGGTAACCAGCATCCTGCAGCATCCTCATTATTTCATCCTTCTCCCACTTTGAACAAGACCCTGCGATACTTAACCTTCTCCACTTAATTTTTATAATTTGGGGCTCAGATTCGTTAAAATAAACAACACTAAAAAACGGGCCAGTGTCTCATGACGGAGCTGTGAGGAGGTCACCGAGGTGGGGGCACCAGGGAGGCGGGCGGTGCAGCTATTTCCGTCCTCAGTAGATCAATGTGAAGATCAGACGCTTGGCGTGAACTTGAACGGCGCATGTGGAGCCGTACGTGTGGCATCGCCTTCAAATTCCACACCTACGCTCCACATGCCCCCTCACCCTGTCCACCACACCCGCCATGTTCCCCCCTACCAACCCCGTGACCACCCCACACGCCCGCCCTCGCTGCCCGGGCTTTTAGACGCTCATGACTCTGCTGTTTCTCTCTTAGGTGATCCAGGAAGGACGGCGTTGCCACGGCGTTCTCCCGCTGGCTCGGTCCAGAAACGGCTCCAACATGGCCGACCAGGACGGATCGGAGATGCTGAACGGGAGCGCCAACCCCCCCTCGTCGCCCCCTAAAGAAAGCATGCAGCTAAAAAAGGAGATTTCGCTGCTGAACGGCGTCAGTTTAATCGTAGGAAACATGATCGGTTCGGGGATCTTCGTCTCGCCGAAGGGCGTTCTGATCTACAGCGCCTCCTACGGGTTGTCTCTGGTCATCTGGACCATCGGGGGTCTGTTCTCCGTGGTGGGGGCTTTGTGCTATGCAGAACTGGGAACCACCATCACTAAATCCGGTGCGTCGTACGCGTACATCCTGGAGTCATTCGGAGGATTTATCGCTTTTATCCGACTTTGGACGTCGCTATTGATCATCGAACCGACGAGCCAGGCGGTGATCGCAATCACCTTCGCTAACTACCTGGTGCAGCCGCTCTTCCCTACGTGTGAGCCTCCGTACACGGCGGCCAGACTCATCGCCGCGGCGTGCATCTGTAAGTCCGTCTCGCTCCGTTTCCTCCAAACGAACGTTTACATTTCTTTCTCTTCAGGTTTACTGACCTTCATCAACGCGGCGTACGTCAAATGGGGAACGCGCGTCCAGGACGTCTTCACCTACGCTAAGGTGGCGGCTCTCATCGTCATCATCATCACGGGCATCGTCAAACTCTGTCAGGGTGAGTGACACAGGATGAGCTCCCTGTAGGAGGTGATTGGAGGAAGGAAGATGTGATGGAGGCGGGGCTTAGAGAGAGAAGGAAGAGGTGATGGAGGCGGGGCTTAGAGAGATGGACCAGGTGATGGAGGCGGGGCTTAGAGAGATGAACCAGGTGATGGAGGCGGGGCTTAGAGAGAAGAAAGAGGTGATGGAGGCGGGGCTTAGAGAGATGGACGAGGTGATGGAGGCGGGGCTCAGGAAAGGAAGAGGTGATAGAGGCGGGGCTTAGAGAGAAGGAAGAGGTAATGGAGGCGGGGCTTGGAGAGAGAAGTAGGAGGTGATGGGCGGGGCTTAGAGAGAGATGCAAGAGGTGATGAAGGCGGGGCTTAGAGTGAAGAGAGCAGCGAGGGGCGGGGCTTAGAGAGAGAAGGAAGAGGTGATGGAGGCGGGGCTTGGAGAGAGAAGGAAGAGGTGAGTTAGTTTGTCTCCGTGGAAACAGTCCGACCTCGCAGCATCGGGTGTCACCCACTCCACGGTGGGCGGATTGTTTCTTTCTGGTGGGAACCAGAAGTGACGTATGTGAGGCACCCGAACAGGAAAACAAAGCTACAGAACTACAAACATGGAGGACGGACGCTTGTGTTCATGCCCTGCTCTGTTCTCTGATTGGGTAGGACGTTATTTAGATGCCACCTTAACCAGCGCCAGGAAGTAGACCATTTAGGAAGTATCCGCTGGCTCTTAAAGGTCTCCATCCTGATTGGCTTCTATTGAAAAACTTGGAAGCCAATCAGTCGGTATTGTTGTCATGGCACCCGTTCTGACTCCGTTACCATGGTTACTGTTCATTCCTCTTAGTTTAAAATTAGTCCGTCCATGTGTCTCTTTAACTTCTTAGTATGTTATTTAGTTGGCGCCGAACGCCATGCTCGACGCCATGTTAGACGCCATGTTAGACGCCATGCTCGACGCCATGCTTGACGCCATGTTAGACGCCATGTTAGACGCCATGCTCGATGCCATGTTTGACGCCATGCTTGACGCCATGTTCGACGCGATGTTCGACGCGATGTTCGACGCCATGTTCGACGCCATGTTCGACGCCATGCTCGACGCCACGCTTGACGCCATGTTTGACGCCATGTTTGACGCCATGCTCGACGCCACGCTTGACGCCATGTTTGACGCCATGTTCGACGCCATGCTTGACGCCATGTTCGACGCCATGTTTGACGCCATGCTCGACGCCACGCTTGACGCCATGTTTGACGCCATGCTTGACGCCATGTTCGACGCGATGTTCGACGCCATGTTCGACGCCACGCTTGACGCCATGTTTGACGCCATGTTCGACGCCATGTTTGACGCCATGCTCGACGCCACGCTTGACGCCATGTTCGACGCCATGTTCGACGCCATGCTCGACGCCACGCTTGACGCCACGTTTGATGCCATGTTTGACGCCATGTTTGACGCCATGTTCGACGCCATGTTCGACGCCATGTTTGACGCCATGTTTGACGCCATGTTTGACGCCATGTTTGACGCCATGTTTGACGCCATGCTTGACGCCATGTTCGACGCGATGTTCGACGCGATGTTCGACGCGATGTTCGACGCCATGCTCGACGCCATGCTTGACGCCATGCTTGACGCCATGCTTGACGCCATGTTTGACGCCATGCTTGACGCCATGTTTGACGCCATGCTTGACGTCACGCCCACTAACAAAGTTAGTTTTTTCTCTCATCAGGATACACAAACAACTTTGAGTCGTCGTTTAAAGGCTCGTCTACAGACGCGGGTGACATCGCCCTGGCACTGTACTCGGCTCTCTTCTCCTACTCCGGATGGGACACGTTGAACTTTGTAACAGAAGAGATTAAAAATCCTGAAAGGTTTGGGTTTTATGTTCTCAGTATTTGATCCTCAGCCAATCAGAACGCTTTAAATCTGCTCTGCTCTTAAAGGAACCTCCCCCTGGCCATCGCCATCTCCATGCCGATCGTTACCGTCATCTACATCCTCACCAACGTTGCGTATTACGCCGTGCTGGACGCGAGCGCCATTCTCGCCAGTGACGCCGTGGCCGTGGTAAGTAAAACGAGCATGGAGGGTACAGTGGGCGGAGCAAATACACTGAAACAGGAAGGGCGAGTTTTACCACCTCATATATCAGCTTACAGCCATGGTAACCAGGATCTACGTTCCTACCCTCACCATGGTAACCAGGATCTACATTCCTACCCTCACCATGGTAACCAGGATCTACGTTCCTACCCTCACCATGGTAACCAGGATCTACGTTCCTACCCTCACCGTGGTAACCAGGATCGACGTACCTACCCTCACCGTGGTAACCAGGATCTACGTTCCTACCCTCACCATGGTAATCAGGATCTACGTTCCTACCCTCACCGTGGTAACCAGGATCTACGTACCTACCCTCACCGTGGTAACCAGGATCTACGTTCCTACCCTCACCATGGTAATCAGGATCTACGTTCCTACCCTCACCATGGTAACCAGGATCTATGTTCCTACCCTCACCATGGTAACCAGGATCTATGTTCTTACCCTCACCATGGTAACCAGGATCTACGTTCTTACCCTCACCATGGTAACCAGGATCTATGTTCTTACCCTCACCATGGTAACCAGGATCTATGTTCCTACCCTCACCATGGTAACCAGGATCTACGTTCCTACCTTCACCATGGTAACAGGATCTACGTTTCTACCCTCACCATGGTAACCAGGATCTATGTTCCTACCCTTTCCATGGTAACCAGGATCTATGTTCCTACCCTCACCATGGTAACCAGGATCTACATTCCTACCCTCACCATAGTAACCAGGATCTACGTTCCTACTCTCACCATGGTAACCAGGATCTACGTTCCTACCCTCACCATGGTAACCAGGATCTACATTCCTACCCTCACCATGGTAACCAGGATCTACGTTCCTACCCTCACCATGGTAACCAGGATCTACGTTCCTACCCTCACCATGGTAACCAGGATCTACGTTCCTACCCTCACCATGGTAACCCGGATCTACGTTCCTACCCTCACCATGGTAACAGGATCTACGTTTCTACCCTCACCATGGTAACCAGGATCTACGTTCTTACCTTCACGATGGTAACCAGGATCTACATTCCTACCCTCACCATGGTAACCAGGATCTACGTTCCTACCCTCACCATGGTAACAGGATCTACGTTCCTACCCTCACCATGGTAACCAGGATCTACGTTCCTACCCCCCCTAAGGTAACCAGGATCTATGTTCCTACCTTCACCATGGTAACCAGGATCTACATTCCTACCCCCACCATGGTAACCAGGATCTACGTTCCTACCCTCACCATGGTAACAGGATCTACGTTCCTACCCTCACCATGGTAACCAGGATCTACATTCCTACCCCCACCATGGTAACCAGGATCTACGTTCCTACCCTCACCATGGTAACCAGGATCTACATTCCTACCCCCACCATGGTAACCAGGATCTACGGTCCTACCCTCACCATGGTAACCAGGATCTACATTCCTACCCCCACCATGGTAACCACGTCTCTTAAATCTGCTTTTTAACTCATCTCGTTTTGTCAGACTTTTGCAGATCAAACGCTGGGCGTGATGAGCTGGACCATCCCCATCGCCGTGGCGTTGTCCTGCTACGGTGGCCTGAACGCCTCCATCATCGCAGCGTCCAGGTAGAAGAACCGCCTTCATGCCCACTCTCTCTGAGTCTGGTTTAATGTGGGTTTGTTGTGCCCAGGTTGTTCTTCGTGGGTTCCAGAGAGGGTCACCTTCCAGATGCTTTGTCCATGATCCACATCCAGAGATTCACTCCTATTCCTGCCCTCATCTTCAACGTCAGTACCACCTGTCTGTGTCGGGCTGTGGGGATGGGGGATTGGTCCCGTATCTTAACATGATGTTCCGGTGTTCTGCTGAGTTGTGCCACCTCGTTGTAGCTCATCATGTTTGGATGTGACATTTGCAGAAGGGCTGAGGGTAGCTGGAGGGGCGGGAGGGTAGATTTTGGGTTCTGAGCATGTGCAGAAGGGCTGAGGGTAGCTGGAGGGGTGGGAGGGTAGATTCTGGGTTCTGAGCATGTGCAGAAGGGCTAAGCGTAGCTGGAGGGGCGGGAGAGTAGATTCTGGGTTCTGAGCATGTGCAGAAGGGCTGAGGGTAGCTGGAGGGGCGGGAGGGTAGATTCTGGGTTCTGAGCATGTGCAGAAGGGCTCAGGGTAGCTGGAGGGGCGGGAGGGTAGATTCTGGGTTCTGAGCATGTGCAGAAGGGCTGAGGGTAGCTGGAGGGGCGGGAGGGTAGATTCTGGGTTCTGAGCATGTGCAGAAGGGCTGAGGGTAGCTGGAGGGGCAGGAGGGTAGATTCTGGGTTCTGAGCATGTGCAGAAGGGCTGAGAGTAGCTGGAGGGGCGGGAGGGTAGATTCTGGGTTCTGAGCATGTGCAGAAGGGCTGAGAGTAGCTGGAGGGGCGGGAGGGTAGATTCTGGGTTCTGAGCATGTGCAGAAGGGCTGAGAGTAGCTGGAGGGGCGGGAGGGTAGATTCTGGGTTCTGAGCATGTGCAGAAGGGCTGAGGGTAGCTGGAGGGGCAGGAGGGTAGATTCTGGGTTCTGAGCATGTGCAGAAGGGCTGGGGGTAGCTCATCTCGACCGGTAGCTCGACTCTACTGAACACCAGAACCAAGAACGCCATGTCATGACGTCTTGTTTTCCAGGGTGTCTTGTTTTTCATGTTGCCATCTTGTTTCGCCATCTTGTTTTTCCAGGGTGTCATGACGCCATGTTGTTTTTTTCAGGGCATCATGGCGTGCGTCTACCTCACCGTGGAGGACGTTTTCCAGCTCATTAATTATTACAGCTTTAGTTACTGGTTCTTTATGGGCCTCTCGGTCGTTGGACAGATCTACCTCCGATGGAGGCAGCCCGACAGACCACGCCCACTGAAGGTAAGGACTGAGGTCACGCCCCCTGAAGGTAGGCTCCTCCCCAAAACCCCGCCCCCTCCTCTCTGACCTCTGACTCCTCCCTCCCACAGCTGAGCCTCGTTTACCCGGTGGTCTTCGCCCTCTGCGCCGTCTTCCTGGTCGCCGTTCCTCTCTACAGCGACACCATCAATTCTCTGATCGGCGTCGCCATCGCCCTATCGGGCGTGCCCGTTTACTTTCTGGGCGTTTACCTTCCAGAGTCGAAGCGCCCGCCGATCGTCACCAAGATGCTGCGTGAGTTTAAGATGTGTTTCTATGGAAACAAAAAAAAAGTAAAAAATTTTTTACATTTTCTCACATTTTTTTTTTTGTTTTTTTGCTAATTCTTTTCTTTTTTTTTTTTTTTTTTTTTTTTCGGCTTTTTGCAAATTTCTTATTTTTTTGCTATTTTTTTTCTTTCTTTCTAAGTTTTCAAAACTTTCTTCTTTTTTTGTTTTTTGCAAATTTTTACACTTTTTTCTTTTAAAATTTTCTTCAAAAATTTTTCATAATTGTTGCAAATTTTCTGCAAAGTTTGTTTTCATAAATCTTTAAATATTTCTTTTCTTTTTTTTGTCACTAATTTTGCTTTTTTTTCACTATTTTTTTACTGTCACATTTTTTTATTGCGTTTAAAAAAATAATTCTTACCATTTCTGACATTTTTTAATCATTTTAGACGATAAACACCTCCATATTGTTCAAATCTTTTTGCTTATTTTGCAATTTTTCTTTTTTTTTTTTTTGGTCAATTTTCTGTTTTTTTTTTTTGAAGTTCGCACATTTTTTCTCACTTTTTTTGTGCTTTTTTAGGAATTTTTCTGAAAAATGTTTTATATTTTCTCAAATTTTACGTTTTTTTTGTTGTTGCAGTTTGTTTGTTTATTTTTGCACATTTTTACTTTTAAAAATCTTTTAGATTTTTCTTCAAAAATTTTTCATAATTGTTGAAAATTTTTCTTCAATGTTTTTTTTTCAACAATTCTTCAAATTTTTCATTCTTACTAATTTAGTTTTTTTTTCACTTATTTTTTATTTGATTCGTCACATTATTTTTTTACATTTATTTGTTAATTGTTGGCGCCATGTTTAACCAATTTTTGATGTTTTGGAAATTTTGCACATTTTGTCTTTCTCTTTTTATGCTTTTTTTTTTTTTTTTTTTTTTTGCAATTTTTCTAAAAATCTTTACATTTTCTCAAATTTTTGCTTTTTTTTTTTTTTTTTTTTGCATTTTTACTTCTTCAAAAATTGTTATTAATTGTTGAAAATTTTTCTACATTTTTTTTTTTCAGAATTTTTCAAAATTTGATTCTTTTACTATTTAGTTTTTATTTTTCACTTTTATTTCTTTTTTTGTGTCACATTTTTTTTACATTTGTTTTTTAATTATTGGCCGCCATGTTTAACCAGGTGGTGAAACCACGGCAACCCTGACTCTGTATTTTTTTTTTTTCAGGTTCTCTGACGTCCTTCACTCAGTACACCTGCTTCTGCGTCCTGACGGAGGTCGATAAGACGCAGTGACATCACCACCTGACGGAGGTCGATAAGACGCAGTGACATCACCACCTGACGGAGGTCGATAAGACGCAGTGACATCACCACCTGACGCAGGTCGATAAGACGCAGTGACATCACCACCTGACGGAGGTCGATAAGACGCAGTGACATCACCACCTGACGGAGGTCGATAAGACGCAGTGACATCACCACCTGACGGAGGTCGATAAGACGCAGTGACATCACCACCTGACGGAGCGACCCCCGTCATCGTGACCCCTCTTCACCGTGGTGTCATCACGTCCTGACGTTTATCGATCGCGTTTATTGATCGTTTACACCAAACACACTTATTTACGTCCATGTTTGTTTATTTTTTGTTTAAATCTTTAAAGCTGGAAAAAAAAAAGGGATGAAATGAATGTTTATTTAATCACGTTTAAAAACTTTGACGCAGAAAAAAAAACCAAAACTGCTTTTTTTTTCACTTGTATTTATTCACTTTTTTCAGAGTTTTATTTGTTTACAAATTAAATTATGGGTTTTTTCACAGAAAATGTGTTTATTGGTTGTTTTTTTTTTTTTTTTATCAAAAGTTGGTGAAACTTTTCAGAAAATAAAATTAGGAAAAACTAAGGAATAATTTGTCAGGTTTTTAGTAGAAAAAAATACAAATAAAACCGGTTTAAAATCTTTTGAAACTTCAATTTTATTTTTAGCCCAAAATCACAGAATGTCCGTCTCAATGGGCTTCACAAGAAAAAGAGGAATGTATAAACACAAATACACAACAAGAAAAATAACTAACAAATACTAACTAAACAAGACTAGCACATTAATGCACTTAGACTCTCCTTCTCGGTGAGGAAAAACTCCTAAAAAACCCATCAGTGGGGAAAAAATAAGAAACCTCATGGGGATCCACGTGAAAGAGAGATCCCTCCCCCGGGACGAGCAACCAATGTGTCAAAGATTATTGTTTAAATATTAGCTTATTCTAATCTACAGCTATGATCTACAGCTGTGATCTACAGACCACAATGGGGGACAGAGCCTTCCAGGCCGTTGCCCCACGACTGTGGAATGAGCTCCCGGAACTCCTCAGGGCTACAAAGTGTGGACACTTTTCTCAGAATGTAGATTTTAGTTTTTAAAATGTTTTTATTGTTGTTACTTTTCTACAGTATGTAGCGCTTTGGGATTTTTTTCTTTAAGTGTAAGACGCACTACAAATAAAATGTATTATTATTACAGCTAAATATCTAAAGAAGTCAATAAATGTTCTTCATCCTGATGGAAACACGGGGGACTCCTCAGCCCGGAGATGTCCAGTACGGGGATGAGTAGATGTTCTTCATCCTGATGGAAACACGGGGGACTCCTCAGCCCGGAGATGTCCAGAACGGGGATGAGTAGATGTTCTTCATCCTGATGGAAACACGGGGACTCCTCAGCCCAGCGATGCCCACGGCGGGGATGAGTAGATGGATTTCATTCTGATGGAGCGGGGATGAAGAAGCGCGGAGGTCTCCTCGGTGTGGCCATGCCCAGGACAGGAACGCAGAGTCCTGAATGGGGCTCTCTTCCTTCAAAATAAAATAAAAAATACTTTTTTGATCCCAAAGGATCAAATAAAAAGACAGAATGAGGTGTCATGGTTCTCTAACCTACCTGGTGGTGGGTCGCGGGTGCCCCACCGCCAGCTGCAAGAATCAGACTTTTATTTTGATAGTCAGTGAACAAGATTCAGAGACTAGGAACTCTCTGGTGAGGTGTTCTGTTCCACCAGGAGGAGACCCAGAGGTAGACCCCAGACCTGCTGGAGAGACTATGTCTCACAGCTGGACAGGGAACACCTCAGGATCCTCCTGGGTGAGATGGAGGATGGAGCCGGGGTGAGAGAAGCCTGGGCTTCCCGTCTGAGGCTGTTGCCCCCGGCGACCCAGCTAAGGATAAACAATCCAGAACCGGATTGGTCCTAAACTTTAACCCGACATAAACAAAAAAAAAGGACACAAAACAAACTGAATTAATTTTAAGACAAAACCAACTTTTATTGAAACTTTTATTATTTTTTTTTACACATCTACATATGTACAAAAAAAAATCCTTGAAATCCAGTGAACATCGCAAATATACGCGCACGCGCACACACACATGCAGCTACACGCACGCACGCCACCGTGCACGAGACGCAGAAACATCACAAAGCATACCGAGCACATCTCACAGAACAACAAACACTCCACGTTAAATCAGGAGAAAAAAAACACTGGATCAGTCAGAGTCGAGTTTGTCGCCGTCGTCTTCGTCCTCCATGCTGCGTCCCAGCTCCTGCAGCGCCTCCTGTTGGTAACGCCGCCAGCTGCCGCGGCTGTACGAGTGCTCCTCAAAGTAACCTGCGAACAGGAAACCGGTTAGACCCTCGAACGCCGCCGAGCGTCGGCGTTCTGCCCGGTCGGTGCACCTGCGTATCGTTCCTCTGCCTCGCTGTCGCTCTCTTCGTCGGGATAATCGTTCCTCCAGTTGGACTCTTCGTTCTCGTCGTCGTCGTCTTCGTAGACTTCCTCCTCGTGATCAACCGGGTCGTCGTTGACCTGGAACAGAACGTTCGACCGTGAGTCATCGGTAGGAAGTAAGTGAGGGGTCGGGGGACGATGTCTCGCCAGCCAACTACAGCTGTACTCAGGACGTAAACACCACTCGTTTCCAATAGAAAAACAAGAGCAGTGGATCATCAATAGAACGAGTGGAGGAAAGACTAGAGCAGTGGATCATCGATAGAACGAGTGGAGGAAAGACTAGAGCAGTGGATCATCAATAGAACGAGTGGAGGAAAGACTAGAGCAGTGGATCATCAATAGAACGAGTGGAGGAAAGACTAGAGCAGTGGATCATCAATAGAACGAGTGGAGGAAAGACTAGAGCAGTGGATCATCCATAGAACAAGTGGAGGAAAGACTAGAGCAGTGGATCATCGATAGAACGAGTGGAGGAAAGACTAGAGCAGTGGATCATCGATAGAACGAGTGGAGGAAAGACTAGAGCAGTGGATCATCGATAGAACAAGTTTAGGAACGAGTAGAGCAGTGGATCATCGATAGAACGAATGGAGGAAAGACTAGAGCAGTGGATCATCGATAGAACGAGAGGAGGAAAGACTAGAGCAGTGGATCATCGATAGAACGAGAGGAGGAAAGACTAGAGCAGTGGATCATCCATAGAACAAGTGGAAGAAAGACTAGAGCAGTGGATCATCGATAGAACGAGTGGAGGAAAGACTAGAGCAGTGGATCATCCATAGAACAAGTGGAGGAAAGACTAGAGCAGTGGATCATCGATAGAACAAGTGGAGGAAAGACTGGAGCAGTGGATCATCCATAGAACAAGTGGAAAAAAGACTAGAGCAGTGGATCATCGATAGAACGAGTGGAGGAAAGACTAGAGCAGTGGATCATCGATAGAACGAGAGGAGGAAAGACTAGAGCAGTGGATCATCTATAGAACGAGAGGAGGAAAGACTAGAGCAGTGGATCATCGATAGAACGAGAGGAGGAAAGACTAGAGCAGTGGATCATCCATAGAACAAGTGGAAGAAAGACTAGAGCAGTGGATCATCGATAGAACGAGTGGAGGAAAGACTAGAGCAGTGGTTCATCCATAGAACGAGTGGAGGAAAGACTAGAGCAGTGGATCATCGATAGAACGAATGGAGGAAAAGACTAGAGCAGTGGTTCATCCATAGAACGAGTGGAGGAAAGACTAGAGCAGTGGATCATCGATAGAACGAGTGGAGGAAAGACTAGAGCAGTGGATCATCGATAGAACGAGAAGAGGAAAGACTAGAGCAGTGGATCATGGATAGAACGAATGGAGGAAAGACTAGAGCAGTGGATCATCGATAGAACGAGAGGAGGAAAGACTAGAGCAGTAGATCATGGATAGAACGAGTGGAGGAAAGACTAGAGCAGTGGATCATCGATAGAACGAGAGGAGGAAAGACTAGAGCAGTGGATCATCGATAGAACAAGTGGAGGAAAGACTAGAGCAGTGGATCATCGATAGAACGAATGGAGGAAAGACTAGAGCAGTGGATCATCGATAGAACGAGAGGAGGAAAGACTAGAGCAGTGGATCATCGATAGAACAAGTGGAGGAAAGACTAGAGCAGTGGATCATCGATAGAACGAATGGAGGAAAGACTAGAGCAGTGGATCATCGATAGAACGAGAGGAGGAAAGACTAGAGCAGTGGATCATCGATAGAACGAGAGGAGGAAAGACTAGAGCAGTGGATCATCCATAGAACAAGTGGAAGAAAGACTAGAGCAGTGGATCATCGATAGAACGAGTGGAGGAAAGACTAGAGCAGTGGATCATCGATAGAACGAATGGAGGAAAGACTAGAGCAGTGGATCATCGATAGAACGAATGGAGGAAACACTAGAGCAGTGGTTCATCCATAGAACGAGTGGAGGAAAGACTAGAGCAGTGGTTCATCCATAGAACAAGTGGAGGAAAGACTAGAGCAGTGGATCATCGATAGAACAAGTGGAAGAAAGACTAGAGCAGTGGATCATCGATAGAACGAGTGGAGGAAAGACTAGAGCAGTGGATCATCGATAGAACGAGAGGAGGAAAGACTAGAGCAGTGGATCATCGATAGAACGAGAGGAGGAAAGACTAGAGCAGTGGATCATCGATAGAACGAGAGGAGGAAAGACTAGAGCAGTGGATCATCGATAGAACGAGAGGAGGAAAGACTAGAGCAGTGGATCATCGATAGAACGAGTGGAGGAAAGACTAGAGCAGTGGATCATCCATAGAACGAGTGGAGGAAAGACTAGAGCAGTGGATCATCCATAGAACGAGTGGAGGAAAGACTAGAGCAGTGGATCATCGATAGAACGAGAGGAGGAAAGACTAGAGCAGTGGATCATCGATAGAACGAGTGGAGGAAAGACTAGAGCAGTGGATCATCGATAGAACGAATGGAGGAAAGACTAGAGCAGTGGATCATCGATAGAACGAGTGGGAAAAGACTAGAGCAGCGGATCATCCATAGAACGAGTGGAGGAAAGACTAGAGCAGTGGATCATCCATAGAACGAGTGGAGGAAAGACTAGAGCAGTGGATCATCGATAGAACGAGTGGAGGAAAGACTAGAGCAGTGGATCATCGATAGAACGAGAGGAGGAAAGACTAGAACAGTGGATCATCGATAGAACAAGTGGAGGAAAGACTAGAGCAGTGGATCATCCATAGAACGAATGGAGGAAAGACTAGAGCAGTGGATCATCGATAGAACGAGTGGAGGAAAGACTAGAGCAGTGGATCATCCATAGAACGAGTGGAGGAAAGACTAGAGCAGTGGATCATCCATAGAACGAGTGGAGGAAAGACTAGAGCAGTGGATCATCGATAGAACGAGTGGAGGAAAGACTAGAGCAGTGGATCATCGATAGAACGAGTGGAGGAAAGACTAGAGCAGTGGATCATCGATAGAACGAGTGGAGGAAAGACTAGAGCAGTGGATCATCGATAGAATGAGTGGAGGAAAGACTAGAGCAGTGGATCATCGATAGAACGAGTGGAGGAAAGACTAGAGCAGTGGATCATCGATAGAACGAGTGGAGGAAAGACTAGAGCAGTGGATCATCGATAGAATGAGTGGAGGAAAGACTAGAGCAGTGGATCATCGATAGAACGAGTGGAGGAAAGACTAGAGCTGTGGATCATCCATAGAACGAGTGGAGGAAAGACTAGAGCAGTGGATCATCGATAGAACGAGTGGAGGAAAGACTAGAGCAGTGGATCATCGATAGAACGAGTGGAGGAAAGACTAGAGCAGTGGATCATCGATAGAACGAGTGGAGGAAAGACTAGAGCAGTGGATCATCGATAGAATGAGTGGAGGAAAGACTAGAGCAGTGGATCATCGATAGAACGAGTGGAGAAAAGACTAGAGCTGTGGATCATCGATAGAACGAGAGGAGGAAAGACTAGAGCAGTGGATCATCGATAGAACGAGTGGAGGAAAGACTGGAGCAGTGGATCATCGATAGAACGAGTGGAGGAAAGACTAGAGCTGTGGATCATCGATAGAACGAGAGGAGGAAAGACTAGAGCAGTGGATCATCGATAGAACGAGTGGAGGAAAGACTAGAGCAGTGGATCATCGATAGAACGAGTGGAGGAAAGACTAGAGCAGTGGATCATCGATAGAACGAGTGGAGGAAAGACTAGAGCAGTGGATCATCGATAGAACGAGTGGAGGAAAGACTGGAGCAGTGGATCATCGATAGAATGAGTGGAGGAAAGACTAGAGCAGTGGATCATCCATAGAACGAGTGGAGGAAAGACTAGAGCAGTGGATCATCCATAGAACGAGTGGAGGAAAGACTAGAGCAGTGGATCATCCATAGAACGAGTGGAGGAAAGACTAGAGCAGTGGATCATCGATAGAACGAGTGGAGGAAAGACTAGAGCAGTGGATCATCGATAGAACGAATGGAGGAAAGACTAGAGCAGTGGATCATCGATAGAACAAGTGGAGGAAAGACTGGAGCAGTGGATCATCGATAAAACGAATGGAGGAAAGACTAGAGCAGTGGATCATCCATAGAACGAGTGGAGGAAAGACTCGAGCAGTGGATCATCGATAGAACGAGTGGAGGAAAGACTAGAGCAGTGGATCATCGATAGAACGAGTGGAGGAAAGACTAGAGCAGTGGTTCATCCATAGAACGAGTGGAGGAAAGACTAGAGCAGTGGATCATCGATAGAACGAGTGGAGGAAAGACTAGAGCAGTGGATCATCGATAGAATGAGTGGAGGAAGCATTTCAAAAGTTCCAGGTGTGTTTTTCTCACCAGTTCGTCTTGTTCGTCTCTGTACGGGCTGACGTACAGGATGTCGTCGATCCAGCCCGGCGATTCCCGGAAGTAAAGGTCGTAGACGTAGTCGTCGTCCCTCTCGCGGTGCTGCCGGCCGGCCTCGGACATTGATAAACGGTCCCGCATCATCTTGATGTTGTTGCACATGATTAGTCCCTGATAACGCATCGAGGGAAAGAGAACCAGATTAGAAACCATGGCAACAGGAAGAGATCGAATGTCACCACCAAATACGTCTTTCATTTAATAATACGATGCAAGAAGAGGCGGCATGGCTCAGTGAAAAAAACACCATCTTTGGACCGAACGGTTTGGATCCTGCTGAGCTTATCTCTAAGCGTCCCTGGAGAAGACACTAATCGCCCTCATTGGCTGCCTGCTGCGCCGTGTTCTGTCGCGTTGTTAGGCCTCCTCGAGGTGAGAGGCTCGGTGTATCTGCACACGCCCATAACGTACCTAAACTCCATGACTACTGATGGTTAACGACACCATCGTATTGATTCTCGTTAAGGTTTATTTTCATTTAAATTTTATCATTTAAATGGATTACTGCTGTCTAATTGGACCAGACTAGTTCACTCTGATTGGGAGTGGATCAGGGATGGATTACTACTGTCTGATTGGACCAGACTAGTTCATTCTGATTGGAAGAGGATCAGGGATGGATTACTACTGTCTGATTGGACCAGACTAGTTCACTCTGAAGCCCAGTCTTCTCTCACCCCGGCTACATCCTCCAGCTCACCCAGGAGGATCCTGAGGTGTTCCCTGTCCAGCTGGGAGACATAGTCTCTCCAGAAGGTCCGGGGTCTACCTCTGGATCTCCTCCTGGTGGGACGGAACACCTCACCAGCAAGGGAGGCATCCTAATGAGATGCCAGAACCACACCATCTGGGTTCTCTCGACACAGAGGAGCAACAGCTCTACTTCTAGCTCCTCCATCTAGGTGTGAGAGAGCCCGCCCACCCTGCAGAGGAAGCTCATTTCGGCCTCTTGTATCTGAGATCTTGTTCGTTCGTTCGACACCTAAACCTTGATCCCCTAATCCCAGAGTTCCCTGTAAATAAATAAGTCAGTAAACTGAAGAAGATCTCATAAAACAAGGTCGTACAACAGACTATGGCGGATTCTGGGTTGGCTGTCTTGTGGAGGACCGTCACGCCTCTCCTGACTGTCATGTGGACTAGGCCACTCCCCTTGACAGAGGTCCTGTGAAGGTACGGTTAGAATTCCAGTCACAAAAACACCTGAGAAACTCTGAAAGGAACTTAAAGTGACGACGAAAACATGTTGAAATCAACATGGCTGCAACGATCACACGTTTGAATTACGGGGAAAATTGTTGGTGTTTTTTTTTTTTAGGTCAAATAGCTGATGCTGTAGAGATTAAAACGGTGGCTTCACAGCAAGAAGGTCAGGGGTTGGAGTCCCAGAGTGGGGGCGAGGCTCTTAACACTTGTCTTTTCTGTGTGTAGTTTGCATGTTCTCCTGTGTATGTGTGGGTTTTATCTGGTTTCCTCCAAAAACATACATGTTAGGTTGATTGGCTGCTAGGAATGAGAGTGTGTGTGTGTGTCTGTGGATGGTTGTGTGAGTGTGTGGCCCCCGCTACAGACCGGCGACCTGTTTGGGGTGTATCCTGCCTTTTTTTTTTACTCACGTCTTCTTGGGGCGTGTCTTCATCCTCCGTTTCCTCGTGAACGACGTCCACCACCTGAATTTTTCCCACTGCTTCACTCTCATCCGGTTCCTCCTCCTCCGCGTCGTCATCGGCGGCGTCCGTCTGGCGAGTTTCCTGCTTGGTTTGATCCGACAGCCGGGTGCGATGACTCGACAGAATCCTGTAGCGTTCCTCTCTGCGAGTGCTCCACTTGGTGCTGCGCAGGTCGCCGACGATCCGCTGGGAGCTGGCGGCGGACGGTCGAAGAGCGTGCGCCATCCGAGGGCGAGCCAAGGCCTGTCGGATCTGCGTCTGAACCGGAGCATCCTGCGAACCAGAAGAAGAAGAACCGATAAAAACACTACGGACACAGTGTTTGAAAAGTGTCCACAGGCGGATCGGTGTGGCATCTGCAATAGTTAAGACAATGCGAGCTGCTGTCTTAGCCACAGTGGGCTGCTGTGTTAGCCACAGTTAGCTGCCGTGTTAGCCACAGTTAGCTGCTATGTTAGCCACATCTAGCTGCCTTGTTAGCCACAGTTAGCTGCTATGTTAGCCACATCTAGCTGCCTTGTTAGCTGCCGTGTTAGCCACAGTTAGTTGTTGTGTTAGCCACAGTTAGCTGTTGTGTTAGCCACAATTAGCTGCCGCGTTAGCCACAGTTAGCTGTTGTGTTAGCCACAGTTAGCTGCTACGTTAGCCACAGTTAGCCACAGTTAGCTGCTGTGTTAGCCACAGTTAGCTGCTGTGTTAGCCAGTTAGCGGCTGTGTTAGCCACAGTTAGCGGCTGTGTTAGCCACAGTTAGCTGCTGTGTTAGCCACAGTTAGCTGCTGTGTTAGCCACAGTTAGCTGCTGTGTTAGCCACAGTTAGCTGCTATGTTAGCCACAGTTAGCTGCTGTGTTAGCCACAGTTAGCTGCTGTGTTAGCCACAGTTAGCTGCTGTGTTAGCCAGTTAGCGGCTGTGTTAGCCACAGTTAGCGGCTGTGTTAGCCACAGTTAGCTGCTGTGTTAGCCAGTTAGCTGCTGTGTTAGCCACAGTTAGCGGCTGTGTTAGCCACAGTTAGCTGCTGTGTTAGCCACAGTTAGCTGCTGTGTTAGCCACAGTTAGCCTCTCAAACGTGTGTCTGTGGTTAGTATTTGGTTCGTTTTAGTCAGAAGTAAAGTTAAAAACAGTTATTTACCACCACCTAAACTAAACAGTATGGTTAGTAGTAGTAAACAAGACTAGTTAGATATTATTTACATGGGTTTAAACCGTCTTTATTAGTAGTAAACATGAATATTTATTGTTTATTTACAGTCTGTATTAAACATGAGAGGTTAGCACTACTAGTTATTTCAGTCCTGTTTATTTACCTGGGTTTCTAACAGGTAGTTTCTACCGTCTATAGGTAGTTTAGTAGTACTAGTAGTACTTGGTTACCAACCTGCGTCTCTACCATCTATAGGTAGTTTAGTACTAGTAATACTTGGTTACCAACCTGCGTCTCTACCATCTATAGGTAGTTTAGTACTAGTAGTACTTGGTTACCAACCTGCGTCTCTACCATCTATAGGTAGTTTAGTACTACTAGTACTTGGTTACCAACCTGCGTCTCTACCATCTATAGGTAGTTTAGTACTACTAGTACTTGGTTACCAACCTGCGTCTCTACCGTCGCGACCAGTTTAAAGACAGATTTCTCCACTTTTTCTTCTTTAGGTTCGGGTTCCGTTGTTTCTGGGTTGATAACTTCTGGTCTGATCCGTTTACAGGCTAGCAGCAGCGCGTCAGCAGGATCAGTTCCTCTTTTTCTTTTTACCCTCAGGACGGTGCTGTTCGGATCCATTTTAATCTGATTGTTGTTTTTATCTGTTTCTGCGCAGATTGAAGAAAAACACAGGAAACAGGAATTCAGACTCTCACTCTGTGGACGAACAGGCACACTGAGGGTTCTACTGGCCTCTGTTGGATGGAGGCGGAACTACATCTGAGGGGGGGGTTTACTCCCTCTGTTGGAATAAACCTGAACTGCATCCCCAATAATAATATTAATAATCATTCAATTTTTTTGAGCTCTCAAGCTCGCCGTAGACATATTTACATTTAAAAATCACACACTCACCCTCTCTCCCAATTTACTTTGTCTCTCTCTTTCACACACACACACACACACACACACACACACACACACACACACACACACACACACACACACACTTTGATTTTATGTTTTCAAAAATCTGCAGAGAGATTTCTACTACCCTCTTGTGGTGAAAAGAAAAACTGCATCTACTGAAAAACATTAGACATGGTTTTACTATTCTCTAGAGGTAAAAAGAAGAACTGCATACATTTAATAAATAACATTTATTTTCCTTTTTTTGTCACAAAACCAACAAAGTTAAATTTTTACAGAATTTTAATATAAAAATATTCAAGGTAAATAAAAATAAATACCGTGCGTTTGACACTAATCTTTATAATCAAGCAATAAGAATTTTATTGATTTAAATGTTTGTTTTTTAACGGTTCTTTTTTAACTGTTTGAGTCGTTTTCAGACCAGTTTTTAACGTTTTGTAACATTTTCATCCGTTTTTTTGTTTATTTTTTTGTTAGTTTTATTTTTTTGGTGAGTTCATCATCGGATGGAAACTCACGGCAAACAGTTTCCACCGGAAACAGTTTGTCATTCTGTTCTTGTGAAATGTTGTGGTTTGGTTTTCACAGTTGGTGTTTGTTACTTCTGTGGTTTACATTGTGAACGGTCTTTTCAGCCGCGGAGATTTGAGCCAAAAAAACTTAAACCTAGGATATTTGAGCCATTGGATAAAAATGACTAAAAGCAATTATTTTCTGTAGTGCACCTGTTTATTTACGATAACATTTTTACATAAAATATCACAATTTTTTACACAAAATGTCACAATTTTTTTTAAATATCACAATTTTTTACATAAAATGTCACAATTTTTTTTAAATATCACAATTTTTTAAAATATCACATTTTTTTTAAAATATCACAATTTTTTTACATAAAATATCACAATTGACGGTCGTTGGTGTTGGCGGCCTTCCTCTTCATGGACTGGCGAGTCTTCTCCACCTGGCATCCAACTGCATCAGCAAGGTGGTTGTGATCTGACACAACCTGAGGTTCACTGGCAGCCTTGGTGGGCAGTATAAGGGACACCTGTGCACTAATCATGATGTCAGATCAGCATCTTGATGTGGCACACCTGTGAGGTGGGATGGATTATCTCAGCAAAGCAGAAGTGCTCACTATCACACATTTAGACAGATCTGTGAACAATGTTTGAGAGAAATGGTAATATTGTGTATCTGGAATGAATTTTAGATCTTCAAGTCCATCTCGTGAAAAATGGGAGCAAAAACAAAAGTGTTGCGTTTATATTTTTGTTAAGTGTATGTCGTCCGGGGCTTAATGCCCCCGGTAGTGTCACCTAAGGCAAACAGGTCCAAAGTGACGGGCCTCAGAAACCCCCTATGAAGAGACCAAGCATGGGCAAGTTGTCCTTCCCCGGACGCGGATAACCGGGTTCCTCCCTTGGAGCCAGGCCCAAGAGAGGGGCACTATGTCTGCCAGATGGCTGGGGGACACCTCAGGATCCTTCTGGGTGAGATGGAGGATGCAGCCGGGGTGAGAGAAGTCTAGGTACCCCGTCTGAGGGTGTTGCCCCCGACGACCGGGCCCTGGATAAGCGGAAGACGACGGAACGGAAAGGCGGTATACACCGCAAACAGGTTGCCAGACTGTCGTAGAGCCACACACACACACACACACACACACACACACACACACACACACGCACAGACACACACACACACTCAGGATAACCTAGGATATTTGAGCCATTGGATAAAAATGACTAAAAGCAATTATTTTCTGTAGTGCACCTGTTTATTTACGATAACATTTTTACATAAAATATCACAATTTTTTACATAAAATGTCACAATTTTTTTAAAATATCACAATTTTTTAAAATATCACATTTTTTTTTTAAATATCACAATTTTTTTACATAAAATATCACAATTGACGGTCGTTGGTGTTGGCGGCCTTCCTCTTCATGGACTGGCGAGTCTTCTCCACCTGGCATCCAACTGCATCAGCAAGGTGGTTGTGATCTGACACAACCTGAGGTTCACTGGCAGCCTTGGTGGTCTTCATGAGAGCAGGGCACTTTAGGGATGAGGAACACCTGACACACTGCCAAATGATCTCATAACTGAGTTGGCAACATGTTTCTTTGTGTACATGAAGCCTTCCAGTCGGATCTTCTGGCCCCTCTCGATGATGCGATGACTGTGCTCACCTGGCATGAATGAGTAGCTCAGAGAATGTGATATGGCATCTCTTTACAGGCTTGGTTTATATACTGAGCTCCACAGAGGTGCAATATTCGTAGCACATTTTGAGCTGAACTGCAACCTAGGCTATTTACAAAATATCACTATGTTTTTACATAAAGTATCACAATTTTCTACATAAAATAGTTTATTGGCCCAAATGTCCGAGGCTGAAATGTCCTAGATTCGGTTTACAGTCAGTTAGTCAGCCAGTCAGCCAGCCAGCCAGCTAACCAGCCAGCCAGCCAGCCAGCCAGTCAGTCTGTCGGTCGGTCAGGAGGAGGAAGTGGTGAATCTGTCACAAAACCTTCAAACTTTCTTTGTCATTGATCGGAGGAGGAAGGAGATGCAGATTCCTTTCTGGATCTCCGAAGACACCGTAGTTTAAAAAACATCAAATAAAACCAGAAACAAATCAAAACAAAGTGTGACCAGACCGCCGGTCCAGGATCGGGCAGGGAGCGCCAGGGAAGCAGAAGCACAGACCATGAAAAAGAATTAACATTATTCAATAAAATAGACTAAATTCAGACCACCGGTACCTTGTCGTCCCAGGTCCACCCTTACGGACCCACTTGTCAAACCAGGTCTGCCACCCACCCAGTACCACCCGGTTCCTCCCCGTTTCCACGTGGACAACTTTTGTTACTTAATAAATTGTTTTTTTCAAACGGGACGGGCTCCGCCCCCTTACGGCCCCTCCCCCTCGGGCCCCTCCCCCTCAGGCCCCTCCCCCAGGCCCCTCCCCCTCACACCCCGCCCATTGTCCCCCGCGACCCCGATAGGAAAAAATTGTTTACAAAATAAAACACAAAAAAACTTGCGTTGTTTTTTAAACTTTTATCAACATTTATTTGTGTAAAAATATTAAAATGATTTTTTTTTCACTGAGATTTTAATAAATATTCATTAAAATGATTTAATTTTTGATAAAAACTGTACAAAAAAAATGTTAAAAATCTGATTATTTTCAGTTATTAAAACTCGTCGTCATCATTTTCTGAGTGGACGTGTCTCGGGTGGACGATTCGTTGGCGCGCTGGGCCTTCCGCGACAAACCGAGCGACCACAGGAACACGAACAAACCTGTACAGAAACAAAACGGTGACTCCTGGTGGTCGAACCCCCCCATGTACCCTGAGATGGTCTCACCCTGCATGGAGTTCAGCACGGTGAACAGGTACACCCCCGGTAACGGGATCTGGAAGTAGGTGGTGCTGGCGAGCGCCCAGGGTAGACCCAGCACCCAGCTGAGTCCCAGCACCGTCACGCTGTCCTTCCTGAGCTGTGAAGCTTTGTGCGCCCCCTTCCACTCGCTGCTGCTTTCACAGGTTCCCCTGGTTCTGATGCCCCACAGCTTGGTCACCACCAGCCCCAGCATGCAGGAGTTCCAGAGCATCACCAGGCAGAGGTACCCGGCGGTGACGTACCCCACTACCCTCATCCGTGGAAACTCGCTGCTCATCCAGCATCTGTTTAAAAAAAACACGCCCGTCACGTCGAATAACTTCAAAATAAAAGCATCTGGGTCTTATTTTTCTTACATTTCGGGCGATGAGTCCCTGGCATCGTCGAACTTCAGGGTGTATTTACCATAAACACCGAGGATCCCACAAATGCCCGCAGCTACGGTGGGTAAACCTGGAGGAAGACGGGCCACGTAGGGTCCTGGTTAGACCGGATTGGAGCTGTTTAAGGACAACCTGCCTGGCACTAAATGTCCACCTGACGGGGTGACGGGGGTGCCACCCCGTCAGGAAGGGGTGGAGGGGTTCACGTGCCCCAATTATCCTAGTACTTATGTCGTCCGGGGCTTAATGCCCCCGGTAGTGTCACCTAAAGCAAACAGGTCCTAAGCGAGGGCATCAGAAACCCTCTATGAAGAGATCAAGCATGGCCAAGTCGTCCTTCCCCGGACGCGGGTAACCGGGTTCCTCCCTTGGAGCCAGGCCCAAGAGAGGGGCACTATGTCTGCCAGATGGCTGGGGGACACCTCAGGATCCTTCTGGGTGAGATGGAGGATGCAGCCGGGGGGAGAGAAGTCTAGGTACCCCGTCTGAGGGTGTTGCCCCCGACGACCGGGCCCTGGATAAGCGGAAGATGACGGAACGGAAAGGAAGTATACACCCCAAACAGGTCGCCAGACTGTCATAGAGCCACACACACACACACACACACACACACACACACACACACACACACACACACACGCACATTCATTTCTAACATCCAATCAACCTAACGTATATGTTTTTGTAGGAAACCAGAGAAAACCCACACAAACACAAGGAGAACATGCAAACCACACACAGAAAGAACAGTGATTCAAGCCTTGCCTCCTCTCCAGGACTCAAACCCTGACCTTCTTGCTGTGAAGCCAATCTGCTAACCTTAGGGGGAGGCCATAGCTCATTGGTAGAGTGTCCGTTCTTGGACCGGAAGTCCACCGGGTCTAGGGTCTGCATCTAGGATCCCTGAAGAAGGCACCTTAACCCCCCATTTCTCCTACCAGTGGCGCCGTCCTGGCAGCCTGCTGTGGTGAAATGTAGATACACACCTACGTGGAGGTCGGGGATGAAACTGTCAACCCGCTGGTTACAGGACGCTCTCCACGGATTGGAGGGATTCTCTCCTCCGGGTCGAGAGAACCCAGATGGGGTGGTTCAGGCATCTGGTTAGGATGCCTTCCTCTCTGGTGAGGTGTTCCGTCCCACCAGGAGGAGACCCAGAGGTAGACCCAGGACCTGCTGGAGAGACTATGTCTCACAGCTCGACAGGGAACTTATGTCGTCCGGGGCTTAATGCCCCCGGTAGTGTCACCTAAGGCAAACAGGTCCTAAGCGAGGGCATCAGAAACCCTCTATGAAGAGATCAAGCATGGCCAAGTTGTCCTTCCCCGGACGCGGGTAACCGGGTTCCTCCCTTGGAGCCAGG
This sequence comes from Neostethus bicornis, assembly GCA_902685375.1. Classification (NCBI taxonomy): domain Eukaryota; kingdom Metazoa; phylum Chordata; class Actinopteri; order Atheriniformes; family Phallostethidae; genus Neostethus; species Neostethus bicornis. The sequence goes on from CACRXE010000022.1 coordinate 878,227, forward strand.
CCCAAGAGAGGGGCACTATGTCTGCCAGCTGGCTGGGGGACACCTCAGGATCCTCCCGGGTGAGATGAAGGAAGCAGCCGGGGTGAGAGAAGCTTGGGTTTCCCGTCTGAGGCTGTTGCCCCTGACGTCCCGGTCCCGGATAAATAGAAGAAGACGGAACGGGACGGGATTGGAAAACGTCCCACCCAATAAGAGAACAGAGAAATCCGTCCTCCATGTTTGTAGTTCTTTAGCGTCTTAACAACGATTCCCATGATTGAGAATTTAAAGACAGTGTTTAGAAAGTGGTTGGTACAGTGGCATCACAGCCAGAAGGTCAGGGGTTGAAACAGTAGTCTGTCTGTGTGTAGTTTGCATGTTCTACCTGTGTATGTGTGGGTTTTCTCTGGTTTCCTCCAAAAACATACATGTTAGCTTGATTGGCTGCTAGGAATGAGTGTGTGTGGCCCCGCAGCAGGCTGGTGACCTGTTCAGGGTGTTCCCTGCCTCTCGTCTTGAATCAGCCGGGATAGACTCCGACACCGGGTGCATTAGATACGTCACACCAGGTCACCCTCTAGGAAAGAATGATCCACGTCTCCATGGAGACGGATAAACTCTGACTGCTCAGCGTAGGACTCACCCCATCCCAGCATGCTCAGCTTCAGCAGGTATTTCCTTACGTAGATGTTAAAGACCCTCACTAGGAGGAGGTAAAGATGGAACCCCTCCAGGGCGATCCAGGACAACGTGGCCAGCAGAGACCAGTGCAGGAAGAGACCCAGCCCTTTACAGAGCCAGCTGTCCTTCTGGAGGAACAGGACCAGCAGGCTGCAGAGCAGGAACGACAGGTGGAGGCACAGCAGAGCTCCTGCCAGCTGCAGGTGGACGCCCAGGGACTTCTCAGGCCTCCGCCGGCTGGAGGAGGAGACACAGGGTCAGGAGGAGGAGGGACGAGGAGACACAGGGTCAGGAGGAGGAGACACAGAGTCAGGAGGAGGAGACACAGGGTCAGGAGGAGGATGGAGGAGACACAGGGTCAGGAGGAGGAGACACAGGGTCAGGAGGAGGACACACAGGGTCAGGAGGAGGATGGAGGAGACACAGGGTCAGGAGGAGGAGACACAGGGTCAGGAGGAGGAGACACAGGGTCAGGAGGAGGATGGAGGAGACACAGGGTCAGGAGGAGGATGGAGGAGACACAGGGTCAGGAGGAGGATGGAGGAGACACAGGGTCAGGAGGAGGATGGAGGAGGATGAGGATGAGGATGAAGTGGAGGATGAAGAGGATTTCTTCTCACATGAGTCTGACGTAGATAAAAATGCTGATGAGTGAGAAGAAGACGGAGAGCGAGGATCCGATGTACGTGATGTAACTCAAACTAACGGCATGGCTTTTATCGAGCTTCAGATCCGGGTTCTAAAAAAAAAAAAAAAGTTATTTATTACACATTTTAATTAAAACAATAAGAATAAAAAACTTTATGTCTGATGATGAGAAAAAGAAATCCTCCATCTCACCCAGGAGGATACTGAGGTGTTCCCTGTCCGGCTGTGAGGCATAGTCTCTCCAGCAGGTCCGGGGTCTGTCACACTGGTTACCATGGTCAGGGTAGGAACCTAGATCCTGGTTACCATGGTGAGGGTAGGAACATAGATCCTTGTTACCATGGTGAGGGTAGGAACATAGATCCTGGTTATCATGGTGAGGGTAGGAACATAGATCCTGGTTACCATGGTGAGGGTAGGAACATAGATCCTGGTTATCATGGTGAGGGTAGGAACATAGATCCTGGTTATCATGGTGAGGGTAGGAACATAGATCCTGGTTACCATGGTGAGGGTAGGAACATAGATCCTGGTTACCATGGTGAGGGTAGGAACATAGAACCTGGTTACCATGGTGAGGGTAGGAACGTAGATCCTGGTTACCATGGTGAGGGTAGGAACGTAGATCCTGGTTTCCATGGTGAGGGTAGGAACATAGAACCTGGTTACCATGGTGAGGGTAGGAACGTAGATCCTGGTTACCATGGTGATGGTAGGAACGTAGATCCTGGTTTCCATGGTGAGGGTAGGAACATAGAACCTGGTTACCATGGTGAGGGTAGGAACGTAGATCCTGGTTTCCATGGTGAGGGTAGGAACATAGAACCTGGTTACCATGGTGAGGGTAGGAACGTAGATCCTGGTTACCATGGTGAGGGTAGGAACGTAGATCCTGGTTACCATGGTGATGGTAAGAATGTAGATGCTGGTTACCATGGTGAGGGTAGGAACGTAGATCTGGTTACCATGGTGATGTAAGAATGTAGATCCTGGTTACCATGGTGAGGGTAGGAATGTAGATCCTGGTTACCATGGTGAGGGTAGGAACGTAGATCCTGGTTACCATGGTGATGGTAAGTGTGATGGCTACAGCCACACAACCATTTAGTTTGTAAACTTTATAATTTATTCACTTTATGAATATAATTTAGATATTTTGTTTGTTAAACCACTTTTCTTTACTTTGGACTTAATACAAGTTTAGATTAGTGCACATGTTTGATTTATGTTGTTGATTCACATTAATTTGATTTTCTTGAGTTTGCAGGTGCTCCAGTTCCTGGGCTGAAGGATCACCTGCTGTCCTGGGCTGGAGTCACCTAATTGGACTGAACCATTTATTTTCTTTAGGGGTGAAATTGGTTTTGTTAGCTTACATTTAGTTAAGCTGTTTTGTTAACCCCCCCTTTTGTGTTGGCAGTGGTTTAGTATTCTTTCATTTAAGGTCATGCTGTTCTCAGTCAGTGAGGTTGAGCTTGGAGGAGGTGTTTTTGTATGGACGTCAGGGGAAGGGTTTTGGTGCCCTGTACACTTTTTTGAGGTGTACAGGGTTATTGAGGAGGATTTGAGGTTCGTGACAGTCAGTAGGTGGCGGTGGTGCACCCGGGTTGGTGCTTCATGCCGCTAACTAGAGAAGAAGAAGAAGTCAGTGAGGTCGAGTTGAACGCATGTGCTCCTGTTGATTTGGTAAGCTAAGTGTTCGCAGGAGAGTCATACAGAAGATTGAGTTGATCGGAATTGAACAGTGCTGAGTCCGGGAGGACTTGGATGTTTCCTTTGGGTAGTTTAGTCGTGGTTTTTTTGTTTGGGTTGGTTGAATTGGCGTGAGGTTGTTTTGTGGTGCGTCTTTTTTCTTTTGTTTGTGGGTGGTGGGGGTATACAGTTGTCCTGTGGGCGGCCAACCGACGGCCTGTACAGGTCCGGACTGGTCCGCCTGCGGTCACCGATTAGGGGGTTGATGGAAGTTGACGGGGGTGTGTGCGGGGGGTTGGATGGTCGGGCGGGGTAGGTTGGTGGTGGGGAGGGGTGGTCTACTATGGGTATTAAACGGAAGTCTCGTCTGTCAGGGGGGGATGGTGGCACGGACAGGGGGGAGGGACAGGGTCGCGGAAGGATCGGTGTGTTTCACGTGGTGGTTAGGTTTGATGGGGGTGAGGGATTGAGGGGTTATGATCCTTTGAGACTGACCAGGGTTTTGAAGGACAAGGTGGGGGAAGTTCGGTTTGCTAGGGTGTTGGATGATGGGAATCTTTTGATAGGATGTGGGGATGTAGATCAGGTTGGTAAAGCTATGAAATTGCAAGTGGTAGGGAAGTGTAAGGTTGTCAGAGTGGTTAGAGTGGGGGATAGGTCAGGGGGTGGGTGTGCTGGGGTTATATCAGGGGTTCCGGGGGGGGTCAGTGAGGAGGACCTGGTTAAACACTTGAGGGTGGATAGGGGACGGGTGGTGAGGGTGGAGAAGCTTGTCAGAGCGGGTGTTGGAGCAGACACTGTGTCGGTGAAGGTATTGTTTGAGGGCAAAGATTTGCCAGGGATGGTGTATTTTGGATTAATAAGGTACAGGGTGAGGGAGTTTGTCAGGGCGCCTATCAGGTGCTTTAAGTGCCAGCAGTTTGGACATATGGCCTGGGCGTGCAGGAATGGTAGGAGGTGTGGTCGGTGTAGTGGTGACCACGAGGAGGGGCCATGTGGGGAGGGCGTGGGACTTAAGTGTTGCAATTGTGGAGGAGGACATAGTGTTTCGTTTATGGGGTGTGAGGCCATGAAGAAGGAGTTGAGGGTGCAGCAGGTTCGTCGGGAGGGTAAATTGTCTTATGCGGAAGCTGTGAAGGCTGTTGGGGGTTCTGAAGTGAGGTCGTCTGGATTGGGGACGGTTAGTGCTGTTGTGGGAGTATCTGACGGTGGTCAGGTGGGGTGGGTGTCGCCACGGACCTTGGTGGCTTTTGTTGCAGGGGTGATAAATGCTACTGCTGGTTTAAAATCTAAGACGGAGAGGTTACAGGTTGTGGTTAAGGCGGCTGTGCATCACTTTGGTCTGGTTGGTTTGACGTGGGAGGAAGTTAGGGATGATTTGAATGAGCAGGCAGGGTTATACGCGGCAGTATCTACAGGTTCATTATGTTAGTTCTCCAGTGGAATGCAAGGAGTTTGTTGGCTAATGGTCAGGATTTTAAGGCTTTTATTGCGGGTGGCATGGTTAAACCTGATGTTGTTTGTGTTCAGGAGACGTGGTTGAAACCGAGGTTTGATTTTGTGTTGCGTGGATTTGTTGGGATTCGAAGGGACAGGCTTGAGAGAGGGGGTGGTGGTTGTGCGACCTTTATAAGGGAGGGGTTGCCTTATCAGGTGGTCGGGAAGGGTATGGAGGGGGAGTATGTGGTGGTGCGTGTGTGGGCAGGGAGTAAGTCTGTTACGGTTATTAATTATTATAACCCGGGGAGGGGTTTAGCTGTGGACGAGCTGGATGGTGTTGAGGGACAGGATGATGGTTCTGTACTCTGGTGTGGGGATTTTAATGGGCATAGTGTGCTGTGGGGAAGTGAAAGGACGGATGCTAATGGTAGGGTGGTGGAGCAGCTGCTTGAGAGGAAAGGCTTGGTATGTCTGAATTTGGGTCATGGAACGAGACTAGATGTTGCAACCGGGAGGGAGTCGGCGCTGGACTTGACGTTGGCGTCTTCTGGGATGGCCCATTTGTGTGAGTGGTGGGTGCATAGGGATGGCACAATGGGCAGTGACCATTATCCGATTTGGTGCAGGTGGGGGATAGGGGTAGGGCCACGGGTGGATCGGGGTGGGGGTAGGTGGGTGTTAGGTAAGGCTAACTGGAGGGGGTTTGCGGAGGAGAGTGATAGATTGTTGGGTGCTGTGGATGGAGATTTGGATATAGAGGAGTTGGATGGACGGATTAAGGGGGGCATATTGGAGGCGGCGGGGAAATTTATTCCAAGGAGCAGGGGCGGGGGCGGAGGCGGGAGGCGGTTGGTGCCGTGGTGGAACAGTGAGTGTGCTGAGGTAGTTAGGGAAAGGAACCGGGCTTTACGCTTAGTGAGGTGCTCACACAACTTTCAGCACTTAATGGAGTATAAGAGAGCTCAGGCTAGGGTACGCAGGACGATTCGGGCAGTCAAGAGGGGTTATTGGAGGGGCTATTGTGACACTATTGGTAGGGACACTCCGGTGGGTTCAGTGTGGGGTATGATTAGGAGGATGGGTGGGGGTGCACGGTGTTTTGATTTACCGGCTCTACGGAATGGGCACCGGATTGTGGTTGGGGACCAGGAAAAGGCAGAGGTGTTGGCACAGCGGTTTGTGGAAACTCAGAATGTTGAGGCTTTGTCGGTGGAGGGGCGAGCTGTGAGGAGGCAGTTGGAGGAGGAATTTGCAGGGGAGCTGGGCAGGGATGATGATGTCATGGAGGTGGTAAATTATGTATTTACAATGGGGGAGTTGGAAACAGCTTTGGCGAAAGGAGGTCAGTCGGCGCCTGGTAAAGATGGTATTGTATATGGCATGCTCAGACAGCTGGGTAGTGTGGGTAAAGGGAAACTTTTGGGATTATTTAATAGGGTGTGGAGAGAGGGGGTGGTGCCGGCAGAGTGGAAGGAGGCAGTGATTCTCCCGATTAGGAAGCCTGGAGCGGATACAAGTGATCCAGGAAACTACAGGCCGATTGCTTTAACGTCTGTAGTCTGCAAGTTGATGGAGAGGTTGGTAACTCAGAGGTTGGAGTATAAGTTGGAAAAGGAGAATCTATTGTCACAATACCAATGTGGTTTTAGAAGGGGTAGGAGCACTTTGGATTCGTTAGTTCGGTTGGAGGATGATGTTAGGAAGGCACGGGTGAATAGAGAGGTTTTGGTGGCGGTATTTTTTGATGTTGAAAAAGCCTATGATATGTTGTGGAGGAAGGGACTGTTGATTACACTACGCACGATGGGGATTAGAGGGAGAATATTCAATTGGGTTCGGAGTTTCTTGGAGGGGCGGAGGATTCAGGTTAGGGTCGGGAGAGCGATGTCGTCGGTTTATGACGTGGAGAATGGGACGCCGCAGGGGAGTGTAATTAGCTCTACCTTGTTTAATGTTATGTTTAATGGTGTGTTTAGTGGGGTGGGGAATGATTTAGGTAGATCAATGTTTGCTGATGATGGGGCGTTGTGGAAGAGGGGACGGAACAGGGAGTATGTGGTTGGGAAGGTGCAGGAGGGTATAGACAGGGTGCAGGCTTGGGGTGACAGGTGGGGTTTTAGATTTTCGGTGGACAAGACAAAAGGTATGATGTTCTCGAGGGGCCGGGTTGGCACTGTGAAGGGTTTGAAGCTCTATGGTAGGCACATTGAGATGGTGGGGTCTTTTCGTTTTCTGGGTCTAACTTTTGATAGGCAGTTGGTGTGGAGGGAACATGTAAGGTACTTGACCAGCAAGTGTGACAAGATATTAAATGTCATGAGATGTCTAGCTGGGGTGGACTGGGGGGCCAATTTTTCAGCTTTGAGGTGCCTGTATGATGCCCTGATAAAATCCAGATTGGATTATGGATGTGTGGTTTATGGTTCGGCGGCGCCTACAGTGTTACGGGATTTAGATGTGGTGCAGGCCAAGGCCCTGAGGATTTGTTTAGGTGCTCTGAGGACTTCGCCAGTGAGTGCCCTGAGGGTGGAGGCGGGTGTCATGCCACTCGCTCTGAGGAGGAAGCACCTGGCGGTGAATTATTGGGTTTCCTTGAGAGGAAAGAGCCATAATCACCCTGGGCGGGGGGTTCTGGATTGGTCCTGGGAGAGGGGTGTGAAGGAAACTTTGAGTTTTGGGTGGGTAGGGGGTTTGTGGGCACGGGAATTGGGTGTGGGGGATTTGGAGTTGGAGCGGGAGGACAATTTTCAGATGGTGCCACAGTGGAGGCTGGGAGAGGTGAGGGTGGAATTGGGGATGGTGGGGTGGAGACGGAGGTTTGGGGATGTGAATGTGGTGGGAGCATTTAGGAGTATTATTGAGGAGAATTATGGGGATTACACATTGGTGTTTACGGATGGTTCAAGGGATCCGGTTTCGGGGAGGACGGGTGCGGGAATGGTGGTGGAAGGGTCTGGAGTGGAGGTAGGGGTTCGCACGTCAGATCACTTATGTATTTTCACGGTGGAGTTATATGCAGTGTGGATGGCTGTGGTGTGGGCGATGCAACATGGTGGTGGGAAAGTACTTATATGCACGGACTCGTTGTCAGTGGTTCGGGCTCTTGAACTGGGGAGGGTGAGGTATCATCAAGGTTTGTTTTGGGATGTTTTGAATATGGTGTCGGGGGTGGTAGGAGGGTCGTTGGTGTTTATGTGGGTTCCGGGCCATTCTGGGATTGGGGGGAATGAGCGAGTGGATGAGGTGGCAAAGAGGGCTGCGGATCGGGTGGTGGTGGAGAGGGTTGTGGCTCTGTGACGAGGGGAGGTGAAGGCGTTGGTCTGGAAGGGGATAATGCAGCAGTGGCAGATGGAGTGGGAGTCAGAGGTGAAGGGACGACACTTGTATGAAGTACAGAGGACGGTGGGGGTGACTGTGGATCCGGTGGGTGGTGGAAGGCGGGGGCAGGTGGTTTTTAGCAGGTTACGTATTGGGCACACGGGATTGAATGAAACGCTCAAGATTCTGGGTAAACATTTGGATGGGTGTTGTGATTTCTGTGGGGAGGTGGAAGGGGTTAGTCACGTGGTGTTAGCGTGTAGAAAGTATGAGGAAGAAAGAGAGGCTATGATGGTGGTGCTGAGGAGTGTTGGGATGAGACAAGTGAGCTTGGAGGAGGTGTTTTTGTATGGACGTCAGGGGAAGGGTTTTGGTGCCCTGTACACTTTTTTGAGGTGTACAGGGTTATTGAGGAGGATTTGAGGTTCGTGACAGTCAGTAGGTGGCGGTAATGCACCCAGGTTGGTGCTTCATGCCGCAAACTAAAGAAGAAGAAGAAGTCAGTGAGGTCTGTTTGTTTGAGTTAATTCTCTTTTGTTAAACCTTATCTTGAGTTGAGTTAGTTATTTTGACCTCTTTTATAATTGTTGAACATTTGATATTTTTTTGGGTTCAATAAAAAGACCCCTTTTTTACTTAAAACCTTGTGCCTGTCTATTTGCACTGCTTGGTCCATCACAGTAAGAATGTAGATCCTGGTTACCATGGTGAGGTACTAGGTCACTGCAGTGGACTGTTCAGGGAGTATCCTGTCTTAGTCAGGAATCAGGAGTCACTTCAGCGACCTCTGCAGCTCCAGTTCAGAAGACAGAATAAAATTTAACTGTAAAAGTTTCATTTGAAAAGTTTTTAAAATAAATAGAATAATTAAATAATAAATATTATTTAAAAAATAGCTAAAAAATATTTTTTATTAAAAAAAATGACATTAACTAGTTTTTTTAAATATATCAAAAAAACTAAATTAACAACTTTATGAATGAAAAAAGTAAATAAAAATACTTAGAAATTACAAAAATAAATAATTAAACTAATAAAACATTAAAACCTAATAAAAATGAACATTTTTTTCTGCGTCTCTGATTGGCTCACCACCAGCACAGCGAAGAAGCTCAGGTGGTAACACCTGCAGATAAAATACGCCCCTTCTCTGACCGTCTCACAGCCGGCTGGACTCCACCACCCTGAAGAAAACACGATGGTTCAGCTGGGTTTCTGGATCCAGACTTCCTGTTCGTACCTACCTGATCCAGGTTCTGACTCCTCCCAGAACACACACCTTCCCTCCTGCACCTGCAACCGTTTCAGGATGAAGATTAGGAACACGTTGCTACGGTAACAGAGTTTTAATCATGATTCTCCTCCATCCTGAAACATTTCCTTCCTCCCAATCCTGCCCAAATTCAGCCTACCTGTTCCCTATTTCCTCTCCCTGATGTCTCCACCTGTGTCTCATCTTCCCCCTGGTTATTTTAAAGGTCTGGTAACACGGCTCGAACTTTGCTAGACCATCTTTGAACGGAAGGGGCGCGTTGTGGGCGTTGGTTTGGTGGTAACGAGCGTCAAACCAATGTTCATCACCGTCATGGAGCTGCTTCAACGCCTGACACCGTTCCAGCAACGCAGTATCCGCTCATAAAACGCTTACAACCACTCCACCGAAGACTGTGATTTGCTGGTGAAGCAACGGTGTGCCAGCGTTGGCCCTGCGTTAGCCTAGAGGACCCAAGTATCCACGACAAGCTGAAAACTTCGTGAGCGGTAGGAGGAGCCCCGCCCCCTCGGTGTCCGACTGTACGCAGTGTTGGTTTAACAGGACACAAATTTTGTCAAACGTTGATGAACGGTTACGTAGGAACGTAGATCCTGGTTACCATGGTGAGGGTAGGAACGTAGATCCTGGTTACCATGGTGAGGGTAGGAACGTAGATCCTGGTTACCATGGTGAGGGTAGGAACGTAGATCCTGGTTACCATGGTGAAGGTAGGAACGTAGATCCTGGTTACCATGGTGAGGGTAGGAACATAGATCCTGGTTACCATGGTGAGGGTAGGAACGTAGATCCTGGTTACCATGGTCAGGGTAGGAACGTAGATCCTGGTTACCATGGTGAAGGTAGGAACGTAGATCCTGGTTACCATGGTGAGGGTAGGAACATAGATCCTGGTTACCATGGTGAGGGTAGGAACGTGGATCCTGGTTACCATGGTGAGGGTAGGAACGTGGATCCTGGTTACCATGGTGAGGGTAGGAACGTGGATCCTGGTTACCATGGTGAGGGTGGGAACGTAGATCCTGGTTACCATGGTGAGGGTGGGAACGTAGATCCTGGTTACCATGGTGAGGGTAGGAACGTAGATCCTGGTTACCATGGTGAGGGTAGGAACGTAGATCCTGGTTACCATGGTGAGGGTAGGAACGTAGATCCTGGTTACCACGGTGAGTGTAGGAATGTAGATCCTGGTTACCATGGTGAGGGTAGGAATGTAGATCCCGGTTACCATGGTGAGGATAGGAACGTAGATCATGGTTACCATGGTGAGGGTAGAACTCCGCTCGAGGAATGCTCCATGAAAGCCCGGTCAGTGTGACCATGGACTAACCCCTGGTGTCCATCACTGTGGTCTCAGATCATCTGCTGTACGGCTCTCGTGTTGCAGCCATGATGGCGTTCCTCCACGTCTGGTCCCTCAGACTCATGTGTACTCTTTGATTGCTCCTCAGTCTGGTCCTCACAAACCTCCCCAGGATGAAACAATCCTCCTCCCTAACCCCTGATCAACTGCAGTAAACTGGTTAAACCTGTCTCTCCTTCAGGGTCCTACATCTCCACCTTCACCTCCTGACAGCTTTACCTGTTCCACGTCTCTGAAGAAGAGCTGGACCGGTTCAGGGAGTCCTGAGACTGTACCATTTCCTGCCTTCACGACCAGAACCAGCTGGCCTAAAATCTGTTGGGTGGGGAGAGTTTGTGTGGGCATCAGGGAGCGTCCTCCTTTCCGCGGCGGGCGTTGCTGTAAGAAAGAAAAAAACAACTGAGAACAGGAACGTAGCGTACTGGTCCGAGTCGTAACGGCTGGGAGTAGACGATCAGGAAAACATGTCAGAGTCGGTACCAAACAGGTTGTCGAGATGAGTAGTTCAACGGAGATTTGCGACCGTCAAGATCTGCAACTTTACACTTTTGAGCATGCTCAGAACGTGTCATCCCCGCCCCCTCTACATTCCTACCCTCACCATGGTAACCAGGATCTACGTTCCTACCCTCACCATGGTAACCAGGATCTACGTTCCTACCCTCACCATGGTAACCAGGATCTACATTCCTACACTCAGTGGAAGACAACAAAACAGAACGGGTTTGTGAGGTTTTCTCAATGGAACATGCTGGACCAGAATGGGCACAGCGAGCGGGTTCTCACCTTAAAGTAGGTGCTGTTGATGGTGGAGACCACCAGCTGGACTCTCTGTTGATTGTTTGAGCTGCGATTCAGCGCCACAGACGGGATCTGTACCCCATGCATCAGAGAAATATTCACTTCTGCCTGAAACGCAAACAAAAAGGCTTTATTTTCTCTCCAGGAAAAAAATCTTTATGTAAAATTTAGTCAAAAACATGTAAATTTACCGTCACATTCGAGTCGACGTCGGATCGGAAAAAGTTTCCACCTCGACCTTTGGACCTCTGGCACCATCTGATCTGGTCATCGTAGCACCTGTACAGGTTACACGTTAACAAGGAGTAACGTTAACACATGTTGAGGCTCCCTGTGATGTCCTTAACATCATGGTAACCCACCCTCACCATGGTAACCAGGATCTACGTTCCTACCCTCACCATGGTAACCAGGATCTACGTTCCCACCCTCACCATGGTAACCAGGATCTACGTTCCTACCCTCACCATGGTAACCAGGATCTACGTTCCTACCCTCACCATGGTAACCAGGATCTATGTTCCTACCCTCACCATGGTAACCAGGATCTATGTTCCTACCCTCACCATGGTAACCAGGATCTACGTTCCTACCCTCACCATGGTAACCAGGATCTACGTTCCTACCCTCACCATGGTAATCAGGATCTACGTTCCAACCCTCACCATGGTAACCGGGTTGGCATGTGGATCTTACCTGGTCCAGGAGATGTTTGCCTGGCACTCAGAAACGACATTATTACACCAGCCTAAAAAATACACATAGAAAAACTCAGTTAAGTTTGAAAATATTCGTTCCATTCTGTCGTCTTTCGTTTATCCAGGGACAGGTCGCCGGGGGCAACAGCCTGAGAGGGTAAACCAGGCTTCTCTCACCCCGGCTGCATCCTCCATCTCACCCAAAAGGATCCTGAGGTGTTCCCTGTCCAGCTGTGAGACATAGTCTCTCCAACAGGTCCAGGGTCTGACTCTTGGTCTGCTCCTGGTGGGACGGAACACCTCACCAGAGAGGGAGGCATCCTAACCAGATGCCTGAACCACTCCATCTGGTTTCTCTAGACCTGGAAGAGCAACGACTCTACTCCGAGAATCACACACACACACATACATATATACACACGCACACACACACACACTTACAGACAGACATAATCACAGACTCACACTCACACACACACACAATCACACACGTAGCCGTAAAATGAAAAAATAAAGAACAAAATTCACATGTTTTCTGAATGATTTTTCTCTTCTTCAGAGTTTAAGCACACTCACACACTCACACACACACACACACACACACTCAAACACTCACACACACACACACACTCACACACACACTCACCTGCGTTTGAAGAGCCACAAAATGAAAGAATCAGGAATAAAATCCACATGTTTTCTAGATGTTTCTCAGACTTTAAGTTCCTGATGTTTCTCTGGTGACTCTCACACACACTCTAACACACTCTCACACACTCCGACTCTCTCACACACTCTGGTGATTCTCACACACTCCGACTCTCTCACACACTCTGGTGATTCTCACACACTCTGGCTCTCTCACACACTCTGGCTCTCTCACACACTCTGAAACTCTCCCACACACTCGCACACGCAGCAGTTTCACATCTGTTTGGCTCACATGAGGAAGTCATGACACTCTGACTTACCGCCACACCGCGCACACACACACACACACACACACACACACACACACACACACACACACACACACACACACACACACACACACTCTTCTTACATCCCAAACTTCAGTTGATCTGCTTAATCTTTTTCAGTCCAAAAGTCTATTTTTTTGCTTCTTAAAAACTTTCAGTTTCAATCATTTATTTTCTTAAAAAACTCTAAAAAAAAATTAAAGGGTGAAATTTATAAACAACAAATTTGAGTTTCACTTGTTTTTATTTCAGCTAAAAAAAAGTTTAAGTATCTCAGAGTCTTGTTCGCAGTGGAGGAATGCTGGGGCGGTAGATCGACAGGCAGATCAGTGTGGCGTCCGCACTAACTAGGACCCTGCATCGATCCGTTGTGGTGAAAAAAAAGCTGGGCCAAAAAACAACGCTCTGGATTTACAAGTCAATCTACATTCCTACCGTCACCATGGTAACAAGGATCTACGTTTCTACCCTCACCATGGTAACCAGGATCTACGTTCCTACCCTCACCATGGTAACCAGGATCTACGTTCCTACCCTCACCATGGTAACCAGGATCTATATTCCTACCCTCACCATAGTAACCAGGATCTACGTTCCTACCCTCACCATGGTAACCAGGATCTACGTTCCTACCCTCACCATGGTAACCAGGATCTATGTTCCTACCCTCACCATGGTAACCAGGATCTACGTTCCTACCCTCACCATGATAACCAGGATCTACGTTCCTACCCTCACCATGGTAACCAGGATCTATGTTCCTACCCTCACCATGGTAACCAGGATCTACGTTCCTACCCTCACCATGGTAACCAGGATCTATGTTCCTACCCTCACCATGGTAACCAGGATCTACGTTCCTACCCTCACCATGATAACCAGGATCTACGTTCCTACCCTCACCATGGTAACCAGGATCTATGTTCCTACCCTCACCATGGTAACCAGGATCTACGTTCCTACCCTCACCATAGTAACCAGGATCTACGTTCCTACCCTCACCATAGTAACCAGGATCTACGTTCCTACCCTCACCATGGTAACCAGGATCTACGTTCCTACCCTCACCATGATAACCAGGATCTACGTTCCTACCCTCACCATGGTAACCAGGATCTATGTTCCTACCCTCACCATGGTAACCAGGATCTACGTTCCTACCCTCACCATAGTAACCAGGATCTACGTTCCTACCCTCACCATGGTAACCAGGATCTATGTTCCTACCCTCACCATGGTAACCAGGATCTACGTTCCTACCCTCACCATGGTAACCAGGATCTACGTTCCTACCCTCACCATAGTAACCAGGATCTACGTTCCTACCCTCACCATGGTAACCAGGATCTATGTTCCTACCCTCACCATGGTAACCAGGATCTACGTTCCTACCCTCACCATGGTAACCAGGATCTATGTTCCTACCCTCACCATGGTAACCAGGATCTACGTTCCTACCCTCACCATGGTAACCAGGATCTACGTTCCTACCCTCACCATAGTAACCAGGATCTACGTTCCTACCCTCACCATGGTAACCAGGATCTACGTTCCTACCCTCACCATGGTAACCAGGATCTATGTTCCTACCCTCACCATGGTAACCAAGATCTACGTTCCTACCCTCACCATGGTAACCAGGATCTACGTTCCTACCCTCACCATGGTAACCAGGATCTACGTTCCTACCCTCACCATGGTAACCAGGATCTACGTTCCTACCCTCACCATGGTAACCAGGATCTATGTTCCTACCCTCACCATGGTAACCAGGATCTACGTTCCTACCCTCACCATGGTAACCAGGATCTATGTTCCTACCCTCACCATGGTAACCAGGATCTACGTTCCTACCCTCACCATGGTAACCAGGATCTACGTTCCTACCCTCACCATGGTAACCAGGATCTACGTTCCTACCCTCACCATGGTAACCAGGATCTACGTTCCTACCCTCACCATGGTAACCAGGATCTACGTTCCTACCCTCACCAAGGTAACCAGGATCTACGTTCCTACCCTCACCATGGTAACCAGGATCTACGTTCCTACCCTCACCATGGTAACCAGGATCTACGTTCCTACCCTCACCATGGTAACCAGGATCTACGGTCCTACCCTCACCATGGTAACCAGGATCTACGTTCCTACCCTCATCATGGTAACCAGGATCTACGTTCCTATCCTGACCATGGTAACCAGGATCTACGTTCCTACCCTCATTATGGTAACCAGGATCTACGGTTCTACCCTCATCATAGTAACCAGGATCTACGTGCTTACCCTCACCATGGTAACCAGGATCTACGGTCCTACCCTCACCATGGTAACCAGGATCTACGTTCCTACCCTCACCATGGTAACCAGGATCTACGTTCCTACCCTCACCATGGTAACCAGGATCTACGTTCCTACCCTCACCAAGGTAACCAGGATCTACGTTCCTACCCTCACCATGGTAACCAGGATCTACGTTCCTACCCTCACCATGGTAACCAGGATCTACGTTCCTACCCTCACCATGGTAACCAGGATCTACGGTCCTACCCTCACCATGGTAACCAGGATCTACGTTCCTACCCTCACCATGGTAACCAGGATCTACGTTCCTACCCTCATCATGGTAACCAGGATCTACGTTCTTACCCTCACCATGGTAACCAGGATCTACGTTCCTACCCTCACCATGGTAACCAGGATCTACGTTCCTACCCTCATCATAGTAACCAGGATCTACGTGCTTACCCTCACCATGGTAACCAGGATCTACGGTCCTACCCTCACAATGGTAACCAGGATCTACGTTCCTACCCTCACCATGGTAACCAGGATCTACGTTCCTACCCTCACCATGGTAACCAGGATCTACGTTTCTACCCTCACCATGGTAACCAGGATCTACGGTCCTACCCTCACCATGGTAACCAGGATCTACGTTCCTACCCTCACCATGGTAACCAGGATCTATGTTCCTACCCTCATCATGGTAACCAGGATCTACGTTCTTACCCTCACCATGGTAACCAGGATCTACGGTCCCACCCTCACCATGGTAACCAGGATCTACGTTCTTACCCTCACCATGGTAACCAGGATCTATGTTCCTACTCTGGACCTATCTGGACAGGGTAGGTCACCTCAGGATCCTCCTGGGTGAGCAGGGGGATGCAGCCAGGGTGAGAGAAGCCTGGGTTTCCTGTCTGAGTCTGTGACCCCCCCCCCACCTCTCACCCTGACCCAGACAAGTGGAAGATGAAGGTACGAAACTAGAAGTTTTTCACCAGAAAACAGGAAGTTTGGAAAATCTTCAACAGCATAATTTTCTCAAAATAACATGATGTGAATAAAACTGAAACTCTTAGTGACATCAGAACGGTTACCACGGAGCCCACGGTCTCCCATGGCAACAACATGGGTGAAAATAAAAATAAATCCTCAATAAATTTAAAAAATTGATGCCTGATAAACATGAAGTCATTAAAATCAAGTTTTATTAAAGAAAAAAACCTGGTCTACCCGGTGGCACAGTGGGTAGCACAGGGGCCTCACACCAGGAAAGTCAGGGTCCAAGTCCCGGGTAAGGACGAGGCTTAGAACACCAGCCTTTCTGTGTGTAGTTTACATGTTCTCCCTGTATATGTGTGGGTTTCTCCAAAAACATTCATGTTAGGTTGATTGGTCACTGCATGATGGTCTCTAGGAATGAGTGTGTGTGTGTGTGTGTGTGTGTGGCCCTGTCACAGACAAGTGATCTGTTCGTGGTGTACCCTGCCTCTCGTCTTGAATCGGGCAGGATGGGCTCTTCCACCGCCTGTAGCCCCATGAGGGATAGACGGTTAAGAAGGTGACTGAAATAAAATCCTTTTTTATTCATTCATCTTCTAAAACGTTAAATCCCGTTTCATTCAGATTAAAATCACTGCAGGACGGGTCGGTCTAAGGTTTTCTAAAAGTCCAACTGGATCCTTCAGTTTTATGTAGTAATCTTTTATCTCACACACAGTTTGTCCAGCTTGAAACTAAAATCTGGGAACAGTTGGAACGCTGGGGTTTGGCAATCTCAGTATTGGACGTTGTCTTTTGTTGTAACCTCACAGAGAGACATCGGTGTGCTCTGTGAGGACGATGAAACCCAGATGTATCTGTTTAGATTTTAATGTTGAGGAATAAATATTGAAAATGATTAAATCCTGGTAGGATTTCAAATGCTTGGTATGTTTAATATGTAGTGTTTTGATTACCAGCCTTCTCTCTTCAGTCTGAAAGACCGGGTGGTGGAATTATTTAATGAATGAATATTGGATTTAACCAAAGCCTGAGAAGAAGAAACCCCCCGGATTCTTTCATCTCCTACCCGCAGTCTATTTCAAGTGTTCCCACAGAAGGGTCGTGATTGTGGGGACGAGAGGCCGTGAGATGCTGTCCAGAAATTTACCCCGACCTTCCATCGTCTTCCGCTTATCTGGGGCCGGGTCGCCAGGGGTAACAGGCTCAGAGGGGAAGCCCAGGTTTCTCTCATCCCAGCTGCATCCCCCATCTCACCCAGGATGATCCTGAGGTGTTCCCTGTCCAGCTGGGAGACATAGTCTCTGCAGCAGGTCCAGGGTCTGATTCTTGGTCTTCTGGTCACCATAGTGAGGGTAGGAACTTAGATCCTGGTTACCATGGTGAGGGTAGGAACTTAGATCCTGGTTACCATGGTGAGGGTAGGAACATAGATCCTGGTTACCACGGTGAGGGTAGGAACGTAGATCCTGGTTACCATGGTGAGGGTAGGAATGTAGATCCTGGTTACCATAGTGAGGGTAGGAAGGTAGATCCTGGTTACCATGGTGAGGGTAGGAACGTAGATCCTGGTTACCATGGTGAGGGTAGGAACGTAGATCCTGGTTACCATGGTGAGGGTAGGAGCATAGATCCTGGTTACCATGGTGAGGGTAGGAACGGGTGAGGGTAGGAACGTAGATCCTGGTTACCATGGTGAGGGTAGGAACGTAGATCTTGGTTACCATGGTGAGGGTAGGAACCTAGATCCTGGTTACCATGGTGAGGGTAGGAACATAGATCCTGGTTACCATGGTGAGGGTAGGAACGTAGATCCTGGTTACCATGGTGAGGGTAGGAACGTAGATCCTGGTTACCATGGTGAGGGTAGGAACGTAGATCCTGGTTACCATGGTGAGGGTAGGAATATAGATCCTGGTTACCATGGTGAGGGTAAGAACATAGATCCTGGTTACCATGGTGACGGTAGGAACGTAGATCCTGGTTACCATGGTGAGGGTAGGAGCATAGATCCTGGTTACCATGGTGAGGGTAGGAACGGGTGAGGGTGGGAACGTAGATCCTGGTTACCATGGTGAGGGTAGGAACGTAGATCCTGGTTACCATGGTGAGGGTAGGAGCATAGATCCTGGTTACCATGGTGAGGGTAGGAACCTAGATCCTGGTTACCATGGTGAGGGTAGGAACATAGATCCTGGTTACCATGGTGAGGGTAGGAACGTAGATCCTGGTTACCATGGTGAGGGTAGGAACGTAGATCCTGGTTACCATGGTGAGGGTAGGAATATAGATCCTGGTTACCATGGTGAGGGTAAGAACATAGATCCTGGTTACCATGGTGAGGGTAGGAACGTAGATCCTGGTTACCATGGTGAGGGTAGGAACGTAGATCCTGGTTACCATGGTGAGGGTAGGAGCATAGATCCTGGTTACCATGGTGAGGGTAGGAACGGGTGAGGGTAGGAACGTAGATCCTGGTTACCATGGTGAGGGTAGGAACGTAGATCCTGGTTACCATGGTGAGGGTAGGAACCTAGATCCTGGTTACCATGGTGAGGGTAGGAACATAGATCCTGGTTACCATGGTGAGGGTAGGAACGTAGATCCTGGTTACCATGGTGAGGGTAGGAACGTAGATCCTGGTTACCATGGTGAGGGTAGGAACGTAGATCCTGGTTACCATGGTGAGGGTAGGAATATAGATCCTGGTTACCATGGTGAGGGTAAGAACATAGATCCTGGTTACCATGGTGACGGTAGGAACGTAGATCCTGGTTACCATGGTGAGGGTAGGAACATAGATCCTGGTTACCACGGTGAGGGTAGGAACGTAGATCCTGGTTACCATGGTGAGGGTAGGAACATAGATCCTGGTTACCACGGTGAGGGTAGGAACGTAGATCCTGGTTACCATGGTGAGGGTAGGAATGTAGATCCTGGTTACCATAGTGAGGGTAGGAACGTAGATCCTGGTTACCATGGTGAGGGTAGGAACGTAGATCCTGGTTACCATGGTGAGGGTAGGAACGTAGATCCTGGTTACCATGGTGAGGGTAGGAGCATAGATCCTGGTTACCATGGTGAGGGTAGGAACGGGTGAGGGTAGGAACGTAGATCCTGGTTACCATGGTGAGGGTAGGAACCTAGATCCTGGTTACCATGGTGAGGGTAGGAATATAGATCCTGGTTACCATGGTGAGGGTAGGAATGTAGATCCTGGTTACCATGGTGAGGGTAGGAACATAGATCCTGGTTACCACGGTGAGGGTAGGAACGTAGATCCTGGTTACCATGGTGAGGGTAGGAACATAGATCCTGGTTACCACGGTGAGGGTAGGAACGTAGATCCTGGTTACCATGGTGAGGGTAGGAATGTAGATCCTGGTTACCATAGTGAGGGTAGGAACGTAGATCCTGGTTACCATGGTGAGGGTAGGAACGTAGATCCTGGTTACCATGGTGAGGGTAGGAACGTAGATCCTGGTTACCATGGTGAGGGTAGGAGCATAGATCCTGGTTACCATGGTGAGGGTAGGAACGGGTGAGGGTAGGAACGTAGATCCTGGTTACCATGGTGAGGGTAGGAACGTAGATCCTGGTTACCATGGTGAGGGTAGGAACCTAGATCCTGGTTACCATGGTGAGGGTAGGAACATAGATCCTGGTTACCATGGTGAGGGTAGGAACGTAGATCCTGGTTACCATGGTGAGGGTAGGAACGTAGATCCTGGTTACCATGGTGAGGGTAGGAACGTAGATCCTGGTTACCATGGTGAGGGTAGGAATATAGATCCTGGTTACCATGGTGAGGGTAGGAACGTAGATCCTGGTTACCATGGTGAGGGTAGGAATATAGATCCTGGTTACCATGGTGAGGGTAAGAACATAGATCCTGGTTACCATGGTGACGGTAGGAACGTAGATCCTGGTTACCATGGTGAGTGTAGGAATGTAGATCCTGGTTACCATGGTGATGGTGTGACAGATGGTGTTAGAGGGAATGTCAGTGAGTAACACTGTGGGATGAGGAGTGGGGGGTGAGGCTTGAGACGTATGTTATGAGGACGGACGTAAACAGAGAGGGTGATGATGTTTACGTAAGAGGTGAAAGGACTACTCTCGAGGACGGTACCCTGCCTCTCGTCTCAAATCAGCCGGACGGCTAGTTGGTTCTGGAGTCATTCTACTGTTGACATGCTCGACCAGCTGCTGGCTCTCGGAGCCACATCCGTCGTGTCTGGAGGAGTTGGTTCAGTCCTGAGGGAGCTGAGGAGAAGGAGACGGTCTAGAGGAGGTGCTTTCTGTGTTTTTACGGTTTCCATGGAAACGTCCGGTTGCTAGCTTGAGGAACTGGAGGCGCTCACTCGGACCCAGTGAAATACAGAGAGACCAGTTTGGTGTTCTTCACTGCGGCCTGGATTTGTGGATCCATTCCAGACTCCAGATTTTGGGTTGCCAGGTTGGGCACAGTGCGACCGGACTGGGATGCCGCCCTCCTCCACGTCTAACCACAGTGGCTGCAGGTGTCGGTGGAATATTTGGGGCTAACGGTAAATACACCCTGAAATATGAAGACTGGTGACTTGTTTGTGTCATGATCCCCTCGCCTGCCGCCAGAGGGAGCCCTGGATGTTCCTCATCACTCTGATTAGGGACACCTGAGATTGATTCCTGATACCAGATATCTGTGGACCCTGACATCTATTTAAGGGCAATCACCCCGGACTTCCCTGTCGGGTAATCCCTTCCATGACAACACTCTATGACAGTTTGGTGTGTACCCTGGTGTGCGCCCCCGCTTACATGTCAGGGATAAACAGGTTAGAAGATAAAACAAGGTTTAAAAGGTTTTTAAAGTCTTTAAAAACTGAGTGAAAAAAAATAAAAAATTTTCCCTGGAAGTAAAACTAAAAGAATCGTCTCTTTCTATGAAAAACAAAAGAAAAAGTAAAGGTCTGTTTTTGTTTGCGTTATCACCAGAAACAGATTGTAATCAGTAAGGAGGCCACAGAGAGGAAACCGGTCACCAGAGGAAGCGTGTGGGAGGGGGGCACGGGGGGGAGGAGAACAAGTTAACAAAATGCTGAGTTTGTTCCATCAGAAAGAAATGGCGCCTCCTTGTGGAGGTTCTGAGAAGTTTTTATTTTAGGATTTTTACAGAAACGGATGCAACCAATCCCATCGATCAGTTTCTCTGTCTCCATGGAAACAGTTTGACCTCTAAGGCTGAAACCTGATGGAGATTCTGATGAAAGAGAGACCAGAGGGATGGAGCTCGACCGGAAGGAGACCCCGGCTGGACGTCGAGGGCACCAGAGGGATGGAGCTCGACCGGAAGGAGACCCCGGATGGACGTCGAGGGGACCAGAGGGATGGAGCTCGACCAGAAGGAGACCCCGGATGGACGTCGAGGGGACCAGAGGGATGGAGCTCGACCAGAAGGAGACCCCGGATGGACGTCGAGGGGACCAGAGGGATGGAGCTCGACCGGAAGGAGACCCCGGATGGACGTCGAGGGGACCAGAGGGATGGTGTTCGACCGGAAAGAGACCCCGGCTGGACGTCAAGGGGACCAGAGGGACGGAGCTCAACTGGGTGACAAAGGGGACCAGGTGTGGAAGCTCAGCACGAAGGCAGGGTTCACCAGGAGCCAGGGGTAAAAGCTCAGCAGGATGAGGATAAGAGCTATGCAGCTCAACAGGAAGGCAGGGCGCATCAGAGGCCGAGGGGAATGCTCCAACAGAGAAGTGAGGGACATCGGGGTATAAATCAGGGGTGGGCAAACGTTTTGATTCGCGGGCCACATTGGGTTCTAACATTTGACCAAGGGGCCGTAAGAGGAGCAGGTGGAGGGCATGCTTTGGTAAACAAGCGCGCTAGATATGGAAAGTCATTGGGGCCGCTACAGACTCGTAATCTAGCACGCTAACGTTAAAATCAAGCACCCAAACGCTTAAAAAACATGCATCTAGCGCTAGGTTTGAAATGTAGGTTTGAGATCTACTGCCAATCTATTTTAACAACGTGGGCATAAAAAAAACACATGTTTCAATGGTAGCAGTGTTGTTTTATGTTTGGCGCCATATAGTGACGAAACATCAGAATTACAGGAAAATAAAACATTGACATGGTTTATTTATTTAATTTTTTTTTAAGTTCGGCAGGCCGGATTAAATTGTTTAACTGGCCGCATGTGGCCCACGGGCCATAGTTTGCCCATACCTGGTATAAATAGTCTAAAGGAAAACAAGGCACACCTGGGGATCGGGACCAGGTGTTCCAAATTAGGGCTGAGGGCAGGAGAGGAGGGGAGGATTGATCCAGATGAGACGGTGATCATTATAATAATTTATTTTAATTTTTAGGTTTGAATCACAAATGAGTTTTATTCCACCTTCCAGCTAAATATTTAACGTTCCCAGAACGTTCTGGGAAGGTTTTTTAAAGGTTATTTTTGGTTCTCTAAAAGTTATTTTTTGTTTTTTAGGACGTTCCTCTAACCTTTAGGTAATGTTTAATTTTTGAAAAGAAGTTCTTGGGACGAAAAGTTTGGGCACCCCTGGTTTAAAAAACAACTACCGTATTTTCACCACCATAGGGCGCACCGTATCTAAAGGCGCAGTCCAAATTTTGCGTGCTCTGTATTTAACACACACATAAGGCACACCTGATGATAGGGCGCGGGTTTTATATGCATATCCTCTACTACGTAAGTCCGCCTTACAACAACACACACACACATAGGCACACGCGCATACACACACACGTGCGCATCTAAAAATAGATCGGGAGTAAAACTGAGTTTGGTTGGTTTTATTTAAATATTAGTTACAGTCGTCATAAAGTCATTTATTAAATCCATCCAAGTCCTCATCCTCTGTTTCAGAATCTAAGAGCTGCTCTAAATCCAACCTCGTAGGTTCACTTTCCACGCTGTTAGAGTCACTTTCTGAACCGTGCAGCTCCTCGGAAATGATGCCTGCTTTTGGGAAAGCTCGGACAACAGTGCCAGCAGACACGCTAGCCCGAGCATCTACAATCCACTGGCAAACTGTGGCGTAACTCGCCCGGCGCAGCTGATCGCCATCAGTTTAAACTGAGCTTCATAAGCATGTCTCTTTTCCATTTTCAGTGTTGTAAAAACAGTAATGTTCTGCATAAAGAACACACCTGTTCTTTTAAACATAATCCACACACACATTTCACCCTTTAACATTCTCATGTTTTAGCTGTGTCCGCCTCATGGTTCTCTAATACGTCCACCAATCACAAATCAGATAGGGCACACCGCTCATTTTGAAGAAAATTTGAGACTTTTAGGTGCGTATTATGGCCGTGAAATTACGGTAAGTTTAAAATTCAGATGGCACACAAAACCCCCTGCCAGTCAGCAATACTCTGTCTGTCCATAGAGCGCCACCTATGGGGTAAAAATAGCATTGTAAAAAAAGAAATCTTCCTTTCTAGACTGAAATGAGCCACAAACAATGTTCCCTCTAATTTTTTATGTGTCTGAGCAAATACAAGCCTCCTGTGCACAAAGGGGCGGGGCAAAAACGTTTAATCCTTTGTGACGACGAGCCAAACACTGACGCAGTACTTTGAAGCAGTTTGTTTCAGAAAAAAAGAAGACAGATACATGCTCTGGAGTTCTGTCTCATTTTACAGTCTTTAGTTTAGATTAAGTTTTAGTTTGAGGTTTTCTTGTGCGCTATTAATCTGCGAGCAGTGCGCAATTGCGCAGGCGCGCAACTTCGAGGGAACATTGGCCACAAGTGGTCCTCAAGCCGTGGTTTGGTTACAACATCCGTCACATATTCAGTTTAGGGTTGATTCCAAACTAATTTTACGTTTCCAGAACGTTCTGGACGTTTTTTTAAAGGTTATTTTTGGTTCTCTGAAAGTTATTTTTTGGTTTTCAGAACGTTCCTCTATCCTTAATTCTTACCATCTTCTTCTTCTTTCATCATTTCCCTTCAGGGGGCACCAATGCAACTCAGTTTCTTCCATCTAACCCTATCTCCTGCATCCTCTTCAGTCACACCAACTATCTTCATGTCTTCCTTCACTGTATCCATGAACCTCCTCTTTGGTCTTCCTCTAGTCCTCTTTCCTGGTGGTTCCAAACCCAGCATCCTTCCTCTGATGTACTCTCTCTCTCTCCTCTGCACATGTCCAAACCATCTCAGTCTGGTCTCTCTGACTTTAAAACCTCTAACATGTACTGTTCCTCTGATCCTGTCCATCCTGGTCACTCCCAGAGAGATCCTCAGCATCTTCATCTCTGCTGAGGATCTCTCTGGGAGTGATCAGGATGGACTTCATTTTAACCCTGACATTTAGAATTTGATTCTCTGAACATTCTGTAAAGGTTAGGTTCTAACAGAACCACCAGCTAACCTTTAGAGAACCTCAGGCTACCGTTACCTGGAGGTTCTCTGTCTGCTCGGCATGAACAGTAGATTGTAATCTATTTATAAATAACTTTACGGTCAGATCCGTCCCTCCGTTCACACTCAGTTTTACATATTATGTTCTCTTTATCTCCTGATGACGGATCAACATGCAAATAAAATGTAAATATTTACAGACAAAAAAAACACTGTTTCCTGTTTCCTCAAACGTCCTGAAAAAAATATAAATAAAAACATTAGATAAACATGTTAAAAAACATCTAATTTTTCTGTGTTTGTAACTTTTAACGTCTTATTTTTTTTATTTTTACCAAGAAATTTACAGAAAAAACATAACATTTAGGGCTGCAGGGTGGCCCCACAGCTAGAAGGTCAGGGATTTGAGTCCCGAAAGTGGAAACAAGGCATGACATATAACCTTTCTGTGTGGAGTTTGTATGTTCTCCTTGTGTATAAGTGGGTTTTGCCGGTTTTCTACCACTCTCTGAGTGGTAGAAAACCGGGATCCTGGTGGATGGGTTGTTGGTGTGTGTGGCTCCGTAACAGACTGGCGACCTGTTCAGGATGTATCCTGCCTCTCGCCTGAAATAGAACACCTTACCAGGGAGGTAGGCAACCTAACCGGATGCCTGAACCGCCCCATCTGGCTTCTCTTGACCTGGAGGAGCAACGACTCTACTCCAAGCTCCTCTCAGGTGGCAGAGCTCCTCACCCGATCTCTGAGAGATAGCCCAGCGACGCTGCGGAGGAAGAACGCAGATCCTGGTTACCATGGTGAGGGTAGGAACATAGATCCTGGTTACCATGGTGAGAGTAGGAACGTAGATCCTGGTTACCATGGTGGGTGTAGGAACGTAGATCCTGGTTACCATGGTGAGGGTAGGAACATAGATCCTGGTTACCATGGTGAGAGTAGGAACGTAGATCCTGGTTACCATGGTGAGAGTAGGAACGTAGATCCTGGTTACCATGGTGAGTGTAGGAACGTAGATCCTGGTTACCATGGTGAGGGTAGGAATGTTGATCCTGGTTACCATGGTGAGGGTAGGAACATAGATCCTGGTTACCATGGTGAGGATAGGAACGTAGATCCTGGTTACCATGGTGAGGGTAGGAACGTAGATCCTGGTTACCATGGTGAGTGTAGGAACGTAGATCCTGGTTACCATGGTGAGGGTAGGAACGTAGATCCTGGTTACCATGGTGAGGGTAGGAACGTAGATCCTGGTTACCATGGTGAGGGTAGGAACATAGATCCTGGTTACCATGGTGAGGGTAGGAACATAGATCCTGGTTACCATGGTGAGTGTAGGAACGTAGATCCTGGTTACCATGGTGAGGGTAGGAACGTAGATCCTGGTTACCATGGTGAGGGTAGAAACGTAGATCCTGGTTACCATGGTGAGGGTAGGAACATAGATCCTGGTTACCATGGTGAGGGTAGGAACGTAGATCCTGGTTACCATGGTGAGGGTAGGAATGTAGATCCTGGTTACCATGGTGAGGGTAGGAACATAGATCCTGGTTACCATGGTGAGGGTAGGAACATAGATCCTGGTTACCATGGTGAGGG
Source organism: Neostethus bicornis (assembly GCA_902685375.1). NCBI lineage: Eukaryota > Metazoa > Chordata > Actinopteri > Atheriniformes > Phallostethidae > Neostethus > Neostethus bicornis. The sequence goes on from CACRXE010000022.1 coordinate 904,372, forward strand.
TAGGAACGTAGATCCTGGTTACCATGGTGAGGGTAGGAATGTAGATCCTGGTTACCATGGTGAGGGTAGGAACATAGATCCTGGTTACCATGGTGAGGGTAGGAACGTAGATCCTGGTTACCATGGTGAGGGTAGAAAACTCGCACTTACACAGGGAGAACATGCAAACTCCACACAGAAAGACCATTGTTCCAACCCTCATCCCTACTCTGGGACTTGAACCCTGACCTTCTAGTTTTGTGGTCACCGTGGTAACCACTGCATCATCGTGTGGCGCCGTACCGTTTACAACGGAGTAAAACATTATTTACGACCTAATGAGAAACTAACGATTTGCATCCAGGTGTTTATGAACCCTGTTAATCATTACCACTCATCTAGAGGTGGGGGCATTGACATGAACAACCCCTCCAACACCTGGGCATCCACACACCTGGGTGGACTTTACAGGGAACGGTTAAACTTCATGTAAGATCTCACTGGTTTTAAAACTAGGCGGTTTGATGTGTTCCTCGTTACCAAGGAAACCGATTCTAAATCCTAATTGTTTTCCTTCCAGAAGCAGGATGAAGCTGGTTCCCGTCCTTCCTTCCAGAAGCAGGATGAAGCTGGTTCCCGTCCTTCCTTCCAGAAGCAGGATGAAGCTGGTTCCCGTCCTGCTGCTGATGCTGAGTCCGGTTCCATGCCACGCAAACGGCGGGCACACAGATGATTTTAATTATTCTTCAGTCAATAATCGTGAGAAAATACAGGATTCTCTCTGAGTGTGTGTGTGTGTGTGTGTGTGTGTGTGTGTGTGAGTATATGTGTGTGTATGTGAGCGTGTGTGTGAGTGTGTGTGTCTATGTGTGTGAGTGTGTGTCTATGTGTGTGTGAGCGTGTCTGTGAGTGTGTGTGTGTGTGTGTGTCTATGTACGTGTGAGCGTGTGTGTGTATTTGTGTGAGTGTGTGTGTGTGTGTGTGTGTGTGTGTGTGAGAGTGTGTGTGTGAGATTGTGTGAGAGAAAGTGTGCGTGTATATGTGTGTGTATGTGTGTGTGAGAGGGAGAGAGTGTATGTTTGTGTGTGTAAATGTATATGTATGTGTGTGTGTGTGTGTGTGTGTGTGTCTGTGTGTGTGTGTGTGTGTGTGTGGAATCCAGAGACAGGAAGGTCCAGGGCTTCCTCTGGTGGCAGGTGAGGGAATCATGACATACCGCTCACCGTAACTCAGCCGGGATAGGCTCCGGCGCCCCCCGCAGCCCCATTAGGAATAAACAATCCAGGTGATAAACATAAACATTGATATTTTCTTTCTTTCTCAGATCTCTGCTTGAACATCTCACGCTTTGACCTGAACGTCACCGCGGAGGAGGATTTATTTATTTCAGACCGTTTAGATTCAACCACGTGTCAGAAAAAACAAACAAACTGTTTGTTTACCTGCCAGATCCCAGCGAGCTCCGACAGCTGGTTCAATGGTTCACACGGCTGCCCGGACCAGAACGTGACCATCAGTGAAGACACGGTAACCTATACTATGATGGAAAGTAAGTAAAAACACACACACACACACACACACACACACACACACACACACAGCCATCATAAACCAATGGCTGTGCAGCTTTTTAGCTCCGCCCAATGATGTTGCTTACATATGTTCCGTTTCGTCGTCTACCGCTCATCTGGGAGGATCCTGAGGTGTTCCCTGTCCAGGTGTGAGACGTAGTCTCTCCAGCAGGTCCAGGGTCTGCCTCTGGGTCTCCTCCTGGTGGGACGGAACACCTCACCAGTGAGGCGCTCGGGGGGCATTCTGACCAGATGCCCGAACCAACCCATCTGGCTTCTCTCGACCTGGAGGAGAAGCCCAGCCACCCTGCGGAGAAAGATCGTTTCAGCCGCTTGTATCCGCAATCTCATTCTTTCGGTTACCACCCAAGGCTGGTTACCATGGTGAGGGTAGGAACATAGATCCTGGTTACCATGGTGAGGGTAGGAAAGTAGATCCTGGTTACAATGGTGAGGGTAGGAACATAGATCCTGGTTACCATGGTGAGGGTAGGAATATAGATCCTGGTTACTATGGTGAGGGTAGGAACGTAGATCCTGGTTACCATGGTGAGGGTAGGAATATAGATCCTGGTTACTATGGTGAGGGTAGGAACTTAGATCCTGGTTACCATGGTGAGGGTAGGAACATAGATCCTGGTTACCATGGTGAGGGTAGGAACGTAGATCCTGGTTACCATGGTGAGGGTAGGAACATAGATCCTGGTTACCATGGTGAGGGTAGGAACATAGATCCTGGTTACCATGGTGAGGGTAGGAACGTAGATCCTGGTTACCATGGTGAGGGTTAGAATATAGATCCTGGTTACCATGGTGAGGGTAGGAACATAGATCCTGGTTACCATGGTGAGGGTAGGAACGTAGATCCTGGTTACCATGGTGAGGGTAGGAACGTTGATCCTCGTACCACACTCGGCAATGATTCATTAACAGTAATTAACTGTCTCATCAGGGTATTGGTTGTTGGCACAGAGTGAAGGTCCGGTTTCATCCCTTAACCATCTCGTCTTCTTCTTCTTCTCAGCCACCACATGCTACCTGTATTTCTGTCAGGAAGCCTCCATTTTAACCCTGATGGAGTTTATGAAAAACAACTCGGACCTTGAAAAGATTCCCATGATTTACACCTTCAGGAAGTCGTGTGCCCAAGTCTTCAACACATGCATCGAAGTGAAGAAGGCCTTTGTGGAGTAGGAATGCTCTCACCACACTGTCTCTAGACCAATCAGCATGGCCGCTCTCACCACACTGTCTCTAGACCAATCAGCATGGCTGCTCTCACCACGCTGTCTCTAGACCAATCAGCATGGCCGCTCTCACCACACTGTCTCTAGACCAATCAGCATGGCTGCTCTCACCACGCTGTCTCTAGACCAATCAGCATGGCCGCTCTCACCACACTGTCTCTAGACCAATCAGCATGGCCGCTCTCACCACACTGTCTCTAGACCAATCAGCATGGACGCTCTCACCACACTGTCTCTCGACCAATCAGCATGGCCGCTCTTACCACACTGTCTCTAGACCAATCAGCATGGCCGCTCTCACCACACTGTCTCTAGACCAATCAGCATGCCGCTCTCACCACACTGTCTCTAGACCAATCAGCATGGCCGCTCTCACCACACTGTCTCTAGACCAATCAGCATGGCCGCTCTCACCACTGTCTCTAGACCAATCAGCATGGCCGCTCTCACCACACTGTCTCTAGACCAATCAGCATGGCCGCTCTCACCACACTGTCTCTAGACCAATCAGCATGGCCGCTCTCACCACACTGTCTCTAGACCAATCAGCATGGCCGCTCTCACCACACTGTCTCTAGACCAATCAGCATGGCCGCTCTCACCACACTGTCTCTAGACCAATCAGCATGGCCGCTCTCACCACACTGTCTCTAGACCAATCAGCATGGCCGCTCTCACCACACTGTCTCTAGACCAATCAGCATGGCCGCTCTCACCACACTGTCTCTAGACCAATCAGCATGGCCGCTCTCACCACACTGTCTCTAGACCAATCAGCATGGCCGCTCTCACCACACTGTCTCTAGACCAATCAGTATGGCTGCTCTCACCACACTGTCTCTAGACCAATCAGCATGGCCGCTCTCACCACTCTGTCTCTAGACCAAACTAATCGATCCGTTTCTTTACCCATTAGGGTGGAGTTTCAGCTCATCCACCAGCTGATGGAGGTTGCCCAGGAGGGCGGTTCTGGTTCGCAGAGCCAAAACTTGACGGATCTGTTTTTAAATTCAATCACACCCAGTGACATCACTCTGGAGGAGGCGGGTAAAGAGGACGGGCTCATCCAGATGGAGGTTAGACTGGCGACCCGTTCACACCGCTCAAACTTTACTGGAGCGTTCCTTGCCAGGGAGGGGCACTGAAATTTGAAAACGCTCGTCATGGCACAAAAATGGGTTGCTGTTTTAATGGCCGACACCATTCCAGCGATGCCATGTCCGCTCGTAAAGTGCTTACATCAGCTCCATCGTGGTTTGTGCCACGTTTAGTTGCTGCCATAGCAACGCTGGTCCATCGTTCATGGTTTCTACTTTGGCATAACGGATCCAAGCATCTACGAACTTGCGAATACCAGAATTGCTTTAGCGTGGGTTCAGCAGTAGCGAGGGGCAGCATGCTGTGGCGTCTAGCAGTGCCAAACTTTGGGTGTGGGAGAGGGTGAACTTTGTCAGGGAAGAATTCATTCCGTTCGTTCGTTCCGTCGTCTTCTCCTTATCCAGGGCCGGGTAGCGAGGGGGGCAACAGCCTCAGACAGGAAGCCCAGGTTTCTCTCACCCCGGCTGCATCCTCCATCTCACCCAGGAGGATCCTTAGGTGTTCCCTGTCCAGATGTCAGACATAGTCTCTCCAGCAGGTCCAGGGTCTGCCTCTTGGTCTCCTCCCGGTGGGACGGAACACCTCACCAGAGAGGTGCCAGATGCCAGAACCACCCCATCTGGGTTTTTATCGACCTGGAGGAGGAGCGGCTCGACACCAAGCTCCTCCCGGATGGCAGAACTCCTCACCCGATCTCTGAGTGAGAGCCCAGCCACCTCATCGTGGTGGAGGGGTTTACATGCCCCAATGATCCTAGGAGCTGTGTCCGGGGCTTAATGCCCTTGGTAGGGTCACCCAAGGCAAACAGATCCTAGGTGAGGGGGCACAAACACCCCTCTGAAGAAATCAAGCATGGCTAAGTTGCACTTGCCTTGACGCGGATCACCGGTGACCCGTACATCACATTTAAAAATATAAATAAATACAGTAATAATTAAAAACAACATAAAATATTAAATACATACAAATTTAAACATTTATCAGAATAAAAAACATAGATTTAAGAAAGAGAATAAACCTGTTTAAAAAGATGATATAAAATGTGAGAGTGTGTTAGTGTCGTGGAGGTCAGGAGGGAGTGAGGGATGGAGTTCCAGAGACGAGGAGCAGAGCGACTGAAAGCTCTGCTCCTCATAGTGACAGAAAACTGGATAGAGGAGGAGGAGCGGAGAGAGCGAGCAGGTCAGAGAGATATGGAGGTGCAAGGCTCTGAATGGAGAGCCAGTGAAATGGGGAAATGGGGAGCCAGGGGAGTTTTTGAAGGACGGGTGTGATGTGGTTCATGGAGGTAGTGTTTGTGTGTGTGTGTGTGTGTGTGTGTGTGTGTGTGTGTGTGTGTGTGTGTGTGTGTGTGTGTGATGTGGTTAATGGAGGTAGTGTGTGTGTGTGTGATGTGGTTCATGAAGGTAGTGTGTGTGTGTGTGTGTGTGTGTGTGTGTGTGATGTGGTTCATGAAGGTAGTGTGTGTGTGTGTGTGTGTGTGTGTGTGTGTGTGTGTGTGTGTGATGTGGTTAATGGAGGTAGTGTGTGTGTGTGTGATGTGGTTCATGAAGGTAGTGTGTGTGTGTGTGTGTGTGTGTGTGTGTGTGTGTGTGTGTGTGTGTGTGTGTGTGTGTGTGTGTGTGTGTGTGTGTGTGATGTGGTTCATGGAGGTAGTGTGTGTGTGGTGGTTAATGGAGGGAGTGTGTGTGATGATACGAGCAGCTGAATTTTGAACCAATTTATGGAGAGTTTTTTGTGGGCGACCAATCAGAAGAGAGTTACAGTAGTCCAAACAGGAAGTTACAAGACTGTGAATGAGTACAGCAGTGGACTGAGGAGATGGGTGGCAGCCAACGACGGGCAGAATTCAACTGGGGTGAACACTTGGAGGGCCTCTCGAGAAACATTAGCGGTGGCAGAGCGTGCGTGGCGTCGCTTTAACGAGAGCCAGTCATTACACGGTGATGATCCAGGAAGTTCAGGCGGTGTGCCCGGGGTGTAAAACGTAGAACCACGAACAATCCTGATGTTTTTTTTCTCGTCATCGTTTAGCTGATGCCAAACTCGAGCTCCTTTGTTCCTGAAGTATGGATGCCAGTAAACGCCTTGCTGCCCATCCCGCTGGAGAACAGGACCATAGGTTTGGTGTCGTACCTGCAGAACGAACATTTCCAGGTATGACTTTCATCACTTGACTACCAACGCCGTCAATTTGATGACTCTTATAAGCTGACGTTCCTGTGTTAGGCGGCACGGTGGTGAAGTGGGTACCACAGTGGCCTCACAGCAAGAAGGTTGTGGGTTTGAACCCCGAGTGGGGACTGTTGAGGAAGAAATAGATTGACCAAACTTGGTGAGAAGTAATCAGACAATTTTATTTAGCTGCAGCGAGAGTTTCTACCTCTGTCGGTCACAAATGCAGAAAGTCTGAATACAGAGTAAAATCATGCATTCTCATACCTGAAATCCCTCCTACCCTTCTAAATCCCTCTACACCCCAAATCTAACCTTATCTTCTCAAACCACAGGCATCACATTGTTCTGACAGACATATGGCCTTCTTGAGTTTACATACCTGACCCCCAGGACTTAAGAAAGATAACATCTGTTAGGGTTAATACAATTACTACTCAAAACAATTTATACAGCTGTTGTCCTCTAGATGCACCTAATGTGAAGAACTACAAACATTTCCCCAACAGGACGAGACTTGAAAGCACTTGCCTTTCTGTGTGTAGTTTGCATGTTCTCCCCGTGTCTGCGTGGATTTTCTCCGGGTACTCCGGTTTCCTTCCACCCTCCAAAAACGTTCCTGTTAGGTTGATTGGCCGGTGCCAAACTGCCCCTAGTACTGAGTGTGTGAGTGTTGCCCCGCGACAGGCTGGCCACCTGTTCGGGGTCTACCCAGTCCCTCGCCTTGAATCAGCCGGGATGGGCTCCGGCACCCCCGGAATCCCATCAGGGATAGACGGTTAAGAAGGTGACTGACTGACTGAGTCCAGTGAAGCTGTAAAGGATGGTACAGGTTTAGAATGAGGAATGTCTCTTGGTCGGGCAGCCAGGAAAACCCGGGTGGAACGGGTGATGACCCGACCCTGAAGTCAGGGCGGATTGCCTTTAAATAGGCAGGTGGTCAATCACCTCCAGGCAGTGGTGGAACGTAAGGAAGTAAATGTACTTCGTTACTGTACTTAAAAAAAATGTGTATCTGTACTTTACTGAAGTAAAATTTAAGAACCGGTACTTTTACTTTTACTTCACTACATTTTTTGAATATCTTTACTTTTACTTCGCTATTTTTTAAAAGTCTGTTCATAATTTTTTGTTACATTTTCGTTCAGGAATTTGAAAAATATACAGTTTTTTTAGCGCATCTTGAAGCCGCATCGCCAAAATCAAAAGTAGCAGTTGATCGCCTGCGGTTTCCCAGAGAGAGATGTAATGAATCGAGGACCAATCAGAATCAAGAGTCAACATTTTACGCCAAAAAACTAACATGAAATATAACAAAAATTAAAAAGAGTCAGAAGATCGTTGTTCGTTGTGTTTACTTTTAAATTAAAAGTTGAGTCATCATTACACGGAGCAGGGGCGGCTCCAAGGATTTTCTAAAGGGGGCGAGGCGGGGCGTGATGTCATTGACAAAGCCAGCATAAAAGGACTGGGGGCGCCTCCCCCAGCCCCCTCCCTCCCAGAACATTTTAAAAAATAAGAGTCATTTTCCTGCATTTTGGTGGCCCATTCGCTGGTCCTGCAGGGGATAGCTTGACTAGCCCCCTTTCCTTTCTTCTTTTTTTTTATTCCTGTGGACCAGAAGAGGGACGGGGGTGGGAGGGTAGGGGGTAGGGGCACGCCCCCTTTCTTCTTGGGTCACGCCCCTGCAGAGTATATATCCTGGTTACCATGGTGACACCCTATAGCACAAAAAATAACGTTTGAATTATGATCAAATACTTTTACTTTTTACTTAAAAAGTAAAATTTACACCAATTACTTTTGTACTTTTACTTAAGTAGATTTTTTTTATTGGTACTTTTACTTAAGTACAAAAGTGAGTTCTTCATCCACTGCTGTCTCCAGGTGATCAGGGAGATGAGGGAAGGTCTCAGGCTCCCTCCGCTGGGCGAGGGGACCATGACAGTAAAGCAAGGCACGGGATCAAAACAAGGAATCTCTCTTGGTCGGGCGGCCAGGAAGGGGGAGGAGGGGCCACGATAGAATGCTAGATATGGCGTCAAAGTCGTTGATGTTGGTTGTTTGTAAAATGGGTTCCATCCCTCTTTCTTCTCCGTGCCCTCAGATGAACCAGGAGAACATCTCATCCATGGTGGTCCGAGTCGAGCTGCTCGGGAAGAAACGTCTCCAGGATCTAAATCCTCCAATCAAGATGGTTTTTAAAGACATACCAGCTGTAGAGGACGTAGGTCTGGTTTCAGTCTGAAGACTGGACCCGTGTTACGCATCCTAACGATGTCTGTGTTTACAGAACTCCTCACAGCTACGGTGCCACTACTTCGATGAAGAGGGTAGGTTGGTTTTTGTGGGTTGGTCTTTTAAAGCTTGTGCCCAGGTTTCTCTCACCCCCGCTTCATCCTCCAGCTTACCCAGGAGGATCCTGAGGTGTTCCCTGTCCAGCTGTGAGACATAGTCTCTCCAGCAGGTCCGGGGTCTGCCTCTGGGTCTCCTCCTGGTGGGACGGAACACCTCACCAGAGAGGGGGCCTCCCAACCAGATGCTCGAACCGCCCCATCTGGCTTTTCTCAACTTGGAGGAGGAGTGGCTCGACACCGAGCTCCTCCCGGATGGCAGAGCTCCTCACCCGATCTCTGAATGAGAGCCCGGCCACCCTGTGGAGGAAGATCATTTCGGCCGCTTGTTTCCACTATCTTATTCTTTCGGTCACCACCAACAGTTGGTTACCACGGTGATGGTAGGAACGTAGATCCTGGTTACCATGGTGAGGGTAGGAACGTAGATCCTGGTTACCATGGTGAGGGTAGGAATGTAGATCCTGGTTACTATGGTGATGGTAGGAACGTAGATCCTGGTTACCATGGTGAGGGTAGGAACGTAGATTTTGGTTACCATGGTGAGGGTAGGAACGTACATCCTGGTTACCATGGTGAGGGTAGGAACATAGATCCTGGTTACCATGGTGAGAGTAGGAACGTAGATCCTGGTTACCATGGTGAGGGTAGGAACGTAGATCCTGGTTACCATGGTGAGGGTAGGAACGTAGATCCTGGTTACCATGGTGAGGGTAGGAACGTAGATTTTGGTTACCATGGTGAGGGTAGGAACGTACATCCTGGTTACCATGGTGAGGGTAGGAACGTAGATCCTGGTTACCATGGTGAGGGTAGGAACGTAGATCCTGGTTACCATGGTGAGGGTACGAACATAGATCCTGGTTACCATGGTGAGAGTAGGAACGTAGATCCTGCTTACCATGGTGAGGGTAGGAACGTAGATCCTGGTTACCATGGTGAGGGTAGGAACATAGATCCTGGTTACCATGGTGAGGGTAGGAACGTAGATCCTGGTTACCATGGTGAGGGTAGGAACGTAGATCCTGGTTACCATGGTGAGGGTAGGAACATAGATCCTGGTTACCATGGTGAGGGTAGGAACGTAGATCCTGGTTACCATGGTGAGGGTAGGAACGTAGATCCTGGTTACCATGGTGAGGGTAGGAACATAGATCCTGGTTACCATGGTGAGAGTAGGAACGTACATCCTGGTTACCATGGTGAGGGTAGGAACGTAGATCCTGGTTACCATGGTGGGGGTAGGAACATAGATCCTGGTTACCATGGTGAGGGTAGGAACATAGATCCTGGTTACCATGGTGAGGGTAGGAACATAGATCCTGGTTACCATGGTGGGGGTAGGAACATAGATCCTGGTTACCATGGTGAGGGTAGGAACATAGATCCTGGTTACCATGGTGAGGGTAGGAACATAGATCCTCTTGTAAATCCAGAGCTTCGGTTTTCAGCTCAGCTCTTTCTTCACTACGACGTATCGATGCAGCATCCTAGTTTTTGCTGACGTCACACCGATGCCTGTCGATCTCTCTCTATCTTTCCCCCGCTGTGAACAAGATCCGGAGATACTTAAACTCCTCAATTTGGGGCAGGACCCTGTCCCTGAACTGCAGGGGGCATTTCCACCCTTTTCCGGGTGAGAACCATCATCTGGGAGCCATGGCAGACAAAAAGTTAAAACTCCAAACAAGAGTTTAGTCCATTTCGATCTGCTCCTTTCGGTGGTGAAACTTAAGTAACTTCATATTAAGACCCGTAGGCTTAGGGCTAATCACCATCTGAATTTTGCTGGCGCGTTCCTGTAGTGGTGATCACTGTTCATCACCTTTTAACAACGTTGGCTCCCGTTAAAGCGTAGCCGCATTCGCTCTGCCACCACTCATGTTTCTCAAGGGACCCTCCTACCGCTCTTTTGAGCTCCATCAACGCTAAGTCAAAGTTTGGCACCGCTAGACGCAAGTTGGTTGACACTTAGGTCCCCTCTGCTATGCCAGCGCTGGACCAGGACCTTCGCTGCTTCACCAGCGTTGCGCTGGCGGCGACTAAACATTGCACAAACTTCGGTGGAGCTGTTGTTAACATTTCACGAGCGGAGACGACGTTCCTGGCACAGTTCTCGGGCGTTGAAGGGACAATCCATGAGGGCGATAATGCAGAGCTCAGGCAGTGTGACCGGGTTTTACCCGGGTGGTAACCAGGATCTACGTACCTACCCTCTTGATGTACATACCTAGACAAGCCTGGGTTTTCACGCGTCTGACTGAACAGCTTGATTTTTAAGGCTCGTTTTAAAAATGTCCTCGTTTAAGAGTTTCAAAATAAAACTGTATTTTTTTTTAAATGCGTCTGTTTGTTATTTTTTTCAGATTCAGATTTTATTTGGCGAACAGACGGGTGTGAAACGGAAAACAGTGAAGATGGCATCACGTGTTTCTGCAGCCACACGACAGCCTTCGCTGTGCTTCTGGTAAAAAAAAAAAACACACCTACCTGATCGAACCCAGCGGGCGCCACGACTCTAGACTGATTTAACTACGCTGGAAAAAATCTTAAATTATTTCTTTGTACCGAAATTAATTAATTTTTTCAGAATCAGAATCAGAATCAGAATGCTTTTATTGCCATGTCAGTGAAAAACATCAGAGACTAGGAACTTGTTCTGGTACTGGTGTGCAAACATATAAAATAAAAATAATAAAAATAAAATAAATAAAAATAATAATAATTTTTACAAAACTAAGAGTGCTCAGAAGAAAAAGAAAAGTAGTGCAATGTCATGGAAAATAATAGAAAATAATAAAGATAGTGAAGTGACAAGAGGGAGGTGACTAAGAGATGTGGGGATCCAGGTTATAAAGAGTTCATAAGTCCAACGGCAGAAGGGAAGAAGCTGTTTTTGTGGCGGGACGTTCTGGTCCGAATGGACCGGAGCCTCCTGCCCGAGGGGAGTCGCTCAAAAAGTCCATGTCCAGGGTGGGAAGGGTCAGCTGCTATCCGACCTGCACGCCCCCGAGTCCTGGAGACGTACAGGTCTTCGAGAGATGGAAGGCTGCAGCCGATCACCTTCTCTGCGGAGCGCACAATGCGCTGCAGTCTGTGTTTGTTCCTGACTGTGGCTCCAGCGTACCACACGGTGATGGAGGAGGTGAGGACAGACTCGATGATGGCTCTGTAAAACTGCACCAACATCTGGGCGGGCAGCTTGGCTTTCTTCAACTGCCGCAGAAAGTACATCCTCTGCTGGGCCTTTTTGATCAGGGAGCTGATGGATGGCTCCCACTTTAGGTCCTGTGTGATGGTAGTGCCGAGGAAGCGGAAAGAGTCTACAGTGGTGATGGAGAAGTCTGTCAGTGCAAGGGGGGTAATGGGAGCTGTGACTTTCCTAAAGTCCACGATCATCTCCACTGTCTTCTGAGCGTTGAGCTCCAGGCTGTTGTTGCTGCACCAGGACACCAGCCGGTCTACCTCCATCCTGTAGGCCGACTCATCGCCATCAGAGATGAGCCCAATGAGTGTGGTGTCATCTGCAAACTTGATCAGTTTGACAGAGTCATGGCTGGAAGTGCAGGAGTTGGTGTACAGGGAGAAGAGCAGGGGAGAGAGGACACAGCCCTGTGGAGATCCTGTGTTGATAGTCCGAGAGGTGGAGACATTCTTCCCCAGCCGCACGCACTGCCTCCGGTCTGTTAGGAAGTCAGTAATCCACCTGCAAGTGGAGTCAGGTACGTTGAGCTGAGAGAGCTTGTCCTGAAGCAGAGTAGGGAGGATGGTGTGGAATGCAGAGCTGAAGTCCACAAACAGGATCCTGGCATAGGTTCCCGGGGAGTCCAGGTGCTGCAGGGTGAAGTGGAGGGCCAGGTTGATAGCGTCGTCTACAGACCTGTTGGCTCTGTAGGCAAACTGCAGAGGGTCCAGAGAGGGAGAGGTGAAGTGCTTGAGATGAGGGAGGACCAGGCGTTTGAAAGACTTCATGACTACAGACGTAAGCGCCACAGGCCTGTAGTCATTAAGTCCAGTGATACGGGGCTTCTTGGGAACAGGAACGATGGTAGACCGCTTGAAGCAGGCTGGAACGTGGCATGTCTTCAGCGAGGGACAGTGGTTAGGACAGATTTAGGACAGTGGTTAACACAGCTAGAAGGTCAGGGGTTCAACTCCCGGAATGGGGGCGAGGCTTCAAACACCGGTCTTTCTGTGTGTAGTTTGCATGTTCTCCCTGCGTATGTGTGGGTTTCCTCTGCTTTCCTCCAGAAACATACATGTTAGGTTGATTGGCTGCGACAATGAATGAGTGTGTGTGTGTGTGTGTGTGTGTGCGTGTGGATGGTCGTGTGTGTGTGTGTATGGTCGTGTGTGTGTGTGACCTCGTGACAGACTGCTGACCTGTCCGGGATGTGTCCGTTAGGGATACACGGTTCAGAAGATGAAACGAAATGTTAAACAAACAAAATTTACAAAGTGGTTTCGAAAACCTAGAAAAAAAAAACACTATTTTCTCCATGTTTTTCAGAACTGTTGCAAAGCAACCTGAACCCTTACTGGATGGGACTAGAACAGGGGTGGGCAAACTTTAACCAGGGATCTGGAACAGAATCAGATGGATGGCATGCTTTGGTAACCTCTAGATCAGACCAATAGATTTTAAACAAGTGCTAAATGTTACATCACAAACGTTAAATTTCAAATCTAGTGGCGCTAGGTTTGAAATCTAAACGCTTGATGTAACATTTTGTTTGTTTTAACATCTAACACGCTTGTTTACGTGTGTGTGTTGGCCCTGATGGCTTTCCATATCTGTACACACTGTTTATTTTGACAGCATGCACATCACAGAGACACACACATTTTAATGGGAGCAGTGTTGTTGTATCTTTGGTGTCATCTAGTGACCAAACATAAGAATTACAGAAAAAATAAAACATTAATGAGATTTATTTGTTTAATTTTTTTAAGTTCAGCGGGCCGGATTAAATCATTTAACGAGCCGCATGTGGCCCACAGGCCCGTAGTTTCCCACCCCTGGCCAAGCTGTTCTACAGCTCTTGTTTTATTCATTGTTCCCCCACATGTCAAGACGTGGGGTGCAGGAAGTAGTACCCAAAAGGATCCCAAAAGGAACTTTAAGTGCATCAGTACAGACAGAAAAACCAAGAGCCAAGAAAACCCTGTACCTCCAGAAAAATAGCAGGAAATCAAACATGGTTTTTATTGATAATGCAGACCTGGCTGGAATGGAAGGTATGACTCGACAATGAAGTCTGGGGTGATTGCCTTTAAAAAGGCACCAGTGTGACGACGCACCGCTGCTCAGCATCAGGCTAATCATCCGGGTGTTTGAGATCAGACTAGAGTCCAGGAGGAGGAGGAAGGTCCAGGACGCCCTCCGGTGGCCGGGGGAGGGGATCATGACACTTCAGTGTTTGTTTTTAAATCACAGATCAGACAACCAATCTCAGCGGCTCACTGGCAGATCCTGTCCTACCTGAGTTACATTGGCTGTGGACTATCGGCGTTCTTCACCGCCGCATCGCTGCTGATGCACTTCTTTACTCGGTGGGTACACACACTACATGCCAACTGGTATTTCTGTGTAGCTCTGGAGGATCCTCCACACTTCCTGGTGGTGGTTATTCTGCCACTAGACCAGCCGACCAATCACAGCATGTCTCTCAGAATCCATGTTGATACTGTTTTACTGTCATTTTGGGCAAATTTAAAATGAGTTTCTGGTTCATTTCGCCCCGTACTCCGGTCCTGCTTCGACACCTCTATACAAACGCCAGACCAAAGTTTACCACCGCCACGGATCGCCGCTTAATGCCAAAAACCACTCCAGCTGTTTGTTCGTATCTGCTAAAGTCTGGGTAACCTTGGTGCGGCAGCAACCAGCGTTGGCCTAGCGGACTCAAGCGTCCATGAACTTGCAAAGCTGGTGTTGCCTCATCGTTGGTTTGGTGGTAGTGAGCGGTTCGGTTCGTTGGTTCCACTCTGACACGGCGTTGCTTTAATGTTGGCTTAGCAGTAGCGGGCATTGACAACGCCAAACCAAAGTTCATCGCTGTCATGGATCGCTGCTTTAACGCCCGACACATGGCTCCCAACGCCGGGTCCGCTCGTACAACGCTTACACCCGCTTACACCCGCTTACACCCGCTTACACCCGCTTACACCCGCTTACACCCGCTTACAGACCCTTACAGCCGCTTACACCCGCTTACAGACCCTTACAGACGCTTACAGCCGCTTACACCCGCTTACAGACCCTTACAGCCGCTTACACCCGCTTACAGACGCTTACAGACGCTTACAGACGCTTACACCCGCTTACAGACGCTTACAGACGCTTACAGACGCTTACAGACGCTTACAGACGCTTACAGACGCTTACAGACGCTTACAGACGCTTACAGACGCTTACACCCGCTTACAGACGCTTACAGACGCTTACAGACGCTTACAGACGCTTACACCCGCTTACAGACGCTTACAGACGCTTACAGACGCTTACAGACGCTTACACCCGCTTACAGACGCTTACAGCCGCTTACAGACGCTTACAGCCGCTTACAGACGCTTACAGACGCTTACAGACGCTTACAGACGCTTACAGACGCTTACAGACGCTTACACCCGCTTACAGACGCTTACAGCCGCTTACAGACGCTTACAGACGCTTACAGACGCTTACAGACGCTTACACCCGCTCCACGGCTACGTTTAGCCGCCGGCAGGGCAACGCAGGTGAACCAGCGGTAGTCAAGCGTTGGCCTAGAGGACCCAAGCGTTCACCAACTTGCGTCTAGTGGTGCCAAACTTCAGGCGTTGGTGGAGCGGGGTGTAACTTTGCCAGACCTCATGTCGCGCCCATCGCTGTTCCAAACTGTTCCACATCTTTGTTTCTCCTCAGAAACCACCGGACGGATCACTCAATGGCAATCCACGTGTCCCTGAGCGGGTCGTTATTCCTGCTCAACACGTCCTTCATGTTGACTGAATGGGGCGCTACGGCGGAGCTGGGATGGGTGTGTGAGTTCATCGCTGCCTTCACACACTACGCCCTGCTGAGCTCTTTCACCTGGATGGGTCTGGAAGGTCTGCACCTCTACCTGCTGCTCATCAAGGTCTTCAACACCCACTACAAGCGCTACCTGCTCAAACTCTCTCTGGCTGGATGGGGTGAGCTCACCTTGAAAAAAAAGGAAGATAAACAGTTAAAAAAAACAACACTTTATGAAAATATAAACAATTAAACATGGCGGCATGGTGGTGCAGTTGGTGCCACGGTCATCTCACAGGAAGAAGGTCAAGGGCTCAAGTCCCGGAGTGGGTGAAGGTAGAGCTTAAAAACAGAGCTGTGGATTCACCAGTCAACGTTCCCACCCTCACTATGGTAACCAGAATCTACGTTCCTACCCTCACCTTGGTAACCAGGATCTACGTTCCTACCCTCACCATGGTAACCAGGATCTACATTCCTACCCTCACCATGGTAACCAGGATCTACGTTCCTACCCTCACCATGGTAACCAGGATCTATGTACCTACCCTCACCTTGGTAACCAGGATCTACATTCCTACTCTCACCATGGTAACCAGGATCTACGTTCCTACCCTCACCATGGTAACCAGGATCTACATTCCTACCCTCACCATGGTAACCAGGATCTACATTCCTACTTTCACCATGGTAACCAGGATCTACGTTCCTACCCTCACCATGGTAACCAGGATCTACATTCCTACCCTCACCATGGTAACCAGGATCTACATTCCTACTCTCACCATGGTAACCAGGATCTACGTTCCTACCCTCACCATGGTAACCAGGATCTATGTACCTACCCTCACCATGGTAACCAGGATCTATGTACCTACCCTCACCTTGGTAACCAGGATCTACATTCCTACTCTCACCATGGTAACCAGGATCTACGTTCCTACCCTCACCATGGTAACCAGGATCTACGTTCTTACCCTCACCATGGTAACCAGGATCTATGTACCAACCCTCACCTTGGTAACCAGGATCTACGTTCTTACCCTCACCATGGTAACCAGGATCTATGTACCAACCCTCACCTTGGTAACCAGGATCTACGTTCCTACCCTCACCTTGGTAACCAGGATCTACGTTCCTACCCTCACCATGGTAACCAGGATCTACGTTCTACCCTCACCATGGTAACCAGGATCTATGTTCCTACCCTCACCATGGTAACCAGGATCTATGTACCTACCCTCACCATGGTAACCAGGATCTATGTACCTACCCTCACCTTGGTAACCAGGATCTACATTCCTACTCTCACCATGGTAACCAGGATCTACGTTCCTACCCTCACCATGGTAACCAGGATCTACGTTCTTACCCTCACCATGGTAACCAGGATCTATGTACCAACCCTCACCTTGGTAACCAGGATCTACGTTCTTACCCTCACCATGGTAACCAGGATCTATGTACCAACCCTCACCTTGGTAACAAGGATCTACGTTCCTACCCTCACCTTGGTAACCAGGATCTACGTTCCTACCCTCACCATGGTAACCAGGATCTACGTTCTACCCTCACCATGGTAACCAGGATCTATGTTCCTACCCTCACCATGGTAACCAGGATCAAAGTTCCTACCCTTGTTGCCACCCTCAAACCCCACCAGGGCTCTCTTTCTGAGCTAGAGGGAGGAGTTTTGCCTCCCGGGAGAAGCTCAGAGTAGAGCCACTGCTCCATCGGGTTAAGAGAAGGCAGATGGAGTGGTCTGGGCATCTGTTTAGGGTACCTCCCTACCTGGTGAGGTGTTCCATCCCACCAGGGAGAGACCCAGAGGCAGACTCCAGACCTGTCCGAGCGACTATGTCTCCCAGCTGGACAGGGAACACCTCAGGTTCCTCCTGGGTGAGCTGGAGGATGCAGCCGGGGTGAGAGAAGCCTGGGTTTCTCGTTTGAGGCTGTTACCCTGCCAACCAGGCCCTGGTTTAGTGGAAGAAGACGTTACGGATGGTAATTGTTTTTAAATCTCACCCTACCTGTTTTCAGGGATTCCAGGTGTGATCGTGGCCACATCGATAGGACTGAAGAACTTCAAGCAGCTTTATGGACACATGAAGGTGGAGATGGACGATACCAATCAGACCAATCAGATGTGAGTAAAAATCACCACTGGTTACAGCTAGCTCCCAACAACTAGCTCCCAGCAACTAGCTGCTAGTGGCTAGGTGTTGGCGGCTAGCTGCCAACGGCTAGCTCCCGATGACTAGCTGATGCCAGCGGCTAGTTGCCGGCGGCTAGCTGCCAATGGCTAGCTGCCAATGGCTAGCTGCAAGCAACTAGCTCACCATGGTAACCAGGATCTACGTTCCTACCCTTCATGGTAACCAGGATCTACATTCCTACCCTCACCACGGTAACCAGGATCTACGTTCCTACCATCACCATGGTAACCAGGATCTACGTTCCCTACCCTCACCATGGTAACCAGGATCTGCGTTCCTACCCTCACCACGGTAACCAGGATCTACGTTCCCTACCCTCACCATGGTAACCAGGATCTGCGTTCCTACCCTCACCACGGTAACCAGGATCTACGTTCCGACCCTCACCATGGTAACCAGGATCTACGTTCCTACCCTCACCATGGTAACCAGGATCTACGTTTCTACCCTCACCACGGTAACCAGGATCTACGTTCCTACCCTCACCATGGTAACCAGGATCTACGTTCCTACCCTCACCACGGTAACCAGGATCTACGTTCCTACCCTCACCATGGTAACCAGGATCTACATTCCTACCCTCACCATGGTAACCAGGATCTATGTTCCTACCCTCACCATGGTAACCAGGATCTATGTTCCTACCCTCACCATGGTAACCAGGATCTACGTTCCTACCCTCACCATGGTAAACAGGATCTACGTTCCTACCCTCACCATGGTAAACAGGATCTATGTTCCTACCCTCACCATGGTAACCAGGACCTACGTTCCTACCCTCACCATGGTAAACAGGATCTATGTTCCTACCCTCACCATGGTAACCAGGACCTACGTTCCTACCCTCACCATGGTAAACAGGATCTACGTTCCTACCCTCACCATGGTAAACAGGATCTACGTTCCTACCCTCACCATGGTAACCAGGATCTACGTTCCTACCCTCACCATGGTAAACAGGATCTACGTTCTTACCCTCACCATGGTAACCAGGATCTACGTTCCTACCCTCACCATGGTAAACAGGATCTACGTTCTTACCCTCACCATGGTAACCAGGATCTATGTTCCTACCCTCACCATGGTAACCAGGACCTACGTTCCTACCCTCACCATGGTAATAACGTATCCTTACATCAGGTCTAACTCTTCTTCCTGTCTCTCCTCTAGCTGTTGGATCACAGACAACTTCTTCTTCTACTTCGTTAACTTGGCATATTTCACCATCATTTTCCTCTTCAACGCGGGCATCCTGCTGACCGTCTGCAGCAAGATCTGCAAGATGGCGCAGCCAGGAAAACAGGACAACGCCGCCTGCAGGAGCGGCCTGACGATGCTGGGTCTGACCTGCCTGATGGGCACCACCTGGGGTCTGGCCTTCCTGGGTTCTGGATACGTGAACTACGCCATCCTCTACCTGTTCTGCATCCTGAACAGCCTGCAAGGTACAGGCGAGGTGAAACAAAACGATGTGTATTCTAAAGGCCAGGGTGGTCCGATCTGGCCAGGCAATCCTGGCATTCAGCGGGTGCTTTTGTTACAAACAAAACAACTGAAACTCAATTAAAGAGGAGAATATTTACTGCCAGCTCAGTACCAGTCGAACAGAACTGGAGAAGACACTCGAATGAGAAGCTCAACATCTACCCCTGTCGGGATGGCAGGGCGTCTTTAAAACTTCATCTAATTAGTTTCAAACTTTACAAAGAAAATGTTATAATGGTGTTTTTATTTATTTGTTTTGTTGTTGTTTTTTTAGGAAGTAAAAAAGCTTAAGTTTGCAACATTTCAAAAAGTTATTCATCATAAAACTTTTTTAGGTGAAGCAAAAAATTGAATTTTTAAAGTTTTTTCATCCTAATTTTCTTTTTTTTTTAGGAACATAGACATGAATAAATAACATATAAAATAATTCTGCCAAATATTCCCTTTGAAATGGTTAAAAAATCATTCAAATTCACGCTGGAGTTACTGAAATAGGTCAGTTTATACATGGACATACTTTTTTTAAAAAAAATAGTCCTCTAAAAAGGTTTAAAAAAAAATGAATCACTGTATTCATCCCTCACCGTGCTGCACTCCTTACACCGCAGCAGGCTGCCCTTCAACGGCGCCAGTGGTGGGAGAAACGGGGGTTAGGTGTCTTCTCCAAGGACCCTAGACGTGTTCTCTGTGGGACGCAAACCCGCAACCTTCTGGTTCGCATGTGAATTCTGTAACCACTGAGCTGCCGTCTCCACCCTTTAAGTAGTAAGAGGTTAAACGGCCTAAACCACAAAAAATGTTTCAAAGACTAAAACGTAAATTTGACGTTCTGATACGCGCTGGGATGTACGTTAGTTCTCAGGTAGAGATTTTGATGTTAAATTGACGTTTAAAATATTGACCTGAAATATTGACTGGTTTTTGACATCACATTGATTTTCTGATGCCCGCTGGGTTGTTTTTATTTGTTTCTATGACTTTGTTTGTTTGTTTTCCAGGTTTCTTTATTTTTTCGTGGATCTGCTTCAGCAACAAACAACAGAAAAAAAGAGAAAAAGAGGAAAAAGTTTCTTTAACGCCAACGAGAACCACGACGACGATTTCAGAGTGATTCATCATCAAGAATTTATTACTCATTTATTTTATTAATTAAACCTGTGAATCGTTAAAAAAATCAATGTGTTTAAATAAAAAAAATCAATACATTTAAATAAGAAAATTAATACGTTTCAATAAAAAATCAAACAGAAAAAATCAAAATGTTACATTTCAGTTAAAAAGGGATTTTTTTTTCATCTTTCATGAAAAATAAAAATAATTACAAACAAAAAGTTTTTCTCGCCTTTTTTTTTTTTTTTTTACGAGTTTCAGAGTTTAAATTAAAAATATGCTTCAAGGTTTATGTTTTTATTTTGTAAACAAACAAAACTCACCTTTGGTCACCATGGTAACCAGGATCTACGTTCCTATCATCACCATGGTAACCAGGAACTACGTTCCTACCCTCACCATGGTAACCGGGATCTACGTTCCTACCCTCACCATGGTAACCAGGATCTACGTTCCTACCCTCACCATGGTAACCAGGATCTACGTTCCTACCCTCACCATGGTAACCAGGATCTACGTTCCTATCATCACCATGGTAACCAGGATCTACGTTCATACCCTCACCATGGTAACCAGGATCTATGTTCCAACCCTCACCATGGTAACCGGGATCTACGTTCCTACCCTCACCATGGTAACCAGGATCTACGTTCCTATCCTCACCATGGTAACCGGGATCTACGTTCCTACCCTCACCATGGTAACCAGGATCTACGTTCCTACCCTCACCATGGTAACCAGGATCTACGTTCCTACCCTTACCATGGGTAACCAGGATCTACGTTCCTACCCTCACCATGGTAACCAGGATCTACGTTCCTACCCTCACCATGGTAGCCAGGATCTACGTTCCTACCCTCACCATGGGTAACCAGGATCTACGTTCCTACCCTCACCATGGGTAACCAGGATCTACGTTCCTACCCTCACCATGGTAACCAGGATCTACGTTCCTACCCTCACCATGGTAACCGGGATCTACGTTCCTACCCTCACCATGGTAACCAGGATCTACGTTCCTACCCTCACCATGGTAACCAGGATCTACGTTCCTACCCTCACCATGGTAACCAGGATCTACGTTCCTATCATCACCATGGTAACCAGGATCTACGTTCATACCCTCATCATGGTAACCAGGATCTATGTTCCAACCCTCACCATGGTAACCAGGATCTACGTTCCTACCCTCACCATGGTAACCAGGATCTACGTTCCTATCCTCACCATGGTAACCGGGATCTACGTTCCTACCCTCACCATGGTAACCAGGATCTACGTTCCTACCCTCACCATGGTAACCAGGATCTACGTTCCTACCCTCACCATGGGAAACCAGGATCTACGTTCCTACCCTCACCATGGTAACCAGGATCTATGTTCCTACCCTCACCATGGTAACCAGGATCTACGTTCCTATCATCACCATGGTAACCAGGATCTACGTTCATACCCTCACCATGGTAACCAGGATCTATGTTCCAACCCTCACCATGGTAACCAGGATCTACGTTCATACCCTCACCATGGTAACCAGGATCTATGTTCCAACCCTCACCATGGTAACCAGGATCTATGTTCCTACCCTCACCATGGTAACCAGGATCTACGTTCCTATCATCACCATGGTAACCAGGATCTACGTTCATACCCTCACCATGGTAACCAGGATCTATGTTCCAACCCTCACCATGGTAACCAGGATCTACGTTCCTATCCTCACCATGGTAACCGGGATCTACGTTCCTACCCTCACCATGGTAACCAGGATCTACGTTCCTACCCTCACCATGGTAACCGGGATCTACGTTCCTACCCTCACCATGGTAACCAGGATCTATGTTCCTACCCTCACCATGGTAACCAGGATCTACGTTCC
This sequence comes from Neostethus bicornis, assembly GCA_902685375.1. Classification (NCBI taxonomy): domain Eukaryota; kingdom Metazoa; phylum Chordata; class Actinopteri; order Atheriniformes; family Phallostethidae; genus Neostethus; species Neostethus bicornis. The sequence continues at coordinate 926,483 of CACRXE010000022.1, forward strand.
TACCCTCACCATGGTAACCAGGATCTATGTTCCTACCCTCAACACCGATACATTATTTTTAAACAATCTGGATTTTAATTCTTCCAAGTTTTTATTTGTATAGAACTTTTTATGTTTGAAAAGTGCTTTCAAATTAAATTTGATTAGATTTTTTTTATTGAGGCTGTAAATGAAAGAAAATTAAATAGAATTTCATTCATTTCTGTGTTTCTTAGGAAAATGTTTGTTTTTTGATTTGCTTTATTTTGACAGATGAATAACGTTTCCTGTTTGTGACGCATGAAGTTCTGAAGTTTGAATCCGTTACTTCAGAATCTTTACGAAGTTCTTCCAGCAGCATCCCTCCTTCACAGGTCAGTCTGTTCTTTAACATGTTTAATCAAAACAAAAAAAAACATTTTAAATCAATTAAACTTCATGTTTATTCATCAATAAAAATAAAGCAATTAATATACAATGTAATATATTTTATTTTGAAAATGTTAATTCTTTAAAATTTCTGTAGAAATTTTTTTATTTAATATAGTCATTTATTTTGAAATTCTTATTTCATAAAAAAAAAATTTAAAAATGTAGTTTATTTTGAAATTCTTAATATATAAAAACTTGTAAATTATAAACTTATAAAACTTAAAATTTACAAGTTTTTTGTTTAATTTTTTAGTTTATTTTGAAATTCTTTAAAAAAAATCTTTGGGAGTTTTTAAAAATTGTTTGAAATAAAAAAAAACTTTTAGAAAATAAAACATTAAAATTGATCACTTTTTGTCATTAATGTGTTCATTAACTCGTTTTTTTCTAAACTGTTTATAATTTAAAATACTTTTTATTCCTTTATTTTATTTTTTAATTTTTCCGTTTTTTATTTTGTATTAAAACCTGTTGATCAAACGATGTTTAGGTTGTGTTTAAGGAACTTTTTTTTTCCTCGTGTAAGAAGGAATGTTCCAGAAGATGGAAATAATTTTTAGGTGTGTCTGACGTCACACACGAGCTGAATGTGAGCAGTGTGGGACCTGAAAGGGAACAGTGTGAACGTGAGCAGAGTGACCACAGAACCACACCTGAAAAAAAAAACTCCATGTACTTTAACGTGTTTGGAGGAAATGTTACGAGAATGGGCTGCATAGTGACGTCACAGTGAGGAGGTCGTGGGTTCAAATCCCAGGTGAAGATGATGCTGGGAAGGACAGCCGGTCCTTCTGTGTGTAGTTTGCATGTTCTCCACCTGTCTGCGTGGGTTTCCTCTGGTTACATATGTGCGTGTGGGGGAGGAGAGGGGGCTGTGACAGACTGGCAACCTGTTCAGGGTGTATCCTACCCATACCATGGCAACCAGGATCTACGTTCCTACCCTCACCACGGTAACCAGGATCTACGTTCCTACCCTCACCATGGTAACCAGGATCTACATTCCTACCCTCACCACGGTAACCAGGATCTAGGTTCCTACCCTCACCATGGTAACCAGGATCTACGTTCCTACCCTCACCACGGTAACCAGGATCTAGGTTCCTACCCTCACCATGGTAACCAGGATCTACGTTCCTACCCTCACCATGGTAACCAGGATCTACGTTCCTACCCTCACCATGGTAACCAGGATCTACGTTCCTACCCTCACCATGGTAACCAGGATCTACGTTCCTACCCTCACCATGGTAACCAGGATCTACATTCCTACCCTCACCACGGTAACCAGGATCTAGGTTCCTACCCTCACCACGGTAACCAGGATCTACGTTCCTACCCTCACCATGGTAACCAGGATCTAAGTTCCTACCCTCACCATGGTAACCAGGATCTACGTTCCTACCCTCACCATGGTAACCAGGATCTACGTTCCTACTATTACCATGGAAACAAGCAGCTGAAATGACCTTCCTCTGCAGGGTGGCTGGGCTCTCACTCAGAGATAGAGAAGCTTTGCCATCCAGGATGAACTTGGCGTAGAGCTGTTTGCTCCTCCAGCCACAGGGTGGTTCAGACATCTGGTTAGGATGTCTACTTTGCTAATAAAGAGACCCAGAGGCAGACCCCGGATCTACTGGAAAAACTATGTCTGCCAGCTGGACAGGGAACACCTCAGGATCCTCCTGGGTGAGATGAAGATACAGCCGGGGTGAGAGAAGCCTGGGTTTCCCGTCTGAGGCTGTTGCCCTTGGCGACTTCGCCCCGGATAAGTGGATGACGATGGAGCAGAGTTTAATTCATGCTTTTCATGTAGAACCACTGACCTCCTCATTTTTTACCATCTATATTCATTTTTTCTTTTTTGTTTTCCAGGTTAGACATGTTCAGATGTGCGGTTCTTCTGTCAAGTCTGAGCATCATCTCAGCAACGTTTGACTACCTGCTTCCATCCTTCTTCGGTCAGACATCATTCCTCCATCTTCTCTTTTAACCCCAGCTTTTCTTCTTCAATTCAATTCTATTTTATTTGTTTAGCCCAAAATCACAGAATGTCCGTCTCAATGGGCTTCACAAGAAAAAGAGGAATGTGTTAACACAAATACACAACAAGAAAAATAACAAACAAATGCTAACTAAACAAGACTAGTACATTAATGCACTTAGACTCTCCTTCTCGATGAGGAAAAACTCCTAAAAAACCCATCAGTGGGGAAAAAATAAGAAACCTCATGGGGATCCACGTGAAAGAGAGATCCCTCCCCCGGGACGAGCAAACAATGTGTCAAAGATTATTGTTTAAATATTAGCTTATTCTAATCTACAGCTAAACATCTAAAGAAGTCAATAAATGTTCTTCATCCTGATGGAGACATGGGGGACTCCTCAGCCCGGTGATGTCCAGTACGGGGATCAGTAGATGTTCTTCATCCTGATGGAAACACTGGGGGACTCCTCAGCCCGGAGATGTCCAGAACGGGGATGAGTAGAAGTTCTTCATCCTGATGGAAACACGGGGGGACTCCTCAGCCCGGAGATGTCCAGTACGGGGATGAGTAGATGTTCTTCATCCTGATGGAGACATGGGGGACTCCTCAGCCCGGAGATGTCCAGAACGGGGATGAGTAGAAGTTCTTCATCCTGATGGAAACACGGGGGGACTCCTCAGCCCGGAGATGTCCAGTACGGGGATGAGTAGATGGATTTCATCCTGATGGAGCGGGGATGAAGAAGCGCGGAGGTCTCCTCGGTGTGGCCATGCCCAGGACAGGAACGCAGAGTCCTGAATGAGGTCTCTCTCCCAGAGAGGAGGGAGAGAGGTGGACAACATGTGAATTGTATTGTACCAACTAGCAGTGTAAATCTAAATAAACAGACAATTTAGAACAATGAATGAGATAGAAAGCCAGGGGTTTAGGGTAGAGGGGTAGAGTATTGGGTACGGGGAAAGAGCCAAGGCAGTCTGGCAGAGAATAGTAGATAGAATTAGAGGACAGAACCCCAATGTACCATACTTTCCCCAGCTTTTACTATCTAGCAGCCAACTATTAATTATATCAGCTAATTGAGTCTGTTTCTATCTGGCCTGTTGATAAGCTTGTTCAAACAGGAATGCTTTAAGCCTCCCTTTAAATGTAGGAACACTGTCTGCCTCTCTCACTTGAGCTGGGAGCTTATTCCATAAAACTGGAGCTTGGTAGCTAAAGGCTCTACCTCCAACTGTACTTTTTGAAATCCTAGGAACCACCAACAGCCCTGCATTTTGTGAGCGGAGTGTTCTGCTTGGTTGATAAGGTACTATAAGTTCACTAATGTAAGATGGAGCCATGCCGTTTAGGGCCTTGTAGGTTAGTAAGAGGATTTTAAATCAGGAAACTTAACAAACAGAGGAGACGACAGGGTTTAAAGGGCGTAAACGTGAACAAAAAAATGACATCAACAGAGAGAGATCAGGAGATAGGCAGACGGATCGGTGCAGCGTCAGACCGACTCATCACCATCAGAGATGAGCCTGATGAGGGTGTTGTCGACGAGACACTAAAGTCACTAAATTTTTGTGCCCGTCTGTTTTTGTGAAGCTTTTTTTTTCCCCGAAAAAGCTTCAACCTGGCGGCTTTTTCTGGTGTTATTTATGATTTTTGGAGTCTGTGATGTGAAAGCACGTCGTTAAGTCTGAAATCAATGCGCAGCGCCGGAAGCTGTTGTGACCCCTCCCACTCTCAAAAGAGTCGCATGCACATGGAAAAATCAGTCTGTCTGTTAGAGAGAGAAAAGGGAGCAAGATTGAGGAATTTGTCGGTGTGTGTGTGTCTTGAAGAAAGACAAAGAGGCAGGTTGGATGCGATCTTCAAGGGTTTGCGATGGTAATGCCGGACTGGTAGATCTCAAGAGGTTTGATATTAGAAAAGTACATCCTTGGACAAAAAAGGTTGGGTACCCCTGCCTTAATGCCAGGACTGTAACACTAATAACTTACTGTCATGGATCCCTCGCCCACCACCAGAGGGTACCCGGGACCTGCCGTCATCTGCCCAATTCTTCTTATTATTATTTAAATTTTTTTTTGTTTACATATTCTATTGATTGCTCACCAAGGAAATTTGTGCACTACATTACACCGCAGCAAGCTGCCATGACGGCGCCAATGGTGGGAGAAACGGGGGTATAGGGGTCTTCTCCAAGGACGTGAACTCAGTAAGATTCAAACCCGCAAACTTCCAGTTAACTTCCGGCTAACTTTCGGTCCGTGGTAGGACGCTCAACCACTGAGCGCCATCTCCCCTTAGACACCTGATGGTGATTGGGCAGCTGCCTATTTAAAGGCAGTCTGCCTTTCATTCAGGGTCGAGTAACCATCACAAACTTGATCCACTTTGATTTATGTTCTATAGAGAGTCTGCTTTTCAGCTGCTGGACTGTTTGGTTCTGGAACGTTACAGCTTCTCTTTACCCTGGGTGCCATGTTTTTTTAAAACGAGATTTTACTGATCATTAAATCCATGTTCAGTTCTGTTCTTGTGTTTTTTGGCACAGAGCCTGAGGAGGTGCTGACTGTAAAAATTCCCCTGGAGGGAGAGCAGCGCCCCCTGCTGGGATCATCGCTCCACCTGCCATGTTACTTTGAGGTATGATAATAATCGTACTTTATCAACCCCTCGTGGGGATGTTACTGTGCTGCGTTGCACCCCAGCAGGCAGTTTGATAATGCCGATGATGGGCCAAAATCAAACCTTCGAATTTACCAGTGAATCTACGTTCCTTCCCTCACCATGGTAACCAGGATCTACGTTCCTACCCTCACCATGGTAACCAGGATCTACGTTCCTACCCTCACCATGGTAACCAGGATCTACGTTCCTACCCTCACCATGGTAACCAGGATCTACGTTCCTACCCTCATCATGGTAACCAGGATCTATGTTCCTTCCCTCACCATGGTAACCAGGATCTACGTTCCTACCCTCACCATGGTAACCAGGATCTATGTTCCTACCCTCACCATGGTAACCAGGATCTACGTTCCTACCCTCACCATGGTAACCAGGATCTACGTTCCTACCCTCACCATGGTAACCAGGATCTATGTTCCTACCCTCACCATGGTAACCAGGATCTACGTTCCTACCCTCACCATGGTAACCAGGATCTATGTTCCTACCCTCACCGTGGTAACCAGGATCTCCTTCCTACCCTCACCATGGTAACCAGGATCTATGTTCCTTCCCTCACCATGGGAACCAGGATCTACGTTACTACCCTCACCATGGTAACCAGGATCTATGTTCCTACCCTCACAATGGTAACCAGGATCTATGTTCCTACCCTCACCATGGTAACCAGGATGTACGATCCTACCCTCACCATGGTAACCAGGATCTAGGTTCCTACCCTCACCATGGTAACCAGGATCTAGGTTCCTACCCTCACCATGGTAACCAGGATCTAGGTTCCTACCCTCACCATGATAACCAGGATCTACGTTCCTACCCTCACCATGGTAACCAGGATCTACGTCCTACCCTCATCCTTTGTCTTTGCTCTTCTGGTTCATTTAAAGCCAGATGGGGAAGGGGGTTTGGGCATCTGGTTAGGATGCCTCCTTCTCTGGTGAGGTGTTCCGCCTCACCAGGAGGAGACCCAAAGACAGACCCCAGACCTGCTGGAGAGACTATGTCTCATATCTGGACAGGGAACACCTCAGGATCCTCCTGGGTGAGATGGAGGATGCAGCCGGGGTGAGAGAAACCTGGGCTTCCCGTCTGAGGATGTTACCCCTGACAAACCGGCCCCAGATAAACTGAACTGTTCACCTGTGTTCCACCTTACAGGATCACACTGTTCCAGATCCTGGTGCTCCGATCATCACCCCTCTTTCTCATCGCATCAAATGGAGCCTCGTCACCAAAGAAAAAGTCACGACCATCCTGGTGGCGCTGGAGGGACGGGTTCGTATCGGGGAGGACTATCTGGATCGGGTACATCTGGTGAATTATCCGGAAATTCCAACCAACGCTGAAATCCGGATCTCAGAGCTGCGATCCAGTGATACGGGGGTGTATCGATGTGAGGTCCAACATGGCATCGAGGACAATCATGACTTTGTTCACGTCCACGTTCAAGGTGAAGATTTTCTTCTTTTCAGAAAGGTTCTGTCTGGTTTGGTCACACCTTACTGTACCATGCCAGGTCTAGGAGGATGGCAGGCACACACCTATGTTAGTTAACCGGGCTGGAGCAATGATAACAGGATGAGAGAGTTCAATCAATGCCACCGTTGAAAATTGGGCATGGCATTGAAAAGTCGTGGTAAAGAAAGACCTGAGATGAAAAACAAAGCTCTCGATTTACAAGTCGATCTACATTCCCAGCCTCACCATGGTAACCAGGATCTACGTTCCCATCCTCACCATGGTAACCAGGATCTACGTTCCTACCCTCCCCATGGTAACCAGGATCTACGTTCCTACCCTCACCATGGTAACTAGGATCTACGTTCCTACCCTCACCATGGTAACCAGGATCCACGGTCCTACCCTCACCATGGTAACCAGGATCTATGTTCCTACCCTCACCATGGTAACCAGGATCTAGGTTCCTACCCTCACCATGGTAACCAGGATCTACGGTCCTACCCTCACCATGGTAACCGCGATCTACGGTCCTACCCTCACCATGGTAACCAGTGTGGGTGGTGACCAAAAAACAAGATCAGAGATACAATGAGCTCCCCTCTGCAGGATGGCCGGGCTCTTACTCAGAGACCGGGTGAGGAGTTCTGCCATCCGGGAGGAGCTCGGAGTAGAGCCGCTCCTCCTCCAGGTTGAAAGAAGCTAGATGTGATGGTTCAGAATGCCTCCTGAGCACCTCCCTGGTGAGGTCTTCCAATCCACCCGGAGGAGACCCAGAGGCAGACCTTGGACTTGACGGGTTGAAAATTGGGCCATAAACCACAGCAGCAGTACGTCCTTAAGAATCTAGCGTGGCACTTTAAGAGAGAGTAAAAGAGTCAGCGAGAGAGAAGCCCAACCTGGCCTGAAATTCACCCACATTTTCAGACAGTACATCAGCATGCCCCATGGCGCATGCCTTCCTGATCGCTGAAGATAGTAAACTGTTGTCTTCCATCCTCCTTATGTCGGCTTGACCCATGTCGATCAGTACTCTTTATACCCGACACCATCACATACTATCGTCTTGTTTTCTCTCCAGGTGTTGTCTTCCATTATCGTCCGATCATGGGTCGCTATACGTTGACTTTTGAGGATGCAGAGTCAGCATGCAGGCAGAACAGCGCCATCATGGCTTCGCCTGAGCAGCTGCAAGCGGCTTATGATGATGGGTTCCATCAGTGTGATGCTGGTTGGCTTAACGATCGAACAGTCAGGTTGGATTTTTAAAACTTTCCAATCGAGAAAAGGCTTCAAAGTGTCTTCTGGGCAGTGTGTGTGATGATCGAGATGTTAGTGTGGGATGTTAGCATGTAGCTTAGCATAACACATCCAGAGACATCGTAGAAAAGTCTTCATATTGTTTTGGGAGATGAAGGAAGGTCCCAGGCTCCCTCTTATGGATGGTGAGGGAACCATGACAACTCTGAAACCTTTTCTCTGATTGATCCCTGAATGAGGGATTACACCACATTCTATCCGGTGGTTCCTCGTTCGGTCTGAAAAGAATTCTTCATAGAAGATAAATGTTGGCATGCTCTGAATTCCTCAGGTATCATTTTTATTTACCCAAAGGTACCCCATTCATGATCCTCGTGTGAACTGCCACGGCGACAAAGAAGACCGACCTGGCGTCAGGACGTACGGAGTTAGAGATCTCAATGAGACGTACGACGTGTACTGCTTTGCTGAGAAGATGCCAGGTAAGCGTTTATCTTCATGCTCCTTTCATCCCCATCTCAGCGTTTATTTACCCCCCTCTGCTGTGAAACAGGGAGAGTTTTCTACACGGCTTCAGCTGAGAAGTTTACCTACATCGAAGCTGTGGATGCGTGTTCCAGACAAGGAGCTAAGCTAGCCACCACAGGCCAGCTCTACCTGGCCTGGCAGGCTGGCATGGACGTCTGCAATGCCGGATGGCTTTCAGACGGCAGTGTTCGTTACCCCATCAACATCCGACGGCCGCAGTGTGGAGGAGGGCTAATCGGAGTTCGAACTGTTTACCTTCATTTAAACCAGACGGGATACCCTCTTCCGGACACCCGCTATGACGCTTTTTGTTACACTGGTAAGAAATTAATAATTAGTTCCGTTCCGTCATCTTCCGCTTCTTCCAGGGGCGGGTCGCTGGGGGCAACAGCGTCAGGCGGGAAACCCAGGCTTCTCTAACGCCGGCTGCATCCCCCTTCTCACCCAGGAGGATCCTGAGGTGTTCCCTGTCCAGCTGTGAGACATAGTCTCTCCAGCAGGTCTGGGGTCTGCCTCTTGGTCTCCTCCAGGTGGGACATGCCCGAAACATCTCAAAAGCGAGGCACTCAGGAAGGCATCCTAACCAGATGCCCGAACCATCCCGTTTGGTTTCTCTCGACCTGGAGGAGGAGCAGCTCGACACCGAGCTCCTCCCAGATGGCAGAACTCCTCACCAATTTTTGAGTGAGAGCCCAGCCACCCTATGGAGGAAGCTCATTTCAGACGGTTGCAGAGGAAGCTCATTTCAGAGGGTAGGAAGGTAGATCCTGGTTACCATGGTGAGGGTAGGAACGTAGATTCTGGTTACCATGGTGAGGGTAGGAACGTAGATCCTGGTTACCATGGTGAGGGTAGGAATGTAGATCCTGGTTACCATGGTGAGAGTAGGAACGTAGATTCTGGTTACCATGGTGAGGGTAGGAATGTAGATCCTGGTTACCATGGTGAGGGTAGGAACGTAGATCCTGGTTACCATGGTGATGGTAGGAACGTAGATCCTGGTTACCATGGTGAGGGTAGGAACGTAGATCCTGGTTACCATGGTGAGGGTAGGAACGTAGATCCTGAACTTCTTCATTCCTTGCTTCTGTTTCCAGACTTCGGTGAAGAAGACGTCTCCGGCAGCGGAGAGGATAGTGATGTCTTGATCGTAACCACGGTAACACAAACCCCGGCGGTGTTTCTTACCAGTACGACCCCGCAGAGTGAAGCAGTCGGAGAGGTTGAAACTCACGTCCCGCTTCCAGTACCGCCCTTCACAGAGACGCCCACCTTCTCTGCCCGTCCTCCTAACCTCACAGAGATCCACCCGGAGGTCCTCGTCACATCCCAGCCCACCTTCAAACCCTTGGAAAGCTTCACCATGCCTCCAGACGGTTTGTGCCAGCTTGTCTTTAAGATGTAAGGAAACCTCTTCATCACATGTTCTCGTCACAGGTGTGGTCTTCCATTACCGCTCCAGCGCCGGTCGCTACGCCTTCACCTTCGTCGAAGCTCAGATCGCTTGTCAAAGAGTCGGAGGGTCTATCGCCAGACCTGAGCAGCTGCGGGCAGCGTATGAGTCCGGGTATCACCAGTGTGATGCTGGCTGGCTGCTCGACCAGACCGTCAGGTGAGTCCTAAAACCTAGGTTTGAGTCACTAGAAGGATGGTTCAGTTCTTTAAATCAGGGGTGGGCAAACTACGGTCCAAGGACCACATTTGTCCGGTTAAGATTTTTAATCCGGCCGCAAGAAGCTTGGACAACAGCCTGGAGCTCAACGCTCAGAAGACAGTGGAGATGATCGTGGACTTTAGGAAAGTCACAGCTCCCATTACCCCCCTTGCACTGACAGACTTCTCCATCACCACTGTAGACTCTTTCCGCTTCCTCGGCACTACCATCACACAGGACCTAAAGTGGGAGCCATCCATCAGCTCCCTGATCAAAAAGGCCCAGCAGAGGATGTACTTTCTGCGGCAGTTGAAGAAAGCCAAGCTGCCCGCCCAGATGTTGGTGCAGTTTTACAGAGCCATCATCGAGTCTGTCCTCACCTCCTCCATCACCGTGTGGTACGCTGGAGCCACAGTCAGGAACAAACACAGACTGCAGCGCATTGTGCGCTCCGCAGAGAAGGTGATCGGCTGCAGCCTTCCATCTCTCGAAGACCTGTACGTCTCCAGGACTCGGGGGCGTGCAGGTCGGATAGTAGCTGACCCTTCCCACCCTGGACATGGACTTTTTGAGCGACTCCCCTCGGGCAGGAGGCTCCGGTCCAGTCGGACCAGAACGTCCCGCCACAAAAACAGCTTCTTCCCTTCTGCCGTTGGACTTATGAACTCTTTATAACCTGGATCCCCACATCTCTTAGTCACCTCCCTCTTGTCACTTCACTATCTTTATTATTTTCTATTATTTTCTATGACATTGCACTACTTTTCTTTTTCTTCTGAGCACTCTTAGTTTTGTAAAAATTATTATTATTTTTATTTATTTTATTTATTTTTATTTTATATGTTTGCACACCAGTACCAGAACAAGTTCCTAGTCTCTGATGTGTTTCACTGACATGGCAATAAAAGCATTCTGATTCTGATTCTGAAGAAGAAATTAAACAACAAACTATAGTTTTTTTTTCCAGATTTTTTCAGTAAAAACATGGACTTGTTGCTTTTTTATTAATTTTTTTGTCAGATTATTAAACTTAATCAAGTTTTTCTGAAACATTCATGTTGTTTTCAAAAAGAAAATTTTTAAAAAACTACAATTGGTTGTTTTTTGTGTGACATCATCAAACAGGAAGTATTTATCCAGTTCTTTAAAGATTTTAAAATCTGGAAATCTGGACTGGTACATCTGCAAGTGTGTGTGTGCGTGTGTCTGTGTGTGTGTGTGTGTCTGTGTGTGTGTGTGCGTGTGTGTACACAGGAGGATTCAGCCAGGGTGAGAGAAGCCTGTGTGTGTGTGTGTAGGTTTGATACTTGAAAAGTAGATCCTGGGACCATAAAATTTGGACACCTCGATCTCGTGCGGCACGATGTCACAGCGGGTAGCACGCTGGCCTCACAGCAAGAAGGTCAGGGTTCAAGTCCCAGATGGAGACAGGGCTTGGAACACTGTTCTTTCTGTGTGTGGTTTGCATGATCTCCTCGTGTCTATGTGTGGGTTTCCTCCAAAAATATCTATGCTTAGGTTTGGCCCCTAAGAATGATTGTGTGTGTGTGGATCTGCGACAGACTGGCGACCTGTTCAGAGTGTATCCTGCCCCTTTTCAAATCAGCGGGGATGGGCTCCAATGAGCGCACGTTGTCAAATTAAACAGTACACGTAGGTACACGTAAACAAGCGCGTCAGATTTGCGCTTGTTTACGTGCGTGTAGTGTCCCTGACGGTTTTCCATACCCAGATCAAATCCAACGCGCTCCACAGACTGACTGACAGTGACCGTTTCATCCTTCCATTTTATTTTAACTCTTTTCTTTGTTTTTATTGGACATTAAAGCACATGTTTACTTTAGAATCAAAGATGGAGATGAGGTTACCCACCATGCCATCCATCTGCTCCTGTTCCACCCCATTGTAAAATCTTAGAACTCAATGTAGCCCACCAATCAAAACGTTTGCCCACCACTGACTTAAACTGAGGCAGAGAAGGGAAACGGAACACAGCCAGACACCGAGGTGTGACGGAGAACCCCGTTTGGACCAAGAGTTTACCTCACACAGGTCCAGCATTGTTACCTGTGTACCCCTCTCCTGCAGGTATCCCATCGTTTACCCCAGAGAAAGGTGTGCTGGAGATCTGGGAGATGAACCTGGAGTACGTTCGTACGGTGTGAGACCGGCGGAGGAGAGATACGATGTTTACTGCTACGCCGAGGGACTGAAAGGTTTTCAAAATAAACACTGAATCTGATTGAATCTGAACCCCATATGGGTAAGGAGAAGTGTGGCAGGATTCAAGCGGGTACAGATACAGGTGTAAATAAAGGTGTAGTTTCTAGAAGGTAAACGTAGACCGGTGTTCTGTCGATAGATCGGAGCTTCGAAAATGAACCCTAACGCTAATTCCAATAGAAGTATGCCAGGTCGCAGATCTCGATGGTTAGATCATCTGGAAGGGAGGGGGAGCGTTCTGGGCATGTGCAGAGGCACAGATCTTGATGGCTAGATCATCTGGAAGGGAGGGGGAGCGTTCTGGGCATGTGCAGAGGCGTAAAGTCACAGATCTCGATGGTCGCAGATCTCGTCAGGACAGCAGCTGTGGAATGAGAGGTCATGGAAAAAGAGTCGGAGAGAATCAGACGTCAATACGAAGCAATGTGGATACATCTGCTAATGTACCCGGGTTGGATTACCCTCAATCTGGCTCCACCTCCTTTCCTCATTCGTCCCTTTGGGACTGAAGAGGGAGAGGTTGAATCCCGGGTGGCGTGACAGGGAGTCAGAGAGAACCAGATGTAAATACATCTCAATCCGGCTCCACGTCCAGGGGCGGATTCAGGATTTTAGAAACGGGGCGTGAGATCATAGACAAAACGAGCACTTGTGGTGCTTGCCAGCACAGAGTGGTCTGGGGCAACCCCCCCAGAAGATTTTGAAAAATTAGAGTCATTTTCCAACATTTTGGTGCCCCATCCTCGGGCCTGGCTCTATGGCAGACCCCGGTGACCCACGTCTGGCACGGAATACTTGGGGCCAGAATGATCTTCCTCTACAGGGTGGGCGGGGCCTCTCTCAGAGGGAGGAGCTAGGAGTAGAGCTGTTTTTTTCCTCCAGGTCAAGAGAAACCAGAAAGGGTGGTTCTGGCATCTGGTTAGGATGCCTCCCCTCACTGGTGAGGTGTTCCGTCCCACCAGGAGGAGACTCAGAGGCAGACCCTGGACCTGCTGGAGAGACTATGTCTCACAGCTGGACAGAGAACACCTCAGGATCCTCCTGGGTGAGACTCAGACTCAAAGATCAGATCAAATAAGGTTGAAGGTGGTAGGATACTAGTCGTACCAGGTCTGCCAACTCCATTTATACCCCATAAACAATAACATACCAGTCACATTTGGTCAGATTCAGGTCAGATTTGGTCAGATTCGGGTCAGATTTGGTCACACTGAGTGTTTTTTTCCGCCCGACAGGAGAAGTCTTCCATCTTGGATCTGCTGAGGGTCTCACCTTCAGCGAAGCTTCCTCCAGCTGCGCCGAACACAACGCCATTCTAGCATCTCCCGGGCATCTCTACGTGGCCTGGAAACTGGGTTTGGACCGCTGCCGTGCAGGCTGGTTGATGGACGGAAGCGTTCGCTATCCCATCAACAGACCTCGTCCGGAATGTGGCGGAGGGAAACCGGGGGTCCACAGCGTGCACGTTCACCCCGACCAGACGGGCTTCCCTCACCCCAACGCGACATATGATGCCTACTGTTTAACAGGTAAAAACATCAGCAGGCGTTTCCATGGAAACCAATGCTCTTCTTCACTGGGTCAAGGAACACAGTGCCCCCCAGTGGAGCGGGCAAGGATTAAAATACTGGTATTTCTGTGTGTAGTTTGCATGTTCTCCACATGTATGTGTGCGTTTTTACCGGTTTTATCCCACCCTCGAAATACCCACATGTTAAGGCCCAGTCACACAGTCCGAACGTTGCTGGAGCGCTACTTAAACCGTAAGAAGGGGTGCCAAATTTTGACGACACTTGTCACTGCGAAGAAAATAGGGGAAAAAAAAAAAGAAAACATGGGCATTGGTTTAGCGGTAGCGAGCATTGACGACGCCCAACCAGAGTTCATTGACACCATGGATAGATATACCAACGGGCCAATCACAGCAAGTCCCTCAGAATCCATGTTGATGCAGTTTTCGGTCATTTTGGGCAAATTTGAAATGAGTTCCTGGTCCGTTTCGCCCCGTATTCCAGTCCCACTTCGACACCTCCATAACAACACCAGAGCAAAGTTTACCACCACCACGGATCGCCGCTTTAACGCCTGAAACCGTTCCAGCAACGTGTCCCCTCGTAAAACGCTTGCGGCCTAGCAGACCCAAGCATCCACCATTTTTGAGGACAGTGAGGTGAAGATTCTAAGTAGAGAGAAAGGATGGTTTGAAAGAGGGGTGAAGGAAGCCATCTTTGTGATGAAAGAAAATCCCTCTCTGAATCGGAGTGGAGGCGTTAGATACATTCTGCCCGGTATTTACAGCAGCCTTTTGAAGCCATGGACTAAAGAGGACACCCCGTGACCCAGTTTCACGCCTCTCGTTAACAGGAATTTCTATTCACTAGGCTTTTAGCATTTTTATAATAGGGATTGTTTACTGGTTTGTGGTTACAATAGGAGCCATTCACGGCCATCATAGGTAACACAGGCTCATTGGTCGAGCCCTTCATAGGTAACACAGGCTCATTGGTCGAGCCCTTCATAGGTAACACAGGCTCATTGGTCGAGCCCTTCATAGGTAACACAGGCTCATTGGTCGAGCCCTTCATAGGTAACACAGGCTCATTGGTCGAGCCCTTCATAGGTAACACAGGCTCATTGGTCGAGCCCATCATAGGTAACACAGGCTCATTGGTCGAGCCCTTCATAGGTAACACAGGCTCATTGGTCGAGCCCTTCTTACTATTTTTTTTACCTTTTACTCAGGTTAGTATAAATAGATCCAGTTTTCAGTCCATTTCATTCAGATTGAAAATGATTTCCGGATGGAAGTCGAAACGTCTCGATCAAGAATTAAACTGTCCAGAAGACTTTTTAAAACTTTTTCTACTATGGATCACTCCTGGATGAATGAGGGACTACATGGACTTATCCACCAACTTATAAAGCTGGCGTTGCTTCAGCGTCGGTTCAGCGTCGGTTCAGCGGTAGTGGGCGGTTTGGTTAGTTGGTCCCACTCCGACATGGCTTTGCTTTAGCGGTATTGAGGGGCAGCATGCTGTGACGGGCGTTAACAATGCCAAACCAGAGTTCATCGCCACCCTAGATCACTGCTTTAATGGCCGACATTGTTCCAGCAATGCCGTGTCCGCTTGTCAAGCGCTTGCACCCGCTCCACCGAAGTTTGTGCCACGTTTAGTCGCCGCCAGTGTGACGCTGAGGCGTAGTGGTGTTCCAGCGTTGGACCCAAGTATTCACCTACTAACATCTAGTGGTGCCAAACTTTGACTGGGCATTGATGGAGCTGGGGGGACTTTGCTGGAGCTGTAGGAGGGCCCCCGAGAAATATGAGCGGTGGCCAAGTGTGTGTGTGTGTGTGTGTGTGTGTATGTGTGTGTGTATGTGTGTATGTGTGTGTGTATGTGTGTATGTGTGTGTGTGTGTGTATGTGTGTGTGTGTGTGTGTGTGTGTGTGTGTGTGTGTGGTGGATGGCTTCTCTCACCCCGGCTGCATCCTCCAGCTCACCCAGGAGGATCCTGAGGTGTTCCCTGTCCAGCTGGGAGACATAGTCTCTCCAACAGGTCCAGGGTCTGACTCTGAGTCTGCTCCTGGTGGGACGGAACACCTCACCAGGGAGGGAGGCATCCTAACCCGATGCCTGAACCACCCCATGTGGCTTCTCTCAACCCGGAGGAGCAACAGCTCTACTCTGAGCTCCTCCTGATTGGTTGCATGGCTCCGAACCAGCTGGGATAAACTCCGGCACCTTCTGCGTACCCTGACCTTGTTGCTTGCCAGCCTGTCTCTTAGATAATCATCTTTTTTTTTCTTGCAGTGGACGTTCAGCTGATCGCAAATGAAACCGGACTGAACATCTCTGACGTCCAGAAGGTGTTTATGAACCAAACCGATTGGTTAAAACCAGGTAAGTTTGATTTAAACAGAGAAAACATGATGAAATGTTGACATTATGACCTTCATTTGGGCGGCACGGTGGCACACTGTGTTACCCACCACGGCTTAGCATGGTGGCCTCACAGCAAGAAGGTCAGGGATTTGAATCCAGGGTGGGGACGTGGTTTGAGATACGTTCCTTTCTGTGTGTAGTTTGCATGTTCTACATGTGTATGTGTGGGTATCCTCTGGTTTCCTCCAAACACATACATGTTAGGTTGATTGGCTGATGTTAATGAGTGTGTGTGTGTATGTTTGTGTGTGTGTGTGGATGGTTGTGTGTGGTGTGTGTGTGTGTGTATATGTGTGTGGATGGTTGTGTTTGTGTGTGGATGGTTGTGTTTGTGTGAGTGTGTGTGTGTCTATGTGTGTGTGTGTGTCTATGTGTATGTGTGTGTGAGTGTGTGTGTGTGTATGTTTGTGTGTGTGTTCGTGTGCGCGCGCGTGGTGTGAGGATGGTTGTGTTTGTGTGTGTGTATGTGGATGATTTTGTGTGTGTGTGCGTGTAGATGGTTCTTTGTGTGTGGGCCCGCAACAGACTGGCGACCTGTTCCGGATGTGCCCTGCCTCTCGCCTTGAATCGGGCACAATAGACCCCGGGCATGCACCGGGCATTCCCCCGTCAGGGGACGAATGAATAAATCTCCACCTGTTTTTTTTTCAGATGTTTCCGTCATCGTTCCTCCCGTCCACGTGGAGAGTTCTACCTCTGGTTCCGGCTCGGCTGAGTTTGGATCCGGATCAGCATCATCATCGTCTGGCAGCGGCTCCGGGGATCACCACGGAGAAACGTCTGCTTCCGGAGACGTAATTAACTCTGGGTCTGGAGATCCCGGGACGTCTGGGGAGTACACCCCATCTGGGGACTCGTCTGGTTCCGGAGAGGTGAATAACTCCGGTTCTGGAGATTCTGGGACGTCTGGGGATTATGTTCCATCTGGCGACTCGTCCGGCTCTGGAGACTCATCCGGTTCTGGAGACTCATCCGGCAGCTCTTCCGGTGATTCTTCCGGTCTGAGTGGGTCGGGTTCGTCTGAAGGTTCCGGGATCACGGTCGTTTATTCAGGAAGCAGCAGCTCTGTCTCGTCTTTCGGTTCGGCTTCAGGAGAACTTCAAGAAGCTGAAAGAGGGAGCACGGACATCCTGATCTTCTCTTCATCGGGTTCTGGAGAGCTCGGTTCAAGTGGGACTCTGTCCGGTTCTGGATCTGGCTCAGACTCCTCCGGTCTGTCAGGTTCTGGCTCAGACTCCTCCGGACTTTCAGGAAGTGGAGACGCTCAGATTTCGTTCATCGATGATCGACTGATCGACGCTTCAGCGACGCAGACGGAATCCGAGCTCGGTGGAGGTTCGCTGGAATTCAGCGGTTCTGGTTCAGGATCGAGTGGATCTGCTTCGGGAAGTGGTTCCGATCCGTTTCCGGGTGTGACCCTGATGGGTTCGGGTCTGACGGAACTCAGCGTTTCATCTGCTGGAGGACACGAGGAAGCGTCCGGGTTTCTGGTTTACGCTTCTGGGGACGTGACAGGATTTAGACGCTCTCGGTTCTTTTCTGGGTCTGGAGGGTTCGGATCAGGACTCTCTGGATCAGGACTCTCTGGATCAGGACTCTCTGGATCAGGACTCTCTGGATCCGGACTCTCTGGATCCGGACTCTTTGGATCAGGACTCTCTGGATCCGGACTCTCTGGATCCTCTGGTGACCCGGAGGAAAGCAGTGTGACCTTCTTGAACGGCGATCAATGGAAGACCCTGGAAACCAGCGGGCTGTCCATGGAGCTGCGTCAGAGCTGGGTGGTCTCCAGTGGGGAGGGGAGCACCAACGACGACTCCGACGACTCCTCCACCGTCTCAGGATCCTCCCCTCAACTGGTGTTCCCTTCTACGCCCAGTTACCAGGATACGGAAGGGGTCACCACGGAAACAAACACGGTTTTTCTGGAGGCTAGTTCGCCAACTCGGCTTCCCAGAGACGATGTGGACCCTGCTCCTCAACCTGCTGTGGTGGAAGGTGGGTACACCTGAGGTTGTGATTACCATGGAAACGGGTAAAGGTGTTGTGAGGTGTTGCTGATAGAGGAACCAGAAGCAGAGACAGTTTTAAGGAAAGAAAAAGCAAGTTTATTTGGAGTATAATTCAACCTCTGTGAAGTTAGCCCCTCTTAAAAAAATATATAAACAAAAAAATATGTCAATCGTTTGTGCTATTTTAGTTTTTTTTTTTTTTTTTTAAGATAATTGGACGATGACGTCATCCAGACCTTCATTTATTTCCGGGTGTTGCCATCTTTGATGACACGCCATATTTGATCTCGTCGGAACACTGGAACATTAAAAACATGAGAGTGGCTGGTGGCAGAACGGAAATAAATAAAACCTTGCTTTCATTTTGTTTTATCATACGTTTACAGAGACTTCAAGGCGGGCAGTGCCCGCAGAGGAGCTTCAGTGTGAAGACGGTTGGACCAGGTTCGGAGAGAACTGTTACCTGTTCATCAGCGACAGGGAGCAGTGGCTGCAGGCGGAGCAGCGTTGTCGTCTTCTGAACGCCCACCTGGTCAGCATCGAGACGGCAGAGGAGCAGCAGCTCGTCTCCTGTGAGGATTCCAGGTGATCTGATGATCTGATTGGAATCAGGAAGGATTCTCACTGAGTTTTGATCCACAGCCTTCAGAGACAAACACCAGTGGATTGGTCTGAGTGACAGAAGGGTGGGCGGAGACTTCCGTTGGACAGATGGAATCCCATTGGTGAGTCATCAATGGAGGTTTTCTTTCTTTTTTAAACCATTTCGGGCACGGTGGTGCAGCAAGAAGGTCAGGGTTTGAGTCTCAGAGTGGAGGTGAGGCTTGAAACATCACCCCTTCCAGCCAGGTCTTCCTGGCTACCCGACCAAGTTATATCCCTGAACTCTATGTTATAGTTTTTAACTTTGACTAAACTTTAATAATAAATCCTGTTTGTTGTCCTACATTTGGCTCCTCCCCCTCCTTCCACATCCACACCATGACATAAACACTGAAATAAAAGACATTAACGTGTGTGTTTTCCAGCATTTTGAGAACTGGAAGCCGAACCAGCCGGATAATTACGTCAGCTCTAATGAAGACTGCGTGGTGAGTGAGAGCGGCCAGTGGAACGACGTCCCGTGTGATTATCATCTACCTTTCACGTGCAAGAAACCGACGCAACCTGCTTCTTCAGGTCAGAACCTTTGAACTGGATGCAGAAATACAGATTGTGTTGGTTTGGAAGGAAGAAATAAACCCCAGATGAAACGAATGAAACCAGTTGATTGAAGAGAGAGATTAGAGGTAGGGCTCCAGACATGTGGTGGAAAGGTTTGGGGTCTCATCGTCTGGAAAACCAAGCCTAAAAATAAACTTCAACCACTTCTTTCTTAAATAAACTTTCTAAACACAGTCTTTAAAAGTTTCATCTCATACAAAATGAACTTTTCAGCTCCTTCTTGCTTCTAATAGTGGGTGTAGGTCATGGATTTGTCATCAAGGTGGTTTTTAGAAAGACTTTTCTAAGTGTCTCTGTTCCGTTCCAAACTCCTCTGCCCAAATAATTTCAGGAACCCTCTCTTTTCATCACATTACCTGACTCTTCAGCAACTTCACTGGCTCCCAATCCAACCCAGAATTATCTTGAACATTCTTAGTCTCACTTTCAAAGCCAGGAGGAGACCAAGAGGAGACCCAGTGGCAGACCCTGGACCTGCTGGAGAGACTATGTCCAGCTATGTCTCACAGCTGGACAGGGTTACGGATCCTCCTGGGTGAGATGGAGGATGCAGCCGGGGTGAGAGAAGTCTGAGCTTCCCATCTGAGGCTGTTTGTTGCCCCTGACGACCCAGCCCTAGATAAGGAAAGATGACAGAACAGAATGGAACATATAAAATGGAATACAAAGTCTTTGAAGGGATTTAACATCAGAAAATCTGTGAGCTGAACAAATGTCAAAAATAGCTTTTAAGTAATAGATTTTTGGATGCGTTTCAGAGTCCTGCGGATCTCCTCCTGAAATAGAAAACGCTGTCATGCTCGGTGAGAAGAAACAGCACCATCCTATCGGCTCCGTCGTACGATACCAGTCCATGCCTGGCGTCAGAGAGCGCTGTGTATCTGTGGCACGTTGCCGGGTCGACGGCCAATGGGAGAAAGCTGAGGTGGACTGTAGAAACGGTGAGGATTAAGATTCGTAAGAATTTATACCGTGATCTCCTAAAAACTGACGTCTGTGTGTTCGTTTCAGAGAAAATCAGAAGAACGGAGCCTCGGAGTCCCAGAGGCACCAAGAACGGAGCCTCGGAGTCCCAGAGGCACCAACCAACAAGCACAATTACTGTTTAAAAACTACTCATTTTAATATATTTTAAATATAATTTTATTATGTTTGTGTTCAGATTGTTTTCTTTTAATAGATTAAAATGAAGAAAATTTATTTAAAAAGATGAAGTCAAAGGATTCTTTATTTGTACCATTTATTATTTGCAGAGTGAACTCCAGACATTCAGATATATTCAAACACTGATAAACAACAATAAAAACAACAATAAAAGAATAAAACCAACAAGAAACAGAATAAAAACAGAATAAAAACAACAAAAAACAGAATAAAAACAACAAGAAACAGGCAAACAATGAGCCATTGTTTAGAAATAGTCATTGGTCTTCTATTTATTTTTGTCACCAGACATAATTCACTGTTTAATGTGCCGTTGTTTCCCCTTTAAGGAGGGGCGCGCTTTGATGACGTCATATTTGAACGTCTGTGGATTTTAATTAAAATTTTACGTGGATTTGATTCACAGTCAGTTTCGTTGGCGTCACTTCCTGTTTTTTGTTAATGGCCGACAGACGAGGCTTTTATTTATCTCTAAAGTTTAGAATTGAAGAATCAATGCCGGAAGTTGTTTTTGAGTGTTTAATTATTGTTTAATACCAATGTTTTTATTTTTTGAAGGATGTGTTACATCTTTCGTTAGATTGGAGGAATATGGCCGCATGCTAACGCGGCTAAGCTAACGTAAATAGAGCAGGCTTTTGTTTTCTGTTTATTCCTTTATAGTAAAGTTTTATCTGTTTTTCTCACAGTTTTTTACTCCTGGTCATTAGAAAAAAATCGTCAGCAAACCTCTCTTTATTTTAAAGGAGTTTAGCGTGTTTTTTTTGTTATTGGTCCTTGTACCCTGACCATGGTGAGGGTAGGAATGTAGATCCTGGTTACCATGGTGAGGGTAGGAACGTAGATCCTGGTTACCATGGTGAGGGTAGGAACGTAGATCCTGGTTACCATGGTGAGGGTAGGAATGTAGATCCTGGTTACCATGGTGAGGGTAGGAACATAGATCCTGGTTACCATGGTGAGGGTAGGAATGTAGATCCTGGTTACCATGGTGAGGGTAGGAACATAGATCCTGGTTACCATGGTGAGGGTAGGAATGTAGATCCTGGTTACCATGGTGAGGGTAGGAACATAGATCCTGGTTACCATGGTGAGGGTAGGAATGTAGATCCTGGTTACCATGGTGAGGGTAGGAACATAGATCCTGGTTACCATGGTGAGGGTAGGACGTAGATCCTGGTTACCATGGTGAGGGTAGGAACGTAGATCCCGGTTACCATGGTGAGGGTAGGAACGTAGATCCTGGTTACCATGGTGAGGGTCGGAACGTAGATCCTGGTTACCATGGTGAGGGTAGGAACGTAGATCCTGGTTACCATGGGGAGGGTAGGAACGTAGATCCTGGTTACCATGGTGAGGGTAGGAACGTAGATCCTGGTTACCATGGTGAGGGTAGGAACATGGATCCTGGTTACCATGGTGAGGGTAGGAATGTAGATCCTGGTTACCATGGTGAGGGTAGGAACATAGATCCTGGTTACCATGGTGAGGGTAGGAATGTAGATCCTGGTTACCATGGTGAGGGTAGGAACATAGATCCTGGTTACCATGGTGAGGGTAGGACGTAGATCCTGGTTACCATGGTGAGGGTAGGAATGTAGATCCTGGTTACCATGGTGAGGGTAGGAACACAGATCCTGGTTACCATGGTGAGGGTCGGAACGTAGATCCTGGTTACCATGGTGAGGGTAGGAACGTAGATCCCGGTTACCATGGTGAGGGTAGGAACGTAGATCCTGGTTACCATGGTGAGGGTAGGAACGTAGATCCTGGTTACCATGGTGAATGTAGGAACGTAGATCCTGGTTACCATGGGGAGGGTAGGAACGTAGATCCTGGTTACCATGGTGAGGGTAGGAACGTAGATCCTGGTTACCATGGTGAGGGTAGGAACGTAGATCCTGGTTATCATGGTGAGGGTAGGAACGTAGATCCTGGTTACCATGGTGAGGGTAGGAACGTAGATCCTGGTTACCATGGTGAGGGTAGGAACGTAGATCCTGGTTACCATGGTGAGGGTAGGAACGTAGATCCTGGTTATCATGGTGAGGGTTGGAACGTAGATCCTGGTTACCATGGTGAGGGTAGGAACGTAGATCCTGGTTATCATGGTGAGGGTTGGAACGTAGATCCTGGTTACCATGGTGAGGGTAGGAACGTAGATCCTGGTTACCATGGTGAGGGTAGGAACATAGATCGACTGGTAAATCGAGGACGTCTGTGATTTTCAAAATGGCCAATGAATAGAGTTTTTAACTTCTCAATGGGTTTGAAAACCAGGATGAGGGTCCTGACAGGTATGAGAGAGACAGAGATGAGGAGAGTAGAGTCTCCTGGTCCTGATGATACACCCGTACGGGTCTGGAAGACTCCTGGTGAGATGGTAGCAGAGTTTCAGACTGAAGCAGCTCGGTCATGTTTTCCTCCTGGACGTGGTTCAGGAATCCAAGCGTGTTTAAGAGCAAACAAGCTGCTTCATGATGCCGTTACAGTGTTTTCCTGCTCAGACGCGCCGTCAGAGCTTCTGAATGGTTCCTTTTAAAGACCTGCAGGTCTCCACCCTCACACACACACACACACACACACACACACACACACACACACACACACACACACACACACACACACACAGAGCCATGAATGGCAGCTCTGCTCACAGGGTGGGAACACAACCACAATCAGTGTTACTCAGTAAAACTAATAAATATTTCCGGCATGTTTAACTTTCTGTTTAGTGGAATAAAGTCTTTAAACAGCCTGTGGTTGTTTTTTTTTTTTTTCCACATTTGGAAACAAGTCGGTGTTTCTGCAGCCATCATCCATCCTTTTAAAGGTCAGAGGAATGGTCTTATTCCATAGCGCCACCTTGTGGATTAGAAGAGTAAGAACATGGAACAGAAAAAAAACATTTAAAACTGGTTTAAAAACGGTTTCATCTTTGTCACAAATTTTTCAAACAAATTTCTTACTTTGGGCGGCACGATGGCTCAGTGGGTTGCACAGTGGCCTCACAGCAAGAAGGTCGTAGGTTCGAGTCCCAGGTATGGACGAGGCTTGGAACACTGTCCTTTCTGTGTGTAGTTTGCATATTCTCCCTGTGTATGCGTGGGTTTTTTCAGGGTACTTCGGTTTCCTCCCACCCTCCATAAACATACATGTTAGGTTGATTGGCCGGTGCCAAATTGCCCCTAGGAATGTGTGTGTAGATGGTTGTATGTGTGTGGCCCCGTGACAGACTGGCGACGAGTACGGGATGTACCCTGCCCCTCGCCTTGAATCAGCTGGGATGGGCTCCGGCACTCCTCCGTAGCCCAATAAGGAATGGACGGTTCAGAAGGCGACTGAATGACTGATTCCTTTCTAATGTTCATTCATTCATATTCTTCGTCTTTCATCATCTCTCTTCAGGGGTCACCACAGCAAGTCAGTTTCTTCCATCTAACCCTATCTCCTGCATCCTCTTCAGTCACACCAACTATCTTCATGTCTTCCTTCACTGTATCCATGAACCTCCTCTTTGGTCTTCCTCTAGTCCTCTTTCCTGGTGGTTCCAAACCCAGCATCCTTCTTCTGATGTACTCTCTCTCTCTCCTCTGCACATGTCCAAACCATCTCAGTCTGACCTCTCTGACTTTAAAACCTCTAACATGTACTGTTCCTCTGATCCTGTCCATCCTGGTCACTCCCAGAGAGATCCTCAGCATCTTCATCTCTGATACAAACATCTCTGTTTCCTGTCTTTGAATCAGTGACACTGTCTCTAGACCAATCAGCATGGCCGCTCTCACCACACTGTCTCTAGACCAATCAGCATGGCTGCTCTCACCACACTGTCTCTAGACCAATCAGCATGGCTGCTCTCACCACACTGTCTCTAGACCAATCAGCATGGCCGCTCTTACCACACTGTCTCTAGACCAATCAGCATGGCTGCTCTCACCACACTGTCTCTAGACCAATCAGCATGGCTGCTCTCACCACACTGTCTCTAGACCAATCAGCATGGCCGCTCTTACCACACTGTCTCTAGACCAATCAGCATGGCTGCTCTCACCACACTGTCTCTAGACCAATCAGCATGGCCGGTCTCACTACGGTTTTCTACACTTTTCCTTTTATTCTAGCTGAAACTCTTCTGTCACACATCACACCTGATACTTTCCTCCACCCGTTCCAGCCTGCCTGAACACGCTTCTTCACCTCTTTCATTCTCATTCATTCATATTCTGAACCGTTTATCTCTGACGGGGTGGCGGAGTGTGTCCCCACTGATTCAAGGTGACAGGCAAGGTACATCCAGAGCATGTCGCCAGTCTGCCGGGGGGCCACACACACTCATTTCCAGGGGTAATTTTATCGTGACTGTTGTGGTCTACAGCCGCGGGTTTCCCACGAAAGCTGAAAAAAAGACACTTCTTGAACCAAACTTAGTGAAATAAAAAGATGTTTATAGTACAGAAAAATTATAGCATGAATTGGATCGAAGCCATGACGAATAAAAAAAAAAGCCCCACCGAATGAGGTCGATATTTAAAGTGTCTGAAGGAAACATGACCATCCTTTTTATGATAATTAGCAAGTTTGTGTGAGACTTTCTGTGTGTAGTTTGCATGTTCTCCTCGTGTTTGTGTGTGTTTCTCTAGTTTCCTTTAAATACATACATGTTAGGTTGATTGGCTGCTAGGAATGTGTGTGTGTGTGTGTGTGTGTGTGTGTGTGTGTGTGTGTGTGTGTGTGTGTGTGTGTGTGTGTGTGTGTGAAGAGGGATGACCCGTTCAGCCTCTCCCCTTGAATCTGCTGGGATAGGCTCCGGCACCCCGTGACCCCGTTGGGATCAACAGTTCAGAAACTGAATGGATGAAAATGTCATATTTAAAGCTCGTAATAATTTTGTAAATTTCACAAACAATAACAGAATAATGTGTTTTCAGACCGTTTTTTGCTCGTTTTAAAACTTTAATAAAATGTTTTGAGAATTTTGATTAAAAATAAACTTATGATTAAATCTTAAAATTATATATTTGGTCTTGAAGTTGTTTTTTAAAATAAATATATGTGCTGTTTTTTATGGTTTATTTGCTGTTTTTTTTCTATTTAGTTTTTTATCTAAATTTTAATTCATTTGCATATTTATTTAAATCAGAGATCAATTTTCAAGCAATTTCTTGGGGTTTTTTTGCAAAGAGGAAGAAAAAAAACGTAAGGATTTAGAAACTTCTGATCAAACTTTTTATTATTGTAACAATTTAGCTTATTGTTTAGACTAAAAAATAAATTTGGAATTCACCAGTTTATTATTTTTAACGGATAAACTAAATAAATGTCCTAAACCAAACAAACCTTATTTTTTTTAACCAAAATTCAAAGAACAAACGAAAAAAAAAACCCACAAAATAAAAATTAGGAGAACAAAATATCATCCGGTGTTTCCCCCGGACCAGAGACCAAGCGGACCAGCATGTTTGCTAAAATTAGCTTAGCTTAGTTTTCACTCATTTTAAAACTTAATTACTTTTAAATAAACTCATTAATTAATGTAAAAAATATCTGAAGGTAAAAAATCATTTTAACGCGATTAAGTTTTTTGTTTTTATTTGGATTTTGTTGTCAAATTAGTTAATAAACGCTAAAAAAAACCCCAGCTAAATTAAAATGATTTTTATGTCATTTAATCTGATTTTATTAGAAAAGTTCTAGTTCTTTTAAAGGTTTATTTTTGGTCAAAATATTTTCTGATTTTTTTTCTCTCTTTAATGAATTTATATTTCATTTTTAATATTATTTTATTGGATTTAAATAATATATTTTAATTTAATGACAACATTAGGATAAAAAATTAATTTTATATAAAAAATATTGTTTTTCATATCTTTTGTTAACTTTGACATAAAAAAAATTTAAAACAGATTTTTTATTTTATTTCAAGTCATTTTATTAAGTTTTTAAATCATTTTATATTTTCTAATTTTTATGTTGACAAAATGGTTAAAAATATGAAGTTTTTAAAGAGTTATTATTGTGATCTGCTCTGCTGTTTCTGGTGGTCTCCTCTCCACCCTCCATCACCTGTCTCCTGTGACCCTCCAGGCTAATGGCCGTCCCTCCGTCTGATCTCATCTCCTTACTGTACCCACTGCTGCCCACCGGCCTGGCCGTGGGACCCTCCGACCACCAACCGGACCGGCTGGGGCTGTGGTGGGTGGGCCGCCCGCTGGAAGCCGGCTCTTTCTTAGGGAAAGACCCTCCAACCCAAAATGGAGACAGCGAGGCCGGAGCATCGGAGAAAGAAAAGGTCACAAAAACCCCCTCACCCCCTGACACCCACTGCCCATCATTAAGACCCGGTCACACCCGTCCAAACTTTCCTGGAGCGGTGATGTAACCGTTTCATCATCGATTACCAAAAGTTTGCTCCTGTTAAAGCAACGCTACATACGCTCGGGCACCGCTTATGTTTCTTGAGGGACACTTCTCCCTCTCACAAAGTTTTGAGCTGTATAAAATATTACGAGCCGTGAGAAGCGGTCAATTTTCCACTCGGTCAAAGTTCACCCTCACTCCAACAATGCCCAGCCAAAGTTTGTGGACGCTTGGGTCTGCTAGTCCAACGCTGGATCACCGCTGCTTCACCAGCGTTGCACCAGCGGCGACTAAAGGTCTCACAAACTTCGGTGGAGCTGTTGTAAACGTTTTACGAGCAGACACGGCCTTACTGTAACGGTGTTAGGCGGTAAAGCAGCGATCCATGAGGGTGATGAACTTTGTTTCGGCTTTCTCTACTCCCCTTGCCACCGTTCAAAGAACGCTCGTGTGAAGTTCAGGCGGTGTGAACGGGCCGTTATAAACATAAACGTAGCCTAAATTCTTTATGGTTACCTGAATATTAGAAAATCTAATTTTGTTTTGTTTATGATTTTAGACGCTGTTGGAAGGAACACCCGCATCCAAGACATGGATCAGGTAAGTCCATCCGTCCATCCATCCTCCATTCATCATCCCATCTATTCACCATCTATCCAGCTTTTATTGTGATAAGTTTAGAACATGATGTAGTGGATGGTAGTGGTGTTCAGACAGTGGATTGTTTACTGTTGTTGTAACTACAGACACTCGCATGAAAAAAGTTGCTGCTTATACACCGGAAATTATGGTGAGGTGACGGTAGGAACGTGGATCCTGGTTACCATGGTGATGGTAGGAACGTAGATCCTGGTTACCATGGTGATGGTAGGAACGTAGATCCTGGTTACCATGGTGAGGATAGAAACGTAGATCCTGGTTACCATGGTGAGGATAGGAACGTAGATCCTGGTTACCATGGTGAGGAACGTAGATCCTGGTTACCATGGTGAGGGGAGGAACGTAGATCCTGGTTACCATGGTGAGGTACCTATGAAGCGATGCCGTTACTTTGGTTCCGTTAATAAAATCTTTAAGGCTCAAGAATTGTGGTAAAATTCAAACCTCCTGATGTTTTCTTTCTGACCTTTTCTTCAGCTTTGCCTGCCAAGCAAAAAGCCCCGCCCAGCAGAACGTGGTCGTACAGTGCACCTGTGGCCAGCTGTGTAAGGAAGCATGTCCACGGAGCGCGTCCATGTCTGCACTGCGGGACATCCTACCAGGATCTGAACTGCTGGTTTATAATGACGCTCAGAGACCAGGTAACCATTCGTACACCATCACTGATGCTTGTTGGACTGCCTGCAGGAGGCGCACAGCAGAGTTAGAGAGCCTCAAAACTTTATTAACCAGGATCACCATGGTAACCAGGATCTACGTTCCTACCCTCACCATGGTAACCAGGATCTACGTTCCTACCTTCACCATGGTAACCAGTATCTACGTTCCTACCCTCACCATGGTAACCAGGATCTACGTTTCTACCCTCACCATGGTAACCAGGATCTACGTTCCTACCCTCACCATGGTAACCAGGATCTACGTTCCTACCCTCACCATGGTAACCAGAATCTATGTTCCTACCCTCACCATGGTAACCAGGCTCTACCATCCTACGTTTCCAGATCTTACTCTGACCAGTCTCCAGTGGATCAATAACTCCACCGATTGGTTTCATTGATTAGTTAATGACATCATCTCAGCATCAGAGATCCTAACGAGGAGGAAACACTCTGCTGAGAAAGTCCAATCAGAAAGGATGTTTTATTATGTTAAAAAAATCATCATCAGCTTTAAAACGAAGGGGATTAAAACAAGTTTAATAATTTAAGAAACAAACAATCAAGTGGTCGTTTGTTGACCTGCTCGAGTAGTCTCTCCAGCAGGTCTGGGGTCTGCCTCCGGGGCTCCTCCTGACACGAGTCGGTCAATTCACCTTTATGGGTTTATTCTGAGAAATCTTTAGATGAGACACTTCAGCAGGAAATTTTTTCGAACTTGCAACCATGTCGTCTTAAAAACAACCACTGATCTCAAACTGAAAGCCAATAAAAACCAAAACACTGACTGATTACCCCGTTTCTTCCAATCCTAATCACAATCTGTTGTCGCCATTTTAGAAGAAATAATTCAATAAAAACTTGTGTCTTCCTAAAATTTATTTAAAACTATTTCTTTATTTGATTCACATCTAAAATAATCCGTTTATTGCAGGTTTTGGGGCAGTGGGTGTTGTAATAAACAAATAATCCCTTTCATTTGTTGGCACGACACGGTCCGCCACACAGCTGGAGGAGGAATATAAAGTATTCTTCAGGAACCAACGTGTGGAGTGTCTGTCAGATAATCCTCTAAACAAGAAGGCAGCGGAGCTCAGTGGTAGAGTGGTTGTCTTTAGTGGAAAGAGTTGCAGGTTTGATTCCTGCAATAATCTTATGCCGAAGTGTCTCTGGAACAGACAACGAACTCCAACTGCTCTCCTCCCGGTGCTGGCGTTAGCTGCCTGCTGCAGCGTTCAATGCAGGGGAGAAATTTCCCCGAATGGCGGGGGTGCCCGACCCATTGATCGAACTGATTTCAAGCTCACTCCCTGATCGCTAGCTCGCTGCTCGGACCATCTTTGCTCGTCGATGTGGACTTTAACAACAAAACAGAATAAACTTGGAAGCTGTTGCATTGTTTTGCAACTCGGTGAGCAAAAAGGTACGATTGTGTCCAGGGTATGTGTCAAACAACATGCCGCCAAAGAGGAGTCCAGGAGCGGAGGAGCCTCGTCCCCACTCCGAGATTCGAACCCCTGATCTTCTTGCTGTGAAGCCCCGGTTTTGGGAGTAAATTTTGACAAAATAATTGCAAAAAATCTCTGAAGTTTTTAAGACTTTTTGAATCTCAAACATTCTTATCGATACAGGGTGGTTCAAGCCGGGCGGAGGGATACCGTTCAACGTCCTGGCTTGACTTATCTTTGTTTTTTTACTAGAGAGTAAATTTGTTTGTTTGTTTATTTTCTCCAGAAACGGTTCCCACCGACGTGTCCGACGGAAATGAGAAGGAAAAGGAAGGATGTCAAGACACGAAGGGACCAAACATGAATCCTCACTGTTTGAGGACAAAGAACGACTCGTCTCAGACTCAGAGAAAGAAAACTCA
The DNA here is from genome assembly GCA_902685375.1 of Neostethus bicornis. Lineage (NCBI taxonomy): Eukaryota > Metazoa > Chordata > Actinopteri > Atheriniformes > Phallostethidae > Neostethus > Neostethus bicornis. Next base: position 956,580 of record CACRXE010000022.1, read on the forward strand.
AAACGTTCAGCCTGATTCTGTTCCTCCTCCAGACGAACTTCCAGCTTCAGTAGAGACGAACTCTGACTCCATCCAGGATGCTCCTGCCGTTCGCTCCAGCTCTCGCCTGGCAGCCAAATCCCGCCAAGTTCACATGAAGTCCACCACTCCTCCGAACGCCAACCAGCCCGAAGAGCAGAGCAAAAACTCCTCTGAAAGTCCCGTTGTGTCGCCTCGGCAACCTGAAGATGAGGAGACACTGCAGAGTCCCACCGCGGAGACTTCCGGCCGTGTGGACAGAGAGAGACGCTACAGATGCTCCACATGCGGGAAGAAGTTTTACCAGATGGGCCACTTGAAGAAGCACCAGTTCAGCCACACGGAGGAAAAACCGTTCACCTGCTCAGACTGTGGGAAAAGCTACACGTCTGCAGAAAGTTTCAAAGCTCATCAGGTAGGTCCACGCTTAACCAGGAAGTCTCAATGATCTCCTTCCGCAGGATGGCTAGGTACTCAATCGGGGGAGGAGTTCCAGTCACCACCTGTTAGTTCTTTTTTTTTTTTTTTCCTTTAGCGGTCTCCAAAGCAAAGCACTCGATTTACAAGTCGATCTATGTTCCTACTCTCACCATGGTAACCAGGATCTACAGTCCTACCCTATCCTCACCATGGTAACCAGGATCTACGTTCTTACCCTCACCATGGTAACCAGGATCTACGTTCCTACCCTCACCATGGTAACCAGGATCTTCGTTCCTACCCTCACCGTGGTAACCAGGATCTTCGTTCCTACCCTCACCACGGTAACCAGGATCTACGTTCCTACCCTCACCGTGGTAACCAAGTATCTGCGTTCCTACCCTCACCGTGGTAACCAGGATCTACGTTCCTACCCTCACCGTGGTAACCAGGATCTATGTTCTTACCCTCACCATGGTAACCAGGATCTACATTCCTACCCTCACCATGGTGACCAGTATCTACGTTCCTACTCTCACCATGGTCACCAGGAAGCGATTCGTTTCAAATACACGTCCTATTGTGATGAAAATGCTGTCACGACAATCGTTCATTCGTGTGTTGAGACATAGTCTCTCCAGGAGGTCCGGTGTCTGCCTCTTGGTCTCCTCCTGTTGGGACGGAAAACCTCACTAGAGAGGGAAGCATCCTAACCAGACATCCGAACCATTCCATCTGGCTTCTCTCGACGTGGAGGAGGAGCGGTTCTACTCCAAGCTCCTCCCAGATGGCAGAGCTCCTCCCTCTATCTCTGAGTGAGACCCCGCCCACCCCGCGGAGGAACCTCATTATGGCTGCTTGGATCCGTGATCTGCTTAAGAAGAATTGTTTGTTTTTATTCTATTTCACTTAAATGACATAAATTCTAGTATTCCAACCCTCCCTCTAGCCACGCCCCTTGTAGTCCTCATTTACATACATACATATAAACACACCAACCACCAGGTTAACATACAGCAGGTACCTGCATTTCTTTCAGCTTCAGTGTCAGAGCTCAGACTGGCTGTCAGGTCTGAGCGCTGTCAGGTCCAGGTAACGCCGATGTCTTATCTTTACAGATGAGTCACCGCGGCGAGCGTCCGTTCGGCTGCCCTCACTGCGATAAGACGTACGGCCTGAAGCGAGACCTGAAAGAACACATGGTCCTGCACAGCGGTGAGAGGCCGTATCGCTGCCAGCACTGTGGGAAAACCTTCGCCCGCCGGCCTTCCCTGCGTGTTCACCGCCTGCTTCACTGCAGCAGCCTCAACTACGCACAATCCCCGAAGGTAGGTCACGAAAAGTAGATCTTTAAAGGTGGATCCTCCCAACCTCCAATTACATGCATGTAAGACACTACTGGTATATCTCAGTGTGTGTGTGTGTGTGCGTGTGTGTGAGTGTGCGTGCGTGCGTGCGTGCGTACGTGCGTCTCAGTCAGGAGGTTTGATACTTGAAAAGTATAAATGTCCGATACCCCTGGTGTAGATGGATAGACGGGTGGATGCCTCCTCCTCCATGTTTTTCTTCTTCTTTCCCAGCTTCAGTGCTCCGTTTGCTCCAAGATGCTGGCCAATAGTAACTCATTAAGGAACCACATGAAGCTTCACAGAGGAGAGAAACCCTTCGTCTGCCAGCACTGTGGAAAAGCCTTCACACAAAAAGGTACCCGTGGAGACCAGGTGGTATACTTTATAAGTTTTACATAGTTCTTTGGGTTTGTGAAAAACAGCCCTCGCAAACCACGCCTCAAGAACTCCATAGATGGCTACACTTCTACCCTCACCATGGTAACCAGATTCTACGTTCCTACCCTCACCATGGTAACCAGGATCTACATTCCTACCCTCACCATGGTAACCAGGATCTACATTCCTACCCTCACCATGGTAACCGGGATCTACGTTCCTACCCTCACCATGGTAACCAGGATCTACGTTCCTACCCTCACCATGGTAACCGGGATCTACATTCCTACCCTCACCATGGTAACCAGAATCTACGTTCCTACCCTCACCATGGTAACCAGGATCTACATTCCTACCCTCACCATGGTAACCAGAATCTACGTTCCTACCCTCACCATGGTAACCAGGATCTACATTCTTACCCTCACCATGGTAACCAGGATCTACGTTCCTACCCTCACCATGGTAACCAGGATCTACGTTCCTACCCTCACCATGGTAACCAGGATCTGTTGCTTCCTGACCAGGGGGTCGACCTGGGCCTGGATAAGCGGAAGACAACAGAACGGAACGGGATGCTTGGTGGATAACCATTAACATATAGTATCTGTGGGTGAACCACAGACGGAGATTGTTAAAGATTACATTTATTTTGATCTAAGAGTCTCAGATGGAGACGTAAAAACCGGAGACGTCACCGTGAAGCTCAGACTTCATGTAAAGCAGTAATTATTTTCTAACATCAAAGAATCTCTTTGTTTCTCTGAGACTCTGAAGAGTCGGTTACCAAGGCAACGCCGCCAACCTTCAGCATGAGGGAGACGTCTCTTTGTTTGGAGAGAAGGACGTCTAAAAACACCTGTTACATATAGATGAACTTGATATAGAAGGTTAAAGGTCAGACTGCTGGAGTTTAAAGACACAATGTTTATAACGATTATAACGAAGAGAAAAGTCTGGACTTTTAAAACAAACAGAATCTCAGACATTTTAAAGTTTAACTCAAGGATAGTGAGTTAATCCGTTCTGTCGTCTTCTGCTTATCTGGGGCGGGCTCAACGGGGGTAACAGCCTCAGACGGGAAGCCAAGGCTTCTTTCACCTCCAGCTCATTCTGGAGGGTCCTGAGGTGTTCTCTGTCCAGCTGTGAGACAGTCTCACCAGCAGGTCTTCTGGGTCTCCTCCTGGTGAGACGGAACACCTCACTAGAGAGGTAGGCATCCTAACCAGATGCCCAAACCAACCCCATGTGGTTTCTCTCGAGGAGCAACGGCTCTACTCCGGGCTCCTCCCTCTATCTCTGAGAGAAACCCCAGCCATGGTGAGGGTAGGAACGTAGATCCTGGTTACCATGGTGAGGGAAGGAACGTAGATCCTGGTTACCATGGTGAGGGAAGGAACGTAGATCCTGATTACCATGGTGAGGGAAGGAACGTAGATCCTGGTTACCACGGTGACGGTAGGATCTTTCATCCTGGTTACCATGGTGAGCGTAGGAACGTAGATCCTGGTTACCATGGTGAGGGAAGGAACGTAGATCCTGGTTACCACGGTGACGGTAGGATCTTTCATCCTGGTTACCATGGTGAGCGTAGGAACGTAGATCCTGGTTACCATGGTGAAGGTAGGAACGTAGATCCTGGTTACCATGGTGAAGGTAGGAACGTAGATCGTGGTTACCATGGTGAAGGTAGGAACGTAGATCCTGGTTACCATGGTGAGGGTAGGAACGTAGATCCTGGTTACCATGGTGAGGGTAGGAACGTAGATCCTGGTTACCATGGTGAAGGTAGGAACGTAGATCGTGGTTACCATGGTGAAGGTAGGAACGTAGATTCTGGGCTCCATGGATTCCATATATGCCAGCCCATAAATCGATCTGGCCCTAACGGGTACCTGGTTTCACTCTTTCAGGGAACCTGGAGACCCACCTGAGGACTCACAGCGGTGACCGGCCGTTCTCCTGCTCCGACTGTCCTCAGACCTTCTCCCAGAAGACGGACCTCCAGCGCCACATGTTCTCTCACAGCGGGGGAGGCTTCCTCTGCAGCCACTGTGGGAAGTCTTTGAGGGACCCCCACAGCCTGCGTGCCCATGAGAGGCTCCACACCGGAGAGAGACCCCACACCTGCCCGGTCTGTGGGAAAGGTAAAGATTGGAGGGTTCATTTACTAAACATCAACGTAGACGTTTGTCGACGCTGTCGAGATGTGCGGACCAGTCGCAGATCTCGGTAGACACCGTTAAACCAGTAGAAGAAGAAGAACGCTAACTTTAAAGCTAACTCTAAGGGCAACTGTAATGCTAACTCTAATGCTAACTGTAATGCTAACTCTAATGCTATCTGTAATGCTAACTCTAATGCTAACTGTAATGCTAACTCTAATGCTAACTGTAATGCTAACTCTAATGCTAACTGTAATGCTAACTCTAATGCTATCTGTAATGCTAACTGTAATGCTAACTGTAATGCTAACTCTAATGCTAACCCTGATGCTAACTCTCTCCTCCACAGGCTACACGTTAGCCACCAAACTGAGGCGACACCTCAAGTCGGCTCACCTGAAGGAGAAACCGTTCGTTTGTCACTGCGGTGCCACCTTCAGCGCGCGGCAGAGCCTGCAGAGACACCAAGACCAGCACTCAGACAGACCGCCGGGGAGCCCTCAGAAACCGGCGCGAGGACGACCCAGGAATCCCCCTCACCAGGAAGGGGATCTCGGTGACGTTCAGGTGGTTTACCTGCACGCCGAAGGAGGGTCGCACCCCTCCTCGCTGCTGCTCGCTGCCGCAGGGGCGAAACCTGAACTGATGGAAGTGGTGATCTCCGACGGAGCGGAGCAGTGCATCGTGGTCCAAGAGGAGCAGGCGGTTGAAGAAGTGCTGATCGTGCAGGAGGAGAATCAAACGTTCTGTTCCGTCACGCAGACGGTGGAGATCATATGAGACACGACTCCTCCTGGTTCGGATGGGGATTTACGGACGGACGGAGGAGAAGAACATAAACTAGAGTCTGAGTGGGAGCGGGATGTGGGAGGAGCCTCCTGTCCGGGTGGAGCCACGGAGGGAAACGAAAAGAGAATCCTTCATTCAGGAAAGCTACTACCCTTGTCCACCAGACTGTGTCTGGTCGCCATGGAAACAGTCCAACAAATACGTAAACAAACAGTTTGATTGTGTCCGAAAGCGTTCGTAGCAACTAACGTTTGAAGACGAGGTCATACGAGTTTGTTCACTTCCTATTTCCTGTTTGTCCGAAAGCGTGTTCGTCCATTCAAAGTGAAAAACGTGTCGTTAAAGGGTTAAAGCTTCTAAACTCATCACTGATCGTGTTACAGAGCTCCAGAGAGCTTCAGAACAGCTGCTAGGTGGTGCTGAGCTGGAACGGCAGTTTATTTGAACAGAGGTGTCTCCTTAGAAACAGTCTGACCTCACAGCGTTGGGGTTCACCTGGTGCACAGGATGTGACGTATGTAACGCACCCGAATAGTTAGTTCAGTCCAGAAAACGTGGTCCCCTCCACGTCCAGCCGAGCTCCATCCCTCTGGTTCCTCATCCTTCAGAGCTCTCTCCGGTTCTGCACTTTTTTCAATAAACGGGTTAAAAGTGTCAACGCTTCTGGGTCCTACCTCACCACCATCATCGTGACCCATCGTATAACATGAACTACAAACATGGAGGACGGACGTCGTCATCTCTGTTCTCTGATTGGGTAGGACATTTTCTTATTGTAATCTTAAAATAACACCTGTAATCCCTGACCTACTGGAGTGAAGCCACAAGGTGGCGCCATGTTGGCTGAATTCTTAAGTCCTGATTCATTTTTTTTTTGTTCATTATTACTCTATTTATTTTCAGAATAATAATTAATTTTGTCGTCCAGGTGTTTGGTGGTTACCATGACGATGATCTAACAGAAGCTCATCGATTGTTTTTTTTTCTAGTTTTAATAGAATTTTGGAGTTTTTTAAACATAAAAAAGTAGATTTATTTTGTAATTATTCATAATAATATAATTAATGATGATAAATTAAAAAAATTTGTGGGTACGACTCACGCTTTGTGAATACTGTACCACTCTCAGCTGCTACGACTTTTTTTTTTTTTGTGATGGAATATGCATAGCCCCAGGGGGAATCGAACCAGGTTCTCCCGGTCGAAAGACGGCAATTCTGCCACTAGGCTAACGCCCCCTGGGACCAGCTGCTACGACTTTAAAACTGGCTATGACTACGAATCTCATTCTGTGGGTACGAATAGAAAACCCACTAAAAAAATAATCCTACGTTGATTTTTTTTTCTATCTGTGCATGTTGGCATTCAAAGAGTTTGTTTACATCAAACTTAAAGACATTTTTCCTTCATGCCCCGAATTTAAAGATGGTTGAAAGTAATGTGACGGTGAGAACAATCATTTTTGTCCCGTATGGTACCGTATATGGCATTGTGATCGTACCAGCCTGTCAACACCTGATCCCATCAGACTTCTGAAGCTAAAAGCATGCTGGGCCTGGGCTGTACATGGATGGGAGACCACTGGAACCCCTGGTACTCCAGCGGGACGGTCGGACCCCTGGTACTCCAGCGGGACGGTCGGACCCCTGGTACTCCAGCGGGACGGTCGGACCCCCGGTACTCCAGTGGGACGGTCGTATAGATTAAATTGCCGTTGTGTCCCTGGGTAAGACACTTCACCGACGTTACCTAGTCTGAATGGTGTGTGTGATTGGTTGGTGATGGTCAGAAGGGCCGATGGCTTCTGTCAGTGTAACCCAGGCCAACTGTGGCTACAACAGTAGCTTACCAGTACCTGGTATGGATTGAATGAGTAATGCATATGTGAAGCGTCTTTAAGAGTCCTGAAAAGCGCTGCATACAGTAAGTACAATGTATTATTATTATTATTATTGTTACCTTATGAATGTTAAAGTCACGCACACACCTTTTTGACAGTGATCTTACTTCAAATAAAAAGTGGAGCCAATCTCTTAAACCTCCAACGGCTGTAGCAGCCGTAAGAGTTGTCGGGCAAGATGGTTGCTAACGGCCAGATTCGTGGGGGGCATACGCCTCCCCTACCCCGTTTTGGTCCACAAAAAACAAAAAGAAGAAGAAAGGAAAGGGACAAGTCTAGATATCCGCATGCAGTGCCAGTGAATGGGCACCAAAATGAAGGAAAATTACTCTCACAGTCAGTCACCTTCTTATCTGTCTGTCCCTTACAGGGGTGCTGGAGCCCATCCCGGCTGATTCAAGGCGAGGGGCAGGGTACACCCTGAACAGGTCGCCAGTCTGTCGCAGGGCCACACACATACACTCATTCCTAGGGGCAATTTTGCACCGGCCAATCAACCTAACATACATGTCTTTGGAGGGTGGGAGGAAACCCACGCTGACACGGGGAGAACATGCAAACTCCACACAGAAAGGACAGTGTTCCAAGCCTCGTCCCCACCCGGGACTCGAACCCATGACTTTCTTGCTGTGAGGCCACTGTGCTACCCACCGTGCCGCCGGAAAATGACTCTTATTTTTTTTAAACATTCTGGGTACTGGCGTTGTCAGTGACCTCACGCCCTCCCACCTTTAGAAAACCACGCCCCCACGTTTTAAAAATCCTGGATCTGCTCCTGGCTAACGCTAGAAAACGAGAGGATTTGAGACATTCACATGTACACATCCTCTCCAGCGAGTCAGAAGATTTACTGGTTTTAAAGAAATCTCAAGGGCTGTGCGGACGGTGGCCTCACAGCAAGAGGGTCAGGGGCTTGAGTCCGGGAGTGGGACGAGGTTTGAAACACTGTTCTTACTGTGTGTAGTTTGCACATTCTACTTGTGTATGTGTGGCCACGACCTCTTTAAGAATAACCAGTTCAGAAGACAAAAAAAATCACAACTTTTGTTATAAAATTGATTAGAAATCAATGATTTTAAACAAAAAACAATCATTTAAAAAAAGCTTGAAATCTTAGAACTGATTAAAAGTCCGGTTTGTTGCTCAAAGACACGTTGGCACGAGCTCCTGGCGTTGAACCCCCAACTTTGATCCCTTAGTTTTAAAATCATTCACCATTTTTTTAAATATTTCATGTTCTAATCCGTTCATTCCTCTTTGTTTCCTCCCACTTCTTCTCCTTCCATCGTCCTCTTTTCATCTTCCATCATCCTGCCATCCTCTCATTGTTTCCTCCGCCCACACACACACACACACACACACACACGCTCCCTCTCCATCCGTACGTTTCTAATCCCGCTCCCCTCTCCGTCTCTCTCCGTCCCTCGCCGCAGCGTTCTGCTCTCAAACATTCTGAAGACCTCGTTTCGTTCCACTCGCTCAGGACTTTTTTTTTCTCATCTTCTCACCAGGATGATAAAAGGGGGTCTCTGGACCACGTGCCCGCAGCTGTGGGACTTCTTAAACCGTTTCCGTGGCAACGCGAGCATCAAAATGTTCTGAAAAGAAGAAAAAAAAAAGCTTGAGATTCTTTTGGGATTAAAATTTCAAATCTGCAGGATGTGAAACGAGTCAGGATGGACGTCCCTTCTCTGGTGAACCAGACCCCCCCTAGACCTCCTTCTACGTCCCCCCACTCGCAGCTGGCGTCGGTCTGCATCGTGCTGGTGGTGTCGGTCATCATGGTGGTTACGGTGGTTGGGAACGTCCTGGTGGTGGTCGCCGTCTTCACCAGCAGAGCTCTCAGAGCGCCTCAGAATCTCTTCCTGGTTTCTTTGGCTTCGGCTGACATCCTGGTGGCGACGCTGGTCATCCCGTTCTCTCTGGCCAACGAGGTGAGCGACCACGGGCCATAACTCACCGACTCAATCCCATGCTGAATACTTTGAAGCTAGAGAAGCTTCAAAACACAAAAAAAAAGAGACAGGATTCTTTATTAAACCCTCACTGTTTTTGTGACCGGTCGCTCCGAGCAGCTGCTAGGTGGAGGAGAGCTGGAACAACTGTAGAAGGCTCCACAGTTGGCTCTGCGTTGGGTGGAATGTGGGTTACCATGGTAACGATGTCTGAAGCTCCAGTGAATCCTAATAAGACGTAAAAGCTCCACATGTTGATCCTTCACCAGCAGTCCACCATCTTTAGTTCAGACAGGAAGTACTGATCCTGTCGTTCTTCACCAGAATCGACAGATGCTCGGGGGGTTAGGATGCTTCTTGAGCGTCCGGAGGAGACCCAGAGCCTGGAGGAGACCCAGAGCCTGGAGGAGACCCAGAGCCTGGAGGAGACCCAGAGCCTGGATCCTCTGGAGAGACTATGTCTCACAGCTGGACAGGGAACACCTCAGGATCCTCCTGGGTGAGATGGAGGATGCAGCCAGGGTGAGAGAAGCCTGGGCTTCCCGTCCGAGTCTCCATCTCTTCCATTCGTTTTCCTTTTGCTTCCTTCCAGCACGTCATCTTTTCCCAGAGCTCAGGTGGAACCAGGTGGACGATCCCACTCGGCATTCCTCGCTGCTGAAGAAGCTCATCTTATGAAACCTCAAAAAAAAAAAACACAAAAAATCCAACAAAATGAGGACCCTCTGCCGTCACTAGTAGCTTATTTTTTCGACATGTTTTAGACGTCACTTTGCAGTGAGATCCGTTTCTATTCGTCTCCTCGTCATGTGAGACATTCTGTCTGATTCAGGATCAAATCAAACCCAGTCTTAGTTTGAGGATCAGTGATCCAGCAGCTCGTCTGTGTTCCGTTGATTCTAAGATAAACAAAACCGGTCTGTTTCCATCTGACGGATCCGTCAGGTTTCTCTTTAGAGATGATTGGTTTTTATTCTGGTTCATATTTGATTAAATATTCATGAGATGAGCTTCTTCAGCAGCGAGGGATGCTGAGTGGGATCGTCCACCTGGTTCCACCTGAGCTCTGGGAGGCTTTAAGAGATGACTTGCTGGAAGGAAGCGAAAGGAAAACGAAGGAGACACGGTTTAAGAAATGTGGAGAGATGGAGACCCAGACGGAAACCCAGGCTTCTCTCACCCCGGCTGCATCCTCCATCTCACCCAGAAGGATCCTGAGGTGTTCCCTGTCCAGCTGGGAGACATAGTCTCTCCAGCAGGTCTCCTCCTGGTGGAATGGAACACTTCACCAGTGAAGGAGCCATCCTAACCTCCCTCCCATCTGGTTTTTCTCAACCTGGTGGAGCAACAGCTGGAATCAGCATCTGTTCCGTTCCGTCGTCTTTCGCTTATCCGGGGCTGGGTCGCCGGGGCAACAGCCTCAGACAGGAAGCCCAGGCTTCTCTCACCCCGGCTGCATCCTCCATCTCATCCAGGAGGATCCTGAGGTGTTCCCTGTCCATCTCACCCAGGAGGATCCTGAGGTGTTCCCTGTCCAGCTGTGAGACATAGTCTCTCCAGCAGGTCCGGGGTCTGACTCTGGGTCTCCTCCTCGTGCCCGAAACACCTCACCAGCGAGGGAGGCATCCTTACCTCCCGGAACATACCCAGCTTCACTATGGAACTAAAGATGGTGGACTGCTGGTGTTGTTCCACCACAGTGAAGGATCAACATGTGGAGATTTTAGAGACAGTTTAACATGTTATTTTGATTCACTGGAGATGAAAAACATGGTTACCACGGTAACCCACATCCCACCCAACGCAGAACCAACTGTCGTGAATGACGTCCAATCAGCGACTGTTCCAGTTCCTCTCCACCAAACTTAGCACTGCTCAGAAGCACCTCCGTGAAGCTGGCCCCTCTTAAAAAAATAAAATTAAAATAAACAAAAAATATGTCAATGGTTTTTGTGGTGTAAACACTTTTGTTTGGTCCTAGGGCGTTGGCTTGGTGGTAGAATTATCGTCAGGTTCGAATCCCACTGGGCCAAAGCTCTTCCTGGGAGTACGAGGCTGAAAACTGGAAGGACCAACTAAATTTAAAAAAACTAAAAAAAAAACAAAACAACATTTTGTGCTACTTTAGTTTTTTCTTATTATTTTAAAAATACAATTTAGAAGATGACGTCATCCAGACCTTCATTTATTTCCCCATGTCGCCATCTTTGATGACGTCATGTCCAAATCGTATTTCTTAAAATAATTTAAAAAAAACTAAAACAGCACAAATTGACATTTTTTGTTAATTTTTGTTGACATATACATCTATATATTTTTTAAGAGTTTCTCAGCAGCTGGTCAGAAGCTGGCTGGAGCACTGCTCTCTCTCTCTCTTGATCGCCCTATCAGAGCACCAGAGATTATTAAAATATTTTTATTGTCGTTTAATCAGAGTCGTTCGCGTGGCGAGCGAATCCGAATCCAGACTTTGTGTCGTTTAGAGACGTGTGGACGTGACGTCGTTCCTCTGAACATCCAGGACACGCGTCGGACACGTCCGGCTGTGAACGTGGACGTTCTGTCTCCGGTCAGAGAAATCCATCCGTTCTGTCACACAAACAAAGAGCTTCAGATCGGTTTGAGAGCTTTAAACGTCCAGCTTATCGACGTCTGCAGATTTATTCCTTTTATTCACCTCAAGAGAGAAAAAAAGGGGATGAAACACGAGGCCGAGCTTCAGGAGCTGGTTCCTAACGAATCATCCTGAGGTTGAAAATCAGACGGTTTGAGTCTAGAAAACAGATTTCTGTTTTTTTATTCATTCTTTTATTTAAAGAATAAAAAAGTCTTCGTTGAGAGAATTTAATAAAAAATAAAATGATCTTTTGTATAATTTTCGGCTGAAAGTTTGAGAAAAAAAACAATGTTTCTGTTCAAAGACTTGAATGGAATGTTCCGGTCCGTCGTCTTCCGCTTATCCTAGACCGGGTCGCCGGGGGCAACAGCCTCAGACGGTAAACCCAGGCTTCTCTCACCCCGACTGCATCCTCCATCTCACCCAGGAGGATCCTGAGGTGTTCCCTGTCCAGCTGTGAGACATAGTCTCTCCAGCAGGTCAGGGGTCTGACTCTGGGTCTCCTCCTGGTGGGACGGAACACCTCACCAGAGAGGGAGACATCCTAACCAGATGCCTGAACCACCTCATCTGGCTTCTCTCACCCCGAAGGACTAACAAGTCTACTCCAACCTCCTGCCAGATGGCAGAGCTCCTCCCTCTATCTCTGAGTGAGAGCCCAGCCATCCTGCAGAGGAAGATCATTTCAGCCGTTTGTATGAGTTTATAGAACAGGATTATTTTCTATACGACGTCTCAAAGAGAATCAGTTCTTAGCCGCGTCCAGGTAAACAGAACAGATCCAATCTGTTCTTTTTCCGGGTTGTTTTGATGAATGAAGTGTTTCCCTGGACGACGTGTGCCAACGTGTAATAACACAGGGTGTTTCTTCACACGGATACGAGGTGTTGGAGACGCTGCAGGATTGGCTCTGAGGGGAGGAAGTGTGTGAGGAAACGCTCAAGCTTCAGGAAACTGTCTTAGTTTCATCAGAATAAACTCTGTAGAGCTGGAATCGGGTCTGAAATGTTCGGCCCGGTCCGAGAAAGACATTTTGATTGACTCCCCGAAAAATTTAGAGCCCGGCGTTATTCAAATGTGCACATGGCAGACGCACACAGTTTTTACCCGGAGTGAGTCATTTGTAACGTAGATCCTGGTTACCATGGTGAGGGTAGGAACCTAGACCCTGGTTACCATGGTGAGGGTAGGAACGTAGATCCTGGTTACCATGGTGAGTGTAGGAACGTAGATCCTGGTTACCATGGTGAGGGTAGGAACGTAGATCCTGGTTACCACGGTGAGGGTAGGAACATAGATCCTGGTTACCATGATGAGGGCAGGAATGTAGATCCTGGTTACCATGGTGAGGGTAGGAACATAGATCCTGGTTACCATGGTGAGTGTAGGAACGTAGATCCTGGTTACCATGGTGAGGGCAGGAATGTAGATCCTGGTTACCATGGTGAGGGTAGGAACATAGATCCTGGTTACCATGGTGAGTGTAGGAATGTAGATCCTGGTTACCATGGTGAGGGCAGAAACATAGATCCTGGTTACCATGGTGAGGGTAGGAACGTAAATCCTGGTTACCATGGTGAGGGTAGGAATGTAGATCCTGGTTACCATGGTGAGGGTGGGAACGTAGATCCTGGTTACCATGGTGAGGGTAAGAACGTAGATCCTGGTTACCATGGTGAGGGTAGGAACGTAGATCCTGGTTACCATGGTGAGGGTAGGAACATAGATCCGGGTTACCATGGTGAGGGTAGGAACATAGATCCTGGTTACCATGGTGACTGTGATTGATAGCTGATTGTTTTGATTTTAACATTAAATTAATGACATCATACTAATTATCTCCCCCTCATTTAAAGTCTACACATCAGAACTGATTAACACTCCGCATCGACGAGCTGCTAATGAGATATCGACTGGAATGACTTGAAGGGAACGTAAACAACATGAGATGTGGAAGAAAACAGTCAGGCTGCTTGTGCCTCTGTAACACTGGTAGTGCAGTGGTCTCCAAACACCAGATCGTGGACCGGTATCGGTCAGTGGGTTATGTGGAACCGGGCCGCAAAGAAAGAAGAAAGAACGTTTTCCATTTGGTTTGTTTTTCGAGCTACAATGTTGTTTTATTTTGAAAAGTCACCGGATTTACTTCCTTACATCTGCCAATGACATCATCCCATTAAATTTAAACCCATAAACTTTTGAAATGAGTAAAAAACAAAGTTCTATAGGAAGCTTCTTTAAGGGGAGTCACAGAGTCACGAAGCAGCCTGGACCTTAGAAACACTCTTCAGGTTTCAGGTCAAGATGGGACTGTCTCACACACACACACACACACACACACACACACACACACACACACACACACTGTCTGGTTCCAGCAAAACAAACTCAGAACTCTGATTGATCTAGTCTTATTGTGAAGGAGCCTAACTGGTATTTTTAATCACTTTGTTTTTGTGACGTCTTATTTTGAAGGTATGTTTACCGTTACCATAGTAACCAGAGTGCGTTCGAGCAGAGAGAATGTTTTCACGTTATAAAGACGCTGCTAATACATTTTCTCGTGAAGACAAAAAGGATTTAAGTTTATCATTGATTTAGAAATTTTTTTTTTTTCAGAATGGTCTTCTTCTTTCGTTTTTCTGCTACACCTTTAGAACGGTCCGTAGTGCAGGAAAGGTTGGGGACCTCTGCTGTAGTGGATGTGCAATTACACTGTATTCTAGTACAAAAAAAAAAAACATGCTCCACGGGGTCACACACGCCCGGGGCGCGCCCTACTATTTGAGAAGCACTGGACTAGCGGAACCAAGCGTTTATGAGCTTACATCTAGCGGTGCCAAACTTTGACTGGACGTTGGTGGAGCGGGCATTGACCCCTCCTCACCACGTCAGCTCAAAACTTTGGGAGCGATACGAGAGAAACATCAACGATGGCCGAGCGTACGCGGCGTTTCTTCTACGGGAGACAACTTTTATTAAACGGTGATGAATGCGTTCCACACGTTTGGGCGGTGTGACCGCGGCTTTACTTAGTACCAACTATAGATGAACTAATGAACTGTGCGAGCTGCAGAGCAGGTGTGGAGGATCTAACACTGACCTCTCCTCGTTTTCCAGGTGATGGGTTACTGGTACTTTGGTTCCACCTGGTGCTCCTTCTACCTGGCCCTGGACGTCCTGTTCTGCACCTCCTCCATCGTCCACCTGTGCGCCATCAGCTTGGATCGCTATTGGTCCGTCACCAAGGCCGTGAGCTACAACCGCAAACGGACGCCTAAACGGATCAAAGTGATGATCAGCATTGTTTGGCTGATCTCCATCGTCATCTCTTCTCCACCTCTTCTCCTGTCCCATCCCGGCGGGGCGCAGGACGAGGATGGAGGGCTCCTGTCTCAGCCTGGGGGTCAGCAAGGGGAGTGTCTGATCAACAACCAGACCTGGTACATCCTCTCATCCTGCCTCGTTTCCTTTTTCGCCCCGGGCGTCATCATGATCCTTGTTTACTGTAAGATATACCGGGTCGCTAAGCAACGGGCATCCACTGTCTTTGTAGCGAAAAGCCTGTTGACTTGCCGACCGTCGCATTCCGAGACCTGCTTAAGGGGCGGGGACAGCCCGCGTCCTCCGGATCGGAGCGCACGGCTGGAGCACATCTGCCTGGAAGAGAAATCAGAAGGAGGGACCAACAGATTAAAACCTCCTCCGTCTTCTATTTCCTGGGTTTCATCCGAGCAGAGTTCCGCCAGCTACCTGCTCCCCTTGCCAACCGCTAGCTACCTTCTCCCCGCGTCCCCCGCGGCTCCCCGCAGCGCGCTGAGCCGCAGTAAGGTGGCGCTACAGCGGGAGAAACGGTTCACCTTCGTGTTGGCCGTGGTGATGGGCGTGTTCGTCCTCTGTTGGTTTCCGTTCTTCTTCACGTACAGTCTGCAGGCGCTCTGCAGGGGGCGCTGCGACGTTCCAAAGACCCTCTTTAAACTCTTCTTCTGGATCGGTTACTGCAACAGCTGCCTGAACCCCCTGATCTACACCGTCTTTAACAGAGACTTCAGGGGCGCCTTTAAAAAGATACTGTTTCACACACACAGAGGGACTTGAACTGAGGTGGAGGGAAGTAAACACACTCACACACACACACACACATACACACACACACACACACACACACACAGAGACTTGAACTGATGTGGAGGGACGTAAACACACACACACACATCTGTTTCTACAGTAAATAAATTTAAAGGGCTTCTCATTGAGTTTCAGATTCTTCTTTTATTCCTAGCTTTAATCGTCTTGTAGGTCCTGGACATGTTCGTCTGTCTGTCTGTCTGTGTGTCTGTCTGAACCGGTCCAGGTCCGTCTGTCTCTCCCCCATCCTCTGAGTGTCCCACTTCTTTACCTCCTAAAAAAAAAACCCTCTTAAAAAAACCCAAAAATAAACAAAAAAAAATATCAATTATTTGTGCTGTTTTAGTTTTTTTTTAAATATAATTTAGACGATGACGTCATCCGAGTGTCGCCATCTTTCATTGATACATTTTTTTGTTTATTTTTTTTATATTAAATAATTTTGTCTTTTTTTTATCTTTAAAATGTTTCTTCTGGTAGCTCCAGGGACGGCATGGGCCCGGTGGGAATCTAACCACATTCTTCCGGTCGGATGGGGGAGATTCTACCACTAGGCCACCGCCTCCTGGGATCTTTTTTTTTTTTTTTTTAAGAGGGGTGAGCTTTATGGAGAACACCTCTTCTTGGCGGCTACCACTCCTCCTCGTTCCACCAAGACAGTTCCTCCGAGCAGGGGGGTCGCAGGAGTCTGTCAGAAAGGTTTTCTGGGTACCTACCTCCACCCGTCCTCATCGTCTGCAACTCGTTTAGAAGGTGATCCATTCTCATCCAGGGAAGTGTGTGTGTGTGTGTGTGTGTTTATTATTGGAAGAAACATAGTAGAAAAAGTTTCAAAAAAGTCTTCTGGACAGTTTAATTCTTCAACGAGACGTTTCGACTTCCATCCGGAAATCATTTTCAATCTGAATGAAATGGACTGGAACCTGGATCCATTTATACTAACCTGAGTAACAGGTAAAAAATTTGTAAGAAGGGCTCGACCAATGAGAATGTTCCTTAAGATGGCCGTGAATGGCTCCTATTGTAGCCACAGACCAGTAAACAAACCTATTATAAAAATGCTAAAAGCCTAGTGAAAAGAGAAACCTGCTAACGAGAGGCGTGAAACTGAGTCACGAGGTGTCATCTTTAGTCCATGGCTTCAAAAGGCTGCTATAGATACCGGGCAAAACGTATCTAACGCCTCCATTCCGATTCAGTGAGGGATTCTCTTTCATCACAAAAATGGCTTCTTTCACCCCTCTTTCAAACCAACCTTTCTCTCTACTTAGAATCTTCACCTCACTGTCCTCAAAAGTGTGTTTGGTGGATTTAAGATGCAGATGTACGGCAGACTGTGGACCACTAGAGGCTTCTCTTCTGTGTTGGTAAAGTCTTTTGTGGAGTGGTTGCTTTGTTTCCCCAATGTAGTTTTCTTTGCAGCTCCCTTCACTGCACCGGATCGAATAAACTACATTGCTCTGTTTTTCCGTAGGCATCTTGTCTTTAGGATGTACTAGTTTTTGACGTAATGTGTTGACCGGTTTAAAGAAAACCGGGATGTCATGTTGTCTGAAGATTCTCTGTAACTTCTCGGCGAAAAAGAAGTTACAGAGAATCTTCAGACAACATGACATCCCGGTTTTCTTTAAACCGGTCAACACATTACGTCAAAAACTAGTACATCCTAAAGACAAGATGCCTACGGAAAAACAGAGCAATGTAGTTTATTCGATCCGGTGCAGTGAAGGGAGCTGCAAAGAACACTACATTGGGGAAACAAAGCAACCACTCCACAAAAGACTTTACCAACACAGAAGAGAAGCCTCTAGTGGTCCACAGTCTGCCGTACATCTGCATCTTAAATCCACCAAACACACTTTTGAGGACAGTGAGGTGAAGATTCTAAGTAGAGAGAAAGGTTGGTTTGAAAGAGGGGTGAAAGAAGCCATTTTTGTGATGAAAGAGAATCCCTCACTGAATCGGAATGGAGGCGTTAGATACGTTTTGCCCGGTATCTATAGCAGCCTTTTGAAGCCATGGACTAAAGATGACACCTCGTGACTCAGTTTCACGCCTCTCGTTAGCAGGTTTCTCTTTTCACTAGGCTTTTAGCATTTTTATAATAGGTTTGTTTACTGGTCTGTGGCTACAATAGGAGCCATTCACGGCCATCTTAAGGAACATTCTCATTGGTCGAGCCCTTCTTACAAATTTTTTACCTGTTACTCAGGTTAGTATAAATGGATCCAGGTTCCAGTCCATTTCATTCAGATTGAAAATGATTTCCGGATGGAAGTCGAAACGTCTCGTTGAAGAATTAAACTGTCCAGAAGACTTTTTTGAAACTTTTTCTACTATGGATCACTCCTGGATGAATGAGGGACTACACGGATTTATTGGAAGAAACTTTATCTTTTACGAACTTTATGAGTCAGAGTTACTTTTTTTTCTCTTCGTCTGTAACAGAGGAAGGGGGGAATGTGGCGGTGCCTCTGTAACCCCCTACTCTCCACACACACACACACACACTTAAAAACAAGCTGATGTAAAAGCATCTCAATGGGATTAAAAGTGATCAAACAATCAGAGACTGTTTCCATGGAAACACGTCGTCACGCTGAGCAGAGACACGTTTTTATTTATTTATTTTTATCATCAAACTGAATAAAATTCTGTTTAAATTTAACTGCAGTAAATTATGTTTGTTTGTTTGTTTGTTTACAGTAAAACTCTAATGAAAGAAACTTTATCAGTTCTTTTGGGACAAATTTTAACGTTTGTTTTGTTTTGCTCAAATTTAATAGCTGTTGTTTTTTTTTTAGATCTCCGCCCCTTTGCACCTCAGCGCATGCCCAGAAGACATCATCCAACTCCCCCTCCCTTACAGATTCTCTACAGCCAATCAGGACTCGAATAGATTGCGCAACGGGTGAACGGTTTGGAAAAAAATATTCGCGACCAGACATGACGCTAATATCTGTCGGAATTCGCGTTTTTTTCGCACTTGATCTGCGGTTTCTGACAAAAAATCTATTTTTTTAAAACATACACAGGAACGTAGATCCTGGTTACCATGGTGAGGGTAGTAATGTAGATCCTGGTTACCATGGTGAGGGTAGGAATGTAGGTCCTGGTTACCATGGTGAGGGTAGGAACGTAGGTCCTGGTTACCATGGTGAGGGTAGGAACTTAGATCCTGGTTACCATGGTGAGGGTAGGAACGTAGATCCTGGTTACCATGGTGAGGGTAGGAATGTAGATCCTGGTTACCATGGTGAGGGTAGGAACATAGATCCTGGTTACCATGGTGAGGGTAGGAACGTAGATCCTGGTTACCATGGTGAGGGTAGGAACGTAGATCCTGGTTACCATGGTGAGGGTAGGAACGTAGATCCTGGTTACCATGGTGAGGGTAGGAACGTAGATCCTGGTTACCATGGTGAGGGTAGGAACGTAGATCCTGGTTACCATGGTGAGGGTAGGAACGTAGATCCTGGTTACCATGGTGAGGGTAGGAACGTAGATCCTGGTTACCATGGTGAGGGTAGGAACGTAGATCCTGGTTACCACGGTGAGGGTAGGAACGTAGATCCTGGTTACCACGGTGAGGGTAGGAACGTAGATCCTGGTTACCACGGTGAGGGTAGGAACGTAGATCCTGGTTACCATGGTGAGGGTAGGAACGTAGATCCTGGTTACCATGGTGAGGGTAGGAACGTAGATCCTGGTTACCATGGTGAGGGTAGGAACGTAGATCCTGGTTACCATGGTGAGGGTAGGAACATAGATCCTGGTTACCACGGTGAGGGTAGGAACGTAGATCCTGGTTACCACGGTGAGGGTAGGAACGTAGATCCTGGTTACCATGGTGAGGGTAGGAACGTAGATCCTGGTTACCATGGTGAGGGTGGGAACGTAGATCCTTTAAAAGTGTGTATATCTTTTTAAAGTGGAATACCATCTTAAAGTGGGTTCTGATGTTTTTGGGATTTAAACCATTAAATTTATGAAAGATTTATTTAATTTTTAACAAAATAAAACATTAAATTTTCCACATAAACAAACAGATTTTTCATCTCGAGTCGTCGTTTTAATCGTTTGATAAACTTTCAAAGACTTTCTGTTTAAAGTTTGATTTAAATTCAGAACGAGATGCTTCGTCAAGGTCGTTTAAAAAGAGGTCAAACACACGCTGATGTCTGATTACTGCTGCGACACACAAACTGGTTCCCACTGGTTTACTCGCTCGGAATAAAGATATCTTTTCCATTGGTCTCCATGGCAACAGGAAGGGGGTACCTGTCAGCGTGTGGAACACGAACCACGAACAGGCTGCAGCCTGAAAAAGTTTTATTGTTTAAAAAAAAAGAACTTTATTCTGAAAATCTGGAAACAGATTCAAATCCTGCTGAAAAAAAAATAAAATTCACTTTGTTTTGATGTTTAACAGAAAAATAAACAAACAAAAAAGATTCTCAGAAGGCAGATAGTTCACGTTCTGTCGTCTTCTGCTTATCAGGAACCGGGTCGCCGGGGTAACAGCCTCTCACCTCGGCTGCATCCTCCAGGAGGATCCTGAGGTGTTCTCTGTCCAGCTGTGAGACATAGTCTCTCCAGCAGGTCCAGGGTCTGACTCTGGGTCTACTGCTGGTGGGACAGAACACCTCATCAGCGAGGGAGGCGTCCTGACCAGATACCAGAACCACCTCATCTGGCTTCTCTTCACCTGGAGGAGGAGCAGCTCGACACCAGGCTCCTCCCAGATGGCAGAGCTCCTCCCTCTATCTCAGAATGAGAGCCCAGCCTCCCTACGGAGGAGGGTGGCTGGAGATGTAGTTCTTCCTCTGGGAGATATTTTGGGCATATGCCGTCCTATCCACCTGTTTACATTTTCATCCTTCATGTTTTTTTCTTCCTCCAATCACGACTTCGACATGCCATCACCGCTGGCAACACAATCCATTTCAAGCAAAGTGATAAAAAATGCTGGAAAAGCAGGAATAAAGTTCCTCTTCGTTTCCATGGTGATGTTCAGCTTCATGTTCCTTCGTCAGCTTTTTTATTGACACTCATTTAAAACCTACAAGATGCTGAACGTCTGCAGAGATAAGGAAGACGTTTAAAGCTGCTGACCTGTCATGAAGAGCTGAAGATGAAGGACCCAGAGGCAGAGCCAATCAGGGGTTAGGAAAGAGGGGCAGAGCCTGGATGCCAACCTGGGCAGGCTTTGCAGAACCAGATAGAGGAGCCATCGAAGGGCAAGGAGTCTGAGGGACCAGACGTGGAGGGACACCATCATGGCTGCAACAAGAGAGCAGAACAAGATGATCTGATACTAGAGTGATGGATACCACGGGGAAGATGAGACACAGGTGGAGACACTAGAGAGAGGCAGTTAGGACCAGTAGTGCTGAAGTAGGGCAGGATTAATAGAATTGATCCTCAAAGGATTAAATAGAAAGATGAGAGGATTGTGGGGATGAGCAGAGGGGTAACAGGAGCCTATCAACGAAGCTCCTCCCAAGATGGAGGCTATGGGAAGGGTTCCAACCACAGATCCAGTCCTCCTGGTCAGCTAGTTTAGTTCCCTGGTGTCCTTTGGTTTCCACACGAGCTCCCCAACAGGGCACAGAAAAGAACAGGAAATGGACCCCAGAACACAGAGATCATCCCGGTACAGGTGTTGAAGGACCTGAGCTTTTCCAGGTGGTACAGTCTAACTAGGTCTCTTCTGTAGGTGACATCCATGCTGGAGGACCAGTCTGGTTTAACACTCTTTCTTTAATGAGGTCCTAACCGATCGGGGGCGGTGGTTAGAAACCCCACCCCTTTGTTTGGTCACGTTTAGGTGTGGACGTTTCTCCCCACACCACCTGGTCTCTGTCCTCAACCTCCGCTCCCCAGAACCAGGGATTACCGCCACCTGTTTTAAAAGGGACACTGGTGTTTAGGGCCATTAACTATCAGGGTGTGAAGGCCTTTGGGCACTGTGATAATTACTGTGAGGGTGCTGCTAGGTCACTGCTGAGGATCTGACGGCCAGGGTCCCCGCCGTTGGCTGCCACCCATCTCCTCCTTCACCCGACCCCTATGGCCCCTCCTGCAGGTGGTGAGTCCACTGGAAGGGTGGCCCGCGTCCGGGCAAGGGCAACTTGGCCATGTTTGATTTCTTCAAAGGGGTTTTTGAGCCACGCTTTGTCTGGCCTCTCACCTAGGACCTGTTTGCCTTAGGTGACCCTCCCAGGGGCATTAAGCCCTGGACAACATAGCTCCTAGGATCATTGGGGCACGCAAACCCCTCCACTGCAATAAGGTGGTGGAGGGGTTTGGTGAAATGAGCTTCCTCCATAGGGTGGGTGGCTGGGCTCTCACTCAGAGACCGGGTGAAGACACCTAACCCCCGCTTCTCTCACTATTGACGCCGTCAAAGGGCAGCCTGCTGCGGTGTAAGGAGTGCAGCACACAAATTTCCCTGGTGAGGGATCAAAAAATTATTTTATTTATTTATTTTTTTAGTTATCAGGGCAGAAAAACAGAGTAACTGAACCACCATCATCAGGTCAGTCGTTTATGAACCAGTACCAGTCGTACCCGTCCATGCTGCGTCTCTGCAGCTGCTGGAACTTTGTGGACAGGTGATGATGAAACATCCGTCCCACGCACGTCACCAGAAATTCTCTTCAATTTGTTCCAAACGGCTCGTTTGTCCGGCGGCTTGATCTTCATTATGATGTCACACAAAAAAACGGGTCAGTATTCCCTTTTTTTATGGAAATCCCAGAACATTTAAAAAGAACCCTGCTGAATGTTTCCAGTTCTGATTGGTTCATCAGAATGAAGCGTTATGATTGGCTAATCCCAACAAATGTCTGAAAACAAGGGGTTAAAACATTAAAATACGTCGTTTTCTCTTCAGGATTCTGTTTTATTTTCGATTATGGAGCTGCGGTGGCTCCACAGCAATAAGGTCAGGGGTTTGAGTCCCAGAGTGGGGGTGAGGCTTGGAACACTGTTCTTTCTGTGTAGAGTTTACATGTTCTACCTGTGTATGTGTGGGTTTTCTCTGGTTTCCTCAAAAAACATACATGTTAGGTTGGTAGTGAGAGCGGCCCTGCTGATTGGTCTAGAGACAGCGTGGTGAGAGCAGCCATGCTGATTGGTCTAGAGACAGCGTGGTGAGAGCAGCCATGCTGATTGGTCTAGAGACAGCGTGGTGAGAGCGGCCATGCTGATTGGTCTAGAGACAGTGTGGTGAGAGCGGCCATGCTGATTGGTCTAGAGACAGCGTGGTGAGAGCAGCCATGCTGATTGGTCTAGAGACAGCGTGGTGAGACCAGCCATGCTGATTGGTCTAGAGACAGCGTGGTGAGACCGGCCATGCTGATTGGTCTAGAGACAGCGTGGTGAGAGCGGCCATGCTGATTGGTCTAGAGACAGTGTGGTGAGAGCGGCCATGCTGATTGGTCTAGAGACAGTGTGGTGAGAGCGGCCATGCTGATTGGTCTAGAGACAGCGTGGTGAGACCGGCCATGCTGATTGGTCTAGAGACAGCGTGGTGAGAGCGGCCATGCTGATTGGTCTAGAGACAGTGTGGTGAGAGCGGCCATGCTGATTGGTCTAGAGACAGTGTGGTGAGAGCGGCCATGCTGATTGGTCTAGAGACAGTGTGGTGAGAGCGGCCATGCTGATTGGTCTCGAGACAGCGTGGTGAGAGCGGCCATGCTGATTGGTCTAGAGACAGTGTGGTGAGAGCAGCCATGCTGATTGGTCTAGAGACAGTGTGGTGAGAGCAGCCATGCTGATTGGTCTAGAGACAGTGTGGTGAGAGCAGCCATGCTGATTGGTCTAGAGACAGTGTGGTGACAGCGGCCATGCTGATTGGTCTAGAGACAGTGTGGTGAGAGCAGCCATGCTGATTGGTCTAGAGACAGTGTGGTGAGAGCGGCCATGCTGATTGGTCTAAAGACAGTGTCACTGAGGAAAAGACAGGAAATAGAGATGTTTGTATCAGAGATGAAGATGCTGAGGATCTCTCTGGGAGTGACCAGGATGGACAGGATCAGAGGAACAGCACATGTTAGAGGTTTTAAAGTCAGAGAGGTCAGACTGAGATGGTTTGGACATGTGCAGAGGAGAGAGAGAGAGTACATCAGAAGAAGGATGCTGGGTTTGGAACCACCAGGAAAGAGGACTAGAGGAAGACCAAAGAGGAGGTTCATGGATACAGTGAAGGAAGACATGAAGATAGTTGGTGTGACCGAAGAAGATGCAGGAGATACGGTTAGATGGAAGAAACTGACTTGCTGTGGTGCCCCCTGGAGGGGGGTGATGAAAGGAGAGGAGTTACGGTGGGCTGGTGGAGGTGGGATGATGTAAACAGGATGTAAACATGATGTAAACATGAAGGCAGGTAAACACACCACAACACACTGGAAAAAAAAATCATCAGAGAAAAAAAAAACCTGCTTCTGAAAAAGAAAAAAAAAACTTCTAAAAGTGTAAAAAAAATAAATAAAAAAGTACGTTTTGATTTTCTGGATCAAAGTTTTTCATCTTGTTTGCATCAGATTCAAACGTCACATGCTGCAGGAACCTGACTGACATCCAGATGTGTGTGTGTGTGTCTGTGTGTCTCTGTGTGTCTGTGTCTGTGTGTGACTGAGAGTGTGACTGAGAATGAGTGTGTGTGTGTGTGTGTGTGTGTGTGTGTGTGTGTGTGTGTGTGTGTGTGTGTGTGTGTGTGTGTGTGTGTGTGTGTGTGTGTGACTGAGAGTGTGTGTGTGTGGGTGTGCCAATGCTCCCCCAGGTGGTCACTCTCTGCCATTACTGCGTAAAAAAATAGAAAATCTTTGTTTGTTTTTCTGTTCTGTTGTTTTCATCTTCTCCAGGGCCGGGCTCCATCCTCCATCTCACCCAGGAGGATCCTGAGGTGTTCCCTGGCCAGATGTGAGACATAGTCTTTCCAGCAGGTCCCGGGTCTGACTCTGGGTCTCCTCCTGGTGGGACGTACCCAAAACACCTCACCAGAGAGGGAGGCATCCTAACCAGATGCTGAACCACCCCATCTGGCTTCTCTTGATCTGGAGGAGGAGCGGCTCTTCTCAGATCTCCTCCCTCTGTCTCTGAGCCAGAGCCCAGCCGCCCTGCAGAGGAAGATCATTTAAGCCGCTTGTATCCGCGTTTGTTGTTAGTCTGTAAACAAAACGTGAAGGAGACACTAAAACAGTTACTCAGCACCAAGTATAGATGAACTGATTTTCAGGATTATTCAATCTGAAATAACCTCTTTTAAAAAATCAGTAACTTAGTTACTTTATTGTGAAAGTAATTCGTTACAAACGGAAGTAACTTTAATTATAAAACCTCAATGAAATTTGAATTAAAAATTTACACGTTAGATTAATTTAATTATTTATAATAACCGTCTGACGTCACAACGCATTATATTATGGGATAGTTAGTCACAACATCTGTTTGAGTGTTTTATTTTATCATTTTTTAAGATTTTAAAAACTATTTAATTAGATTTTTTTTAATTAAATAAATTAATTAAATATATAAATTAAATAAATAAAATTCTTTTTTTGTTTTCCAGCTTTTTTTAAACCTAGCGGAAGTGACGTCAAAAATCAGCTGATGTAAACTAATCTCCATGTTTGTTTGAAATAAAAGCTGAAAAGAAGCTGAAAATCAGTGTTTTTTCTTCTCAAACAAGATGAAGAATCTTTTTCTTTGTGTTTTTGCAGCTTTTTTTCTTTTTAGTGACGCTTTGATTCGGTAAGAAATATAAAAAAAAACCTCCATTTTAAACCGTGTTAGCATCGATGCTAATCACTGTTTTTATCTTTAAATTTAAAATAAAAGTTTTATTTTCATAAAATATATATTTTAGAAAAGTTTAGAAATAAATCAAACTATTTCTATTTGTTTTTAGTGTTTGGTTTAAAGTTTATTTATTTAATTTGAATAAAAACGTAAAGTTAAAGCTGTTAGCTCAATGCTAACTTTTATTTATAGAAAATAATGCTGACAAATAGTTTCGAGATTTTTACTGAGATTAAAAAAAAAAAAAATTATCAGAGTTTAATAATAAAAAAATGTTTTTAAAAAAAGGGTTTTTTTTTTTTTTTTACATTTAAACAAGTTTTTGTAAAAAATGTAAAAAAAAATTTCTTTTTTGTCAATTTTTCTGAAAATGTTCTATTTTTTTTGTATTTTAGTTTTTTTGCTTTATATATATTTTTTTATATATAATACTTTTTTTTTTTTTTTAAGAAGAATTTAGTAACATTTTTTGAATATTTTTAGATTTTTTTTTTTATTTATTTTTTTTTTTTTGCACATATTAGATTATTTTTGTCAAATTTTCAGTTTTTTTCTGTGTAATTTTACAAAATTTTGGTAATTTTTTCAGAAACTTCTGCAAAAGTTTTTGTAAAATTTTATGAAATTTTACAAATATTTGTCAAATTTTCTGTTTTTCCTCATCTTGTTTTTTCCGGGTGTGTGCATGACACAGTGTAAACGTTCTTTACAGAAACTTTTTCAGCTGTTTTTTCTTTAATTTCTTATTGATTTACTTTTAATCACATAATA
Source organism: Neostethus bicornis (assembly GCA_902685375.1). Lineage (NCBI taxonomy): Eukaryota > Metazoa > Chordata > Actinopteri > Atheriniformes > Phallostethidae > Neostethus > Neostethus bicornis. The sequence continues at coordinate 982,877 of CACRXE010000022.1, forward strand.
AATGTTTATTTTAACAAAACAACAAATAATAAAATCCTATTGATTTTTTTTCCAGGATTCCGTTAAAGAAATTCCGTTCCATCCGACGCGAGCTGACGGATTCTGGGAAACATGTGGAGGAGCTTCTGGCGAAGACACGCCCCCTTCAGGGTAACCTGGGCTTCCCGTCCAGCGCCGGGCCGACCCCAGAAACCCTGAAAAACTACCTGGATGTGAGTTTGGTTTTTACACACACACACACACACACACACACACACACACACAGAGTTCTTAAAGAAGGTAAGAAAAGGAGAGACCGACCGGACCCTCGCTGCTCTCTAACGACCTCCATTAATCAGGATCGGTTGATGAAGGGGCTTCCCGTTAACCCCCTCCTCGGTCTTGGAGGAGGGGTTCAGAGTCTCTGTAAACCAATCAGAAACGTTCCAGGAAGTCCGAGCCGGTGACTAACGCTCCGTAAGCAGCTTGATCCGGATCAGCTGTTTGTTTGTTTACGGATTAAACTGATTTATTTTCTTCACTGAATTAAATCTTTGGATTTTTCTTGAGTTTATAAAGAAAAACAAACTTTAAAACATCTTTATTTTTAAAAACAAGGTAAAAAAACAACCAAAAATGTTTGTAATAAATTTCATCACATCATTTATCACAGGTGCCCCGTCAGGGTGCCACCCATCTCCTCCTTCACCCATCCTGCAGGCGGTGAGCCCGGCCAGGACCCATGGGTAAAAAGCTCAGCCACCAGACGCTCAACTTGTGCCCAACCCTCAGGCCTGGCTCCACGGGTGGTCCCCGATGAGCCGCGTCCGAGCATGGGCAACTTGGGCATGCTCGATCTCTTCATAGGGGTTTTTTTTCGTTGCCTGACCAGACGGGTGGTTCGGGCATCTGGTTAGGATGCCTCCCTCTCTGGTGAGGTGTTCCGTCCCACCAGGAGGAAACCAAGAGGCAGACCCTGAACCTGCTGGAGAGACTATGTCTCACATCTGGACAGGGAACACCTCAGGATCCTCCTGGGTGAGATGGAGGATGCAGCGGGGTGAGAGAAACCTGGGTGTCCCCTCTGAGGGTGTTGCCCATCTGAGGGTGTTGCCCCCGGCGACCCGGCCCTGGATAAACAGACGATGACTGAACGGAACATCTTGATGGAGGTTTTAGAATTTCTTAATGTTTGACTAAAGCACTACTGAGCATGCTCAGAACTCAGAATCCATCCCCCAGCACGTCTACTGGAATTTCAACTGTTGTTTTTTAAGTTTTATGAAAACAAAATAAATATAAAAACTAATCAAAACTTGTTTATTTATTCTTAATTTAATTCCTAAACAAGACAAATGAGTTAAAAACAAATAACCTGATAGTTTTAACTTCTTTTCTTTGTTTTTTTTAACTAAACATTTAAAGAACGGATTCATTTGATGATAAAAGCTTCTTCAAAGAAAGAAAAAAAACTTGTGGTTTAAAAGGTTTTAATTTTTTCTTTTTTTTCTCTAAAAGAGGAAACGAAACTCAAACGGAACTAAAAACGAATGGTTTGACTTCCTTAAATCTGAACCTCGATGATTCATCAGAACGAATCGGGTCTGATTTAAAAATGACTCAGCTCGTTAGTGTTTCAACACGTTGTTTATCAGAAGGTTGTTTTTTTATCAGAAGGAGGTTGTTTTTTTGTTTGTTTTTCTGTTTGTTTACATATTTTTCAGTCATGTGTTTCTCGTGATCACACACACACACACACACACACACTGTGTTTTCTTCTGATGAACGACATGTGACCGTTTTAACAGAACGACTGAGACACATTCCTGAAATCTCACACACACACGCACACACTCATACACACACTGATACACACACACAGACATATACACACACTCTTCTTTATCCTCGGGGTGCCCAACCAGTCGATCATGGTCTACTGCTAGTCGACCGCCGGGTGTGTTTAAAAAAAATGAAATGCCAGGAAGACAGTGTGCCAAAAAAACCTACGTTTTCTAGTTTTATAGAAGATTTTTGGAATCTGTAACATGAAAGTACGTTGTTAAGTTCCATTCTGTTGTCTTCCGCTTATCTGGGGCCGGGTCACAGGGTAACAGCCTCAGACGGGAAGCCCAGGCTTCTCTCACCCCGGCTGCATCCTCCATCTCACCCAGGAGGATCCTGAGGTGTTCCCTGTCCCTCCAGCGGGTCCGGGGTCTGCCCCTTGGTCTCCTCCTGATGGGACGTGCCCGAAACACCTCACCAGCGAGGCGCTCGGTGGGCATCCTGACCAGATGCCCGAACCACCCCATCTGGCTCCTCTCGACCTGGAGGAGGAGCGGCTCGACACCAAGCTCCTCCCGGATGGTAGAGCTCCTCACCCGATCTCTGAGTGAGAGCCCAGCCATCCTGCAGAGGAAGCTCATTTCGGCCGCTTGTATCTGTGATCTCATTCTTTTGGTCACCACACACAGCTGTTAAGTCTGATCCTAAACAGCAGCGCCTGGTGCTGGTGGTGTGTGTGTGTGTGTGTGTGTGATCTCAAGAGGTTTGATTCTTGAAAAGTAGATCTTGGGATAAAAAGTTTGGGCACCCCTGGTTTACCCCTCACTGGGTCGTGGGTACCAAATCTGCTGAGTCCCAGAGGGCTTTGGCCTAGTGGTACAGACACCTTCTTTTGACTGGTAGAACCTGGTTTGATTCCCACTAGGCCCACGCCTTCTCTGGGACCCAGAAAAGACACGAAAACAAAGAAAGAACAGAAAATAAAAACCCTGAAAAGACAAAAAATAATCCGCTGACTTTCAGAAAGTTTCCGTGTGACCGGATCCGGTCATCTGGTTAAACTTTCTGTCGACTCATTCTGGTTAAAATTTAAGGAAGTAAAAAAAAAAAACTTGCAAATTAAGCAACAAATGATCAAACTCGTGCCTTAACGTCCGCTTGAGGAACTGGAGGCGGTCACTGGGACCCAGTGAAATACAGAGAGACCAGTTTGGTGTTATTCACTGCGGTCTGGTTTTGTGGATCCATTCCAGACTCCAGGTTTTGGGTTTCCAGGTTGGACACAGTGCGACTGGACAGGGACGCTGGTGGATAGGGGCGAGGGGGCATCGAGGGGTATGACCCCTATTCACCAGCGTCCCAGGCCAGGAGCACGTTTGCATTTTTTTTTTTTGTGTCAAACAATTGTTTTTTTTTTTTTTTTTTTTTTTTTTGGGGGGGGGTTTTCATTTTTCACAATTTTTTAAGAAACGTTAACGAACACCTTGGTAGAGATGACCCACCCTGTAATTATTAAAAATAAATACCTCTCATTATTCTTCAGCACATCGCCCCCTTTTGCCCCGCGCCCACTTTTCACCCCGTCTGAGTTAAAACGAACAGATTTAATTAAACATTTAACAAAACAACGATGTTTAAAGTTAAAAATAATCAATTACTAAATAATATAATTCACGTTCTTAACCGTCTGTCCCTTATGGGGCTATGGGGGGTGCTGGAGCCCATCCTGGCTGATTCAAGGCGAGGGGTGGGGTACACCCCGAATAGGTTGACAGTCTGTCGCGAGGCCACACACATATAACCATCCACACACACTCATTACTTCCAAGGGGAAATTTGGCACCGGCCAATCAACCTAGCATGCATGTCTTTGAAGGGTGAGAGGAAACCGATGCAAACACGGGGAGAACATGTAAACTCCACACAGAAAGGACAGTGTTCTGAGCCTCGAACAAAACCTCACGTAGCAGAAGAAAACAGGGTTAAGATGTGTGATGAAGCCCCCGACCCGGGATAAACGGAAGACGATGAAACGGAGGTTTTAATGTTTACATAAAAAAAAGACTGATAAACAGGATGTTTATCTTTATGATGCGGTAACGTGGCGGTGCGTAACGATGGGCGTGGCTTTATGACCTCCTGACCGTCTGAACAGGCGCAGTACTACGGAGAGATCGGCCTCGGAACGCCTCCGCAGCCGTTCACCGTGGTGTTCGACACCGGCTCGTCAAACCTGTGGGTGCCCTCCGTTCACTGCTCGCTGCTGGACATCGCCTGCTGTAAGTACCCGCCCACCACACCCTTCTGTTACCCCCTCTTTAACCCCCCCCTCCTCCTCCTCCTCTCCGCAGTGCTTCACCACAAATACAACTCCGCAAAATCCAACACCTACGTCAAGAACGGGACGTCCTTCGCCATCCAGTACGGGACGGGCAGCCTGTCGGGGTACCTGAGCCAGGACAGCTGCTCGGTGGGTGTTACTCTGTGTGGGTCAGGGGGTGGTACGACGGGTGGCTCTGTCGGGGGTAAACGGGTGTTGTGGAGGAAGTCGGTCGTTTAGAGGGTGAACATCTAAGGAGAGACCGCCCTGCCCCTCGAGGTGCCCCCACTTTGTTGTAGACCAGGGGTGCCCGACTCTGTTTATCACAATATCAAACCTAGTGAGATCTAACACATACACACATACACACACAGATCTACACACACAGACAGATCTACAAACACACACATACACTGAGATATACTATACACACACACAGATATTGTATATACAGACACACACACACATCTACCAGTCTGGGGTTACCATCGTAAACCCCCAGAGATCGTTTCCAAGCAGCCTCTCCCTCTCTTTCTCACACACACACACACACACACACACACACACACACACACAGCTTTGGGATGGGGAGGGGCCACAACAGCACAGGGCGCTACTCATTCATTTCAGACTTAACAACGTGCTTTCACGTCACAGACTCAAAAAAAAAGAAACACAGTCTCCTCCAACGAGAGGGTCTGAACACCCGTTAAAGATGGCGTCAAAGTACACCCGTTAAAGATGGCATCAAACTACACCTGCTAGAGATGGCATCAAAGTACACCCGTTAAAGATGGCATCAAACTACACCCGTTAAAGATGGTTCAAAGTCTCAGAGTTAGAAACACTGACTTTATTTTATTCCTGACACACCTGGTGGTCGACGTGGAAACAGTCTGCAGGCTACCGGTAGATCACCATCGACTGGTTGGGTTAGGGTTACCCCCGTTGTAAAGAATTCTGGAGGGCTGCGCCCCCTTCTGACTGCAGGTTGAGGAAGAAACGGTCAGTCCTGTACGTGAGCGCCCCGTGGTGTCAGGGAATGGACACTGCACCTCGTTTAAAACAAGATGGAGACTGGCCAGCCGGCTGGCAGGCCTCTTCACTGACTGTAGCCATGACAACAGGATGAGAAGCAGGAGGTGTCATCGTTTAGGGGCGGGACCTAAGAGCTTCTTAGAGGCGGAGTCTCTGACTCAAGATGGCGTTTTGATTCTTTCTCTTCTCTCTCAGATCGGTGACCTCATCGTGGAGAAGCAGCTGTTCGGCGAGGCCATCAAGCAGCCGGGCATCGCCTTCATCGCAGCCAAGTTCGACGGCATCCTGGGCATGGCGTACCCGCGTATCTCCGTAGACGGCGTGGCACCGGTGTTCGATAACATCATGAGTCAGAAGAAGGTGGAGAAGAACGTCTTCTCTTTCTACCTGAACAGGTGAGGAGCACACCGCCCGGACGGCCCTCAGCGGTGGTCGAGCGTACGCGGCGTTGCTTGATGATCGGTTCCATCGGGCGGTGCCACCGCCGTCTGATTTCATTGGTTATTTTTTTGACAGGAACCCCGACACCGAGCCGGGCGGCGAGCTGCTGCTGGGAGGAACCGACCCCAAGTATTACACCGGAGACTTCAGCTACGTTAACGTGACCAGGAAGGCATACTGGCAGATTCACGTGGAAGGGTGTGTGAGGACGGGCACACTCACACACACATACACTTTAAACCTGCTGGAGGACGTTGCTCAGTAACGCCTCCCTCTCTCTCCCCCCTCCAGCATGGCGGTGGGCGATCAGCTGTCTCTCTGTAAGGGAGGGTGTGAGGCCATCGTGGACACCGGAACGTCTCTGATCACCGGCCCGTCGGCTGAAATCAAAGCGCTGCAGAAAGCCATCGGAGCGCTGCCGCTCATCCAGGGAGAGGTGAGAATGTTCCACTTCCTGTTGGAACGTAGATCCAGGTTACCATGGTGAGGGTAGGAACGTAGATCCTGGTTACCATGGTGAGGGTAGGAACCTAGATCCTGGTTACCATGGTGAGGGTAGGAACGTAGATCCCGGTTACCATGGTGAGGGTAGGAATGTAGATCCTGGTTACCAAGGTGAGGGTAGGAACGTAGATCCTGGTTACCAAGGTGAGGGTAGGAACGTAGATCCTGGTTACCAAGGTGAGGGTAGGAACATAGATCCCGGTTACCATGGTGAGGGTAGGAATGTAGATCCTGGTTACCAAGGTGAGGGTAGGAACATAGATCCCGGTTACCATGGTGAGGGTAGGAATGTAGATCCTGGTTACCAAGGTGAGGGTAGGAACGTAGATCCTGGTTACCATGGTGAGGGTAGGAACGTAGATCCCGGTTACCATGGTGAGGGTAGGAATGTAGATCCTGGTTACCATGGTGAGGGTAGGAACGTAGATCCTGGTTACCATGGTGAGGGTAGGAACGTAGATCCTGGTTACCAAGGTGAGGGTAGGAACGTAGATCCTGGTTACCATGGTGAGGGTAGGAACGTAGATCCTGGTTACCAAGGTGAGGGTAGGAACATAGATCCCGGTTACCATGGTGAGGGTAGGAACGTAGACCCTGGTTACCATGGTGAGGGTAGGAACGTAGATCCTGGTTACCACGGTGAGGGTAGGAACGTAGATCCTGGTTACCACGGTGAGGGTAGGAACGTAGATCCTGGTTACCATGGTGATGATCATACCGTTTCTCCCTTGCAGTACATGGTGAGCTGCGATAAGGTCCCGTCTCTGCCGGTCATCACTTTCAACGTGGGTGGGAGGAGCTACAGCCTGAGCGGCGAGCAGTACATCCTGAAGGTGAGCCAATCAGACGGTCGTCACGGTGACGTCTCAAACGTTTACCATCTCATGTTTCCGACCTTTCAGGAGAGCCAGGCGGGTAAAACCATCTGCCTGAGCGGGTTCATGGGGCTGGACATCCCCGCCCCCGCCGGGCCGCTGTGGATCCTAGGAGACGTTTTCATCGGGCAGTACTACACAGTCTTCGACCGCGACAATGACCGCGTCGGCTTCGCAAAATCAAAGTAAAGGAAAAAAAATAAAACAAAACAAACAACGCTCTGCAAGCTAAGTTGCACATGCTTCCTGTTGCCGTAGCGATAACGTGTAGAGAATGCACTGGAGGGGGAGGTTGAGAGGGGGAAGGAGATGGCAGGAGGAGAGAAAGAGGGGGGAGGAGGTACAGGGGAGGAAGACCAAGTGATTTTGATTTTTCTTTAAAATCAGGGATTTTTTGTTTTTAGTGTTTTATGAAAAATTTTATCCTGATTAAATAAAAACATTGAAAATTTTTAATTTGTTTTTTCTTCTTTTCACCACAAGAGGGAGACAAAGCGCCATGTGAAGTTAAAAATTATAACTTAATTTAAGTCGTTTGGTCTAAAACTTGATTTAATTTTAACAATTAAGAGACGAACCCCCCTACACACACACACACACACTCACACTCATTTCTATGGGTGGTTTCCTAGCAGCCAATCAACCTAACTTGTATGTTTTTGGATGAAACCAGAGAAAACCCACACCTACACGAGGAGAACATGCAAACTACACACAGAAAGGACAGTGTTTCAAGCCTCGAACCCTGACCTTCTTGCTGTGAAGCCACTGAGAAGCCAGATAAGATAGTTCCCAGGCACCTCGCTGGTGAGGTGTTTTGGGCATGTGTCCAGCAGGTCCAGGGTCTGCCTCTAGGTCTCCACCTGGGTGAGCTGGAGGAGACCTAGGTGAGAAGCCTGAGTTTTCTGACCGAGGCTGTTGCCCCCGGCGATCTGGCAGAAGACGACGGAACAGAACAGATGAAAATAATCTGAAGTGCTGAACATTGACATTGTACCAATGGTCCGACCTTCCCGCTGGAGTACCAGGGGTACCAGCAGAACGGTTACCTCTGCAGAACGGTTACCTCTGCTGGTAACCGCTGAACGGTTACCTCTGGTTACCGTTCTGCTGGAGTACCAGGGGTCCGACCGTCCCGCTGGAGTACCAAGGGTCCGACCGTCCCACCGGAGTACCAGGGGTACCAGCGGTCTCCCATCCAAGTACTGCTTAGACCCTCCTGTTTAGCTTCAGACAGGCACGACTGACCATTGACCATCAGGACAGACAATTATAACATTTCAAAATAAAAGATAAAATATATAAGAATTAATAAAACAAGTAAAAAGGATAAAAATAATAAAATACATTTAAATGAATGCAAAAGTCAAGCAGTTTTTTTTTTTAAAAGATGGCCATTTTGATTTTTTTTTTCATTCATTTTTTTTATTAATTTATTCCATTTAAATAAATAGAATTTAAACACTTATTTTTGCAAAAAAAAAAAAAACTAAAAACACTCAGATTTAAAATATATTTTATTTACAACAGTTTTTTTAAATGAGAAACTAATCAACAATTTTTTTTTAAATTAAACTTCCAGCTTCACCTTTTTTTTTTTTTTTTTTTACACATTTTTAAAAACATTTCAAACCAAACAAAATATTTTACTTTCAGACGTTATTTTTTTAACATTTTAAGTTAAAAATAAAATAAATAAAAACCAGAAAAACTTCATTCAAACTTTATGTAGAAAAATGTCTAAATGCAACAAAAACAAATGATTTAATGAATTTAAAACTCTTTGTGGTTGCCATGGTGACTGTAAACCCATTTTCATTGGTTGTTGTTGCCATGACGTCAACATAAAAAATGTGAAGCTTTTAAAGACAGTTTAAGATCTTTTTATGAATCACTGGAGCTTCAAACATCGTTACCATGGTAACACACATTCCACCCAAAGCAGAGCGTATGTTCCACCTCCGTTACCCCGGAAAACCCGGTGTTGTGCTCACAAGCGACTTGTAAAAAAAAAAAAAAAAAAAAAACTTAAATAAACTTAAAAAACCGTCCAGACATTAAAACTGTGGGGTTTTATATCATGGAGTTAATTTTAAAGTCTTCTGCGCATGATCGAAGAAATACAGACAAAAAGTAGTTTTTTTAACAATAATTTCAGCTCTTTTTTTAAAGCTTTAAATACAAAAAGAAACTAAAATAATAATTTTTGGATGCAAAAAAACAATAATAATAAAAAAAATTAAACAATTTTAAGTTTAACGCGAGAAGCTGAGACGGAGACGCACATTAATGACGTCATATATCAGATGTCTGATAGCCCATCTCATGTATGACATCATCAACGTGCGTCTCAGCCTTACCTTATTGTGGTTAAAAATTCAAATTAACATCAAATTATCTCATAAATTTTTATTCTTTTTGCTTCAAAAACTTGTTATTTTAGTCTCTCTTTTTTTATTTTTTGGCGGATTTCAAAGCGTTAAAAACAAGTCAAGTGACTTCCGGAACTAAAAAAAAGGCTAAAATTATTGTTTTAAAAAAACTACTTTTTTTGTCATTATTTGTTTTAAAAACGCTTCCGATCATGCGCAGAACACTTCAAAGATTAACACCAGGATATGAAACCCCACAGTTTTAATGTTTTTAGAAGTTTTTTTGGCGTCAAGTCACATTTGAGCGCAACGAAGAACCCAGAAATGAAAAAAAGTTTTGCTGCATTTTAGAAAAACTTTACATGTTGACGTTTTTTCTAAAAAAAAAAACAACTCACAGTCAGATCGAAGAAAAAGTCTTCAAAGTGTCTTCTGGACATCCAGACGTTTCTGTCCTGGAGTGGACTGACCATCACACACACACACACCAGATCCAGACTGAACATCACCAACCAATCACACACACACCAGATCCAGACTGATCATCACCAACCAATCACACACACACCAGATCCAGACTGACCATCACCAACCAATCACACACCAGATCCAGACTGATCATCACCAACCAATCACACACACACCAGATCCAGACTGACCATCACCAACCAATCACACACACACCAGATCCAGACTGACCATCACCAACCAATCACACACACACCAGATCCAGACTGACCATCACCAACCAATCACACACACAGCAGATCCAGACTGACCATCACCAACCAATCACACACCAGATCCAGACTGACCATCACCAACCAATCACACTCCAGACTGACCATCACCAACCAATCACACACACACCAGATCCAGACTGACCATCACCAACCAATCACACACACACCAGATCCAGACTGATCATCACCAACCAACCACACACACACCAGATCCAGACTGATCATCACCAACCAATCCCAGATCCAGACTGATCATCACCAACCAATCACACACCAGATCCAGACTGATCATCACCAACCAACCACACACACACCAGATCCAGACTGATCATCACCAACCAATCCCAGATCCAGACTGATCATCACCAACCAATCACACACCAGATCCAGACTGATCATCACCAACCAATCACACACACACCAGATCCAGACTGATCATCACCAACCAACCACACACACACCAGATCCAGACTGATCATCACCAACCAATCCCAGATCCAGACTGATCATCACCAACCAATCACACACCAGATCCAGACTGACCATCACCAACCAATCACACACACACCAGATCCAGACTGACCATCACCAACCAATCCCAGATCCAGACTGATCATCACCAACCAATCACACACACACCAGATCCAGACTGACCATCACCAACCAATCACACACCAGATCCAGACTGACCATCACCAACCAATCACACACACACACACACCAGATCCAGACTGACCATCACCAACCAATCACACACACACCAGATCCAGACTGACCATCACCAACCAATCAAACACACACACCAGATCCAGACTGACCATCACCAACCAATCACACACACACCAGATCCAGACTGACCATCACCAACCAATCACACACACACCAGATCCAGACTGACCATCACCAACCAATCACACACACACCAGATCCAGACTGACCATCACCAACCAATCACACACACACCATCCAGACTAGGCAACGTGGGTGAACTGTCTCGCCCACGGACACAGCGACGATTTGATCTCAATGGCCGTCCAACTGGAGTACCAGGGGTTCGACCGTCCTACTGGAGTACCAGGGGTTCGACCGTCCTACTGGAGTACCAGGGGTCCGACCGTCCCACTGGAGTACCAGGGATCTGACCGTCCCACTGGAGTACCAGGGGTCCGACCGTCCCTCTGGAGTACCAGGGGTTCCAGCGGTCTCCCATCCAAGTATTGCCCAGACCCATCCTGCTTAGCTTCAGACAGGCACGACTGACCATTGGGCAGGCTGGCTCGTCTTCTTGTGAGTCCTGGAGGAAGTCGAATCGTCTCGATGCCCAGAAGACACTTTGAATCTGTTTCTAAGATGGCCGACTCCTGGCTGAACGAGGGATCACACCGACTCACAGTAGCAGGTAAATACTTCACATCAGTCTGTAAAGTCTGTTTTTCAGGGTCTCACCAGTCTTCAAAGGGAGGGTCAAGGCAGGACCCCCCTTAGAGACAAGCCTCCTCATTGGACACTGCTTCTCAACAAACCCCTCCCACTCACCGCCATGGCGATAATCACCTGGCATCCCATCTCTAGTATTTGAGAAGCACTGTCCTATGATGACCCCCTCAGCGTTCCTCCTCGGTCCCCTCCTTCTCCACCTCTGAGTTCACACCTCCAGCCTTCTCCGTGCTCTGACCCTCCGGCTCCCTCACCGGAGCGGCCGGGTCTCTGACGACCCCTTCCATCTCTACCTCCTCCTCCTCGTTCTGCTCCTCCACCCGGCCCACCGAATCCGGGATGATCTCCACCTCGATGTCCGATGAGTCCTCGCTCTCTTTGAACCAAACGCTTTTCTGACCCTCCTTGCGCCGCTGCTTGGACAGGATGGACCTCATCCCGTATTCGTCGCCGTCTCCTCGGCTCCTCCGGGCGACAGGGCTGCTTTTCGGGACGTGGTTGCTATGGATACCACACGTAGAGCAGGGGCTTCTTGGCTGCGGGAAGGTGCTCCTTCTTGGGAAGGTGTTCCAACGTCTGGAGCGACTGGCATCAGATTCGGTCTGGAAGCCGTCGTTGGTGAACTGGAGGGAGTCTCTGTGCCCGCTCCGAGGGCGATCGGTCTGTAAGCAGGGGCCCAGGCACTGCAGAGGGCACAGGGGGAGGGAGAAAGAGAGGCACTGTTATAGCACAACCACATCACCGGAGGGCACAGCCCTACAGAGAACCTGAACAAAACAGACTGAAATAAAATCTTATATTTTTATTAATTATTTTCAGATTATGTAAAGAATCACTTGCTTTTCTGTGTGTAGTTTGCATGTTCTACACAGAACATCTCCTCTGCACATGTCCAAACCATCTCAGTCTGACCTCTCTGACTTTAAAACCTCTAACATGTGCTGTTCCTCCTATCCTGTCCATCCTGGTCACTCCCAGAGAGATCCTCAGCATCTTCATCTCTGCTACAAACATCTCTGTTTCCTGTCTTTTCCTCAGTGACACTGTCTCTAGACCAATCAGCATGGCCGCTCTCACCCTGCTGTCTCTAGACCAATCAGCATGGCCGCTCTCACCCTGCTGTCTCTAGACCAATCAGCATGGCCGCTCTCACCACACTGTCTCTAGACCAATCAGCATGGCCGCTCTCACCACATTGTCTCTAGACCAATCAGCATGGTCGCTCTCACCACGCTGTCTCTAGACCAAATGTGACCAGACCGCCGGTCTGGCGTGTAAGCGGTGTGTAAGCTGACACGCCACCGTGTAATGCCACCTGCATTGGCCATCATGAGGGCACCCTAGTGTGTCTCACGGATACTGCTTCTCCTCTACTGCCCTCCTCTGCTGCCCCTCTTCCCCCAGCTGCCTCTTATAAACCAATCAGGGGCATCTTGTGCGTAGCTCGCCAGCTTAAAATGTCTGAGCACCCCTCGTTCTGACCCAAACTCGTACCATGACCCTCGTGTTTACACCATTAATTTAAGATGGACGTCACTGACCTCACATATTTTCTCCATGCTGGCGTTTCCCTTCCACAGGCGAGAAATCAGGAAGCCAATCACAATGAGGCAAAGGACCAACACAGCCGCCATAATGAGGCCGAGCAGCGCCATGTCGCCCGCACGGTATCCGATGTTTGAAGGAGACGGGATGGCCACGGCTGGAGGGAACGAAGGGTTAATGAGTCATACAGACAACCAATCAGATGGCAGCAGGTAGAGGGTATGATAAAGCACCTTGGGAACTCTGGTTTTCATTGAGACCTTAGGACGATTCAAGTTCCTATTGGTTTAATTAATCAATCTACGTTCCTACCCTCACCATGGTAACCAGGATCTACGTTCCTACCCTCACCATGGTAACCAGGATCTACGTTCCTACCCTCACCATGGTAACCAGGATCTACGTTCCTACCCTCACCATGGTAACCAGGATCTACGTTCCTACCCTCACCATGGTAACCAGGATCTACGTTCCTACCCTCACCGTGGTAACCAGGATCTACGTTCCTACCCTCACCGTGGTAACCAGGATCTACGTTCCTACCCTCACCGTGGTAACCAGGATCTACGTTCCTACCCTCACCGTGGTAACCAGGATCTATACGTTCCTACCCTCACCGTGGTAACCAGGATCTACGTTCCTACCCTCACCATGGTAACCAGGATCTACGTTCCTACCCTCACCATGGTAACCAGGATCTATACGTTCCTACCCTCACCATGGTAACCAGGATCTACGTTCCTGGATACAAGCGATTGAAATTCCTACCAGGAATGACCCGAACAGACAGCGCCGCCGTGCCGAACTCTCCGGTGGTCGGATCCACAGCGCGTAGCTGCAGGAAGGAAAGAGTTAAACAGGAAACAGGAAGTATCATGATGTGGGCTCTGTTTATTTTTTTACCTGCAAAGCGAAGGATTCGGTTTTTACGACACGTTTAAGGACGATGAAACCATCAGACGTAACGTTCACGTAACTGCTGTACTGGACCTCGTACCTGGTGTCTGGGTTCACACCCTGATACACACACGCACACACATACACACACACACACACACACACCTGATCAGATAACAAACACATTAATGATGTTTTCTGAATCAAAGTCAGATGGTAGCATGGTGGGCGGAGTCTTCTGTCTAACAGGCTTAGAAGTGGGCGGGGTCTTCCGTAGGTTTAGCGGTGGGAGGAGTCTTCTGTCTAACAGAATTATAAATGGGAGGAGTCTTCTGTCTAACAGGATTAGAAGTGGGAGGGGTCTTCTGTCTAATAGGAGTAAGGTGGGAGGAGTCTTCTGTCCAAAACGACTAGGGTGGGAGGAGTCTAATGTAGGTTTAGTGGTGGGAGGAGTCTTCTGTCTAATAGATGTAGGGTGGGAGGAGTCTTCTGTCCAATAGGAGTAAGGTGGGAGGAGTCTAAATTCTAACAGGTTTAGAGGTGGGAGGAGTCTTCTGTCCAATAGGAGTAGGGTGGGAGGAGTCTTCTGTCCAATAGGAGTAGCGAGGGAGGAGTCTTCTGTCTAATAGGAGTAAGGTGGGAGGAGTCTTCTGTCTAACAGGTTTAATGGTGGGAGGAGTCTCCTGTCTAACAGGATTAGAAGTGGGTGGAGTCTTCTGTCCAATAGGAGTAGGGTGGTCGGAGTGTAATGTAGGTCTAGTGGTGGGCGGGGTCTTCTGTAGGTCTAGTGGTGGGAGGAGTCTAATGTCTAACTGGTTTAGAGGTGGGAGGAGTCTAATGTAGGTTTAGAAGTGGGAGAGTCTTCTGTCTGACAGGTTCAGTGGTGGGAGGAGTTTTCTGTCCATCAGGTGTGGTGGTGGTCTCACACTAGCGAAGTCTTCGTCCCGTGCTCGGACCCTGAACGGTCTGTTGGTGCTCCGGTCTCTGAGGATCATGCTTTCAGGAACGGAGTTGCTGTAGATGAAACCTTCATAACGTTCCTTTTCAAAACGAGGAGGATTCCTGCTCTTCTTCATCACCTCAATGGTCACCTGGGTAACCGCGAACTGGTCCCTGTTGCTCACCTGGGAAGCCTGTCACGATGAACAGCGATCAGATCGATTGATCAGCTCCAGGTGATGATGTAATCGTCTTACCAGGACGCTGAGCGTTATCGGACCGACGATGTCTGCAGCTCTGGTCATCGTGATGTTTCCTGTTTCTTCATCAATTTGAAAAATGTTTCCTTCGTTTCCTGAAGAAACAACACATTCCACATTAATATAGACCCTGAAAATATCAGTTCATCTATAGTCAGTGCCGAGTAGCTGTTGCCAGTTTAATTAAAACCCATTTGTTTTGGAGAAACTTTGTTTACAGAAATTTAGAACTCAAGAAGGAAGTCAGTGATTTTCAAAAAAAACCCCAGAAGTAAATGTAAACACAAACAAAACCATTGTTTTAATTCAAACCTCGTAGAATTTTGTAGCTGATTTGTTCACTTCGGTTTCTGTCTCCGTCTTTTGCAAAGACTGGTCCGGGTTCCAGCACCAACGGGCCTTCCTGCAGGTTCAGAGGGAATCCAGTAACTCTGTTTCTAATCATGTGTGTCATAGTACCCTCACTTACCACAAGGGGACGCCCTGGACTTTCCTCCATCTCCCTGCATCATTCCTTCCAGCCAGGTCTTCATGGCCGCCACCCACAGCTGGTTACCATGGTGAGGGTAGGAATGTAGATCCTGGTTACCATGGTGAGGGTAGGAACGTAGATCCTGGTTACCATGGTGAGGATAGGAACGTAGATCCTGGTTACCATGGTGAGGATAGGAACGTAGATCCTGGTTACCATGGTGAGGGTAGGAACAGAGATCCTGGTTATCATGGTGAGGATAGGAACGTAGATCCTGGTTACCATGGTGAGGATAGGAACGTAGATCCTGGTTACCATGGTGAGGATAGGAACGTAGATGCTGGTTACCATGGTGAGGGTAGGAACGTAGATCGAGAGGTCTACTTTTCGTCCCAGCTCTTCGTCGGGCGGCCATGAAGACCAGGCTGGAAGCGATGATGCAGGGAGATGGAAGGTCCTGGACTCTCTCTGGAGGTTGGTGAAGGAACCACGACAAAAAGAAGACTTTCTAACGTGTTGATGATCCCTCGCTCACCTCCTTCTCGGTCAGGTTGACTTTGCCTCTGTACCCGGTTCCCAAACACAGTTTGGCGTTCCCCAAGTTTGTCCTCACACACGGCTGGAACCACGGCGGCCGGTTGTCTATGTCTTTTACGTGCACTGTAACCGTAGCAACAGATGTGAAGAAGGGTTCATTGGAGGCGGAGCCATTTAGAGTATCCTACAGAAAGAGAAACACACACACACACACAGCTGGTATCAGACGGTCTGTGCCACTTCAAACATCGATAAAGTTTAAAAACTAAAACTGGGACTTGGTGACCTGAAGTACGTACCCTGGTGGGACATGTTGCACAACCTCAGTGGAGCGGTTGTAAGGGATTTATGAGCGGACGCCTCATTGCGGGACCAATGTGGAAGTGTGTCAAATGTTGAGGCAGTGATTTATGGCGGCCATGAGCTTTGGTTCATCGCCGATGTCAAAGCGAGCCCAACTGACCAAACCGCTCGCTAATGCTAAACGAACGCTAAAGCAACGCCGGTGTTATGTCCAGGGTAGGAACACTGGCAGGAATGTAGATCCTGGTTACCATGGTGAGGATAGGAACGTAGATCCTGGTTACCATGGTGAGGGTACGAACGTAGATCCTGGTTACCTTGGTGATGGTAGGAATGTAGATCCTGGTTACCATGGTGAGGATAGGAACGTAGATCCTGGTTACCATGGTGAGGGTAGGAACGTAGATCCTGGTTACCATGGTGAGGGTAGGAATGTAGATCCTGGTTACCATGGTGAGGGTAGGAACGTAGATCCTGGTTACCATGGTGAGGGTAGGAACGTAGATCCTGGTTACCATGATGAGGGTAGGAACGTAGATCCTGGTTACCATGGTGAGGGTAGGAACGTAGATCCTGGTTACCATGATGAGGGTAGGAGCGTAGATCCTGGTTGCCATGGTGAGGGTAGGAACGTAGATCCTGGTTACCATGGTGAGGGTAGGAACGTAGATCCTGGTTACTATGGTGAGGGTAGGAACATAGATCCTGGTTACCATGGTGAGGGTAGGAACGTAGATCCTGGTTACTATGGTGAGGGTAGGAACATAGATCCCGGTTACCATGGTGAGGATAGGAACTTACCTGAACGTGTAAAACCAGCGAGATCTTCTGCACGGCATCGTAGTCCAGGAGGCTTCGAACAAGAATCCTCGGTGTGTTTATGTTCTCCAAACGGAAATACTTCTCCTTTAACGACAGAAAAACATTGTTTAAGATGGTGGACAGTGTGGGTGAGGAGGTTTGGGTCAACAGGACAGAAAAATAGAGTCTGAGGGACCCACATGAGAGGAGTGAGGGTTACAGGGAGAAGAGATGAAGAAGGTGGAGGTGTTTATGTACTTAGGATCAATGGACATTGACAGTGATAGAGACAGCGTGATGAGAGCAGCCATGCTGATTGGTCTAGAGACAGTGTGGTGAGAGTGGCCGTGCTGATTGGTCTAGAGACAGTGTGGTGAGAGCGGCCATGCTGATTGGTCTAGAGACAGTGTGGTGAGAGCGGCCATGCTGATTGGTCTAGAGACAGTGTCACTGAGGAAAAGACAGGAAACAGAGATGTTTGTAGCAGAGATGAAGATGCTGAGGATCTCTCTGGGAATGACCAGGATGGACAGGATCAGAGGAACAGCACATGTTAGAGGTTTTAAAGTCAGAGAGGTCAGACTGAGATGGTTTGGACATGTGCAGAGGAGAGAGAGAGAGTACATCAGAAGAAGGATGCTGGGTTTGGAACCACCAGGAAAGAGGACTAGAGGAACACCAAAGAGGAGGTTCATGGATACAGTGAAGGAAGACATGAAGATAGTTGGTGTGACTGAAGAAGATGCAGCAGATAAGGTTAGATGGGAGGAACTGATTTGCTGTGGCGCCCCCTGGAGGGAGATGATAAAAGAAGAAGTTGTTTTTTTTCTCACCGTGGCAGACTCCAGGCGGTAGTACAACGGATCTGAATCCACATCGGATGCTTCGATGAGTCCGATACTGGAGTTCACAGGAGAGAGCTGAAAAAAAACTCAGAGTTAAAACAGAAAAAATATCAACAATAGAAGGTTTATTTTCCTCACCTCGTTCACCTCCAGCACGTAGTGGTTCTGGGCAAAATTCGGAGGATTATCGTTGACGTTTTCGACTAAAATCTCTACGGATTCGTTGAGCTGAAAAAAAAAAAAAAACGCCAGTTTTTATGAAGCAGGAAAATCACAAAAATTAAGGAGAAACTTTCTTCCGTCAAAATCTGTGCAAAATTCTATGTTAATGCAAAACAGAGCAATAAGTACAGAAGTAATTTTGAAAGATTTTTAATCATTCAAAATGATTAATGACTTTCATTCAGAAAATGATTTCTGGATGAAAGTCGTAACGTCTTGATCGTCACACACTCTGTCCTGAAGACACTTTGGATCTTACTGAAGATACTTATGATGGCTTCCTTTCCTGGACGAATGAGGGATTAAACGGACTCGTTAAAAACACAAACAAACAACAGAAACCCCGCCCTATGATCCACAGCGCAGAGTTATGATCATAGTTTATAAAGGACCTCAAGCTGATTGGTGGATAAACTGAAACATGAACTAGTCTTAAAGATTTAAATTCTTATTTTAGGACAGGCGTGGTCAAACTACGGCCGGAGGGCCACATGCGGCCCGTTAAATGTCTTAATCCATCCCGAAAAACTTAAATAAATAAGCCATGTTTTTGTTTTATTTTTCCTGTAATTCTGATTTTTCGTCAATAGATGGCGTCAAAGAAACAACAACACTGCTCCCATTAAAATGTGTGGGGTTTTTTTTATGCCCACGTTGTCAAAATAGATTGTCAGGAGGTTTCAAACCTACATTTTAAACCTTGCGCGCTAGATGCATGTTTTCTAAGCACTAGGGTGCTTGATTTTAACGTTAGCGCGCTAGATTACAAGTGCATAGCGGCCCCAATGGCTTTCCTTATGTAGCAGGCTTGTTTACCAATGCATGCCATCCATCTGTTCCTGTTCCGGCCCCTTGGTCAAATGTTAGAACCCAATGTGGCCCGCAAACCAAAAAGTGTGCCCACCCCTGTTTTAGGAGGTCATACTCACAGAAAGAGAATCTTCTTGGCTGCACTGGATCCAAACCAGAAGAGTGGGACTGGATAAAGACTGAAAAACAGAGTGAATCAGAAGGAATGAAGACATCAGAGGTGGTTCCTGACTGAAGATACCCGGCTTCACTACAGAACGAGATTCAAACATCATGGTAACCAGGATCTATGTTCCTCCCCTCACCATGGTAACCAGGATCTACGTTCCTACCCTCACCATGGTAACCAGGATCTATGTTCCTACCCTCACCATGGTAACCAGGATCTACGTTCCTACCCTCACCATGGCAACCAGGATCTATGTTCCTACCCTCACCATGGTAACCAGGATCTACGTTCCTACCCTCACCATGGTAACCAGGATCTATGTTCCTACCCTCACCATGGTAACCAGGATCTACGTTCCTACCCTCACCATGGTAACCAGGATCTATGTTCCTACCCTCACCATGGTAACCAGGATCTATGTTCCTACCCTCACCATGGTAACCAGGATCTACGTTCCTACCCTCACCATGGTAACCAGGATCTATGTTCCTACCCTCACCATGGTAACCAGGATCTACGTTCCTACCCTCACCATGGTAACCAGGATCTACGTTCCTACCCTCACCATGGTAATCAGTGTGAGTGGTGACCAAAACAATGAGATTGCAGATACAAGCAGCCAAAATGAGCCTCCTCTGCAGGGTGGCTGGGCTCTCTCTGAGAGATTGGGGGAGGAGCTCTGCCATCCGGGAGGAGCTCGGTGTCGAGCCGCTCCTTCTCCAGGTCGAGATTAGCCAGACAGGGTGTTTCTGGCATCTGGTCAGGATGCCCACCGACAGCCCCGCTGGTGAGGTATTCCGTCCCACCAGGAGGAGACCAAGAGGCATCCCCGGTCCTGCTGGAGAGACTATGTCTCCCAGCTGGACAGGGAACACCTCAGGATCTTCCTGGGTGAGCTGGAGGATGCAGCCGGGGTGAGAGGACCATGACGACCCGGATAAGCAGAAGACTCCGGATCCGGATCTTACCTCGTAATCCAATCCTTTCTTTAGCATCAGAATGTTTGCTTTGATGTAGAACAGATCTTCCGGGTTCACCGACACGGACAGGCTCACATCGCTGCCGGAGATGATCTTTACCACCTGGACGTCGGAGGTACTGTTCTCTGGGATGGTGATGGGACCGGGAGGGACGGTGCAGACTGGAGGGAGAGACCAGACCGGGACAGAAAATAAAAACCAACCCAAACAAGATCACGGATACAAGCTGCTGAAATGCTCCTCTGCAGGGTGGCTGAGCTCTCACTTAGAGATAGAGGGAGGAGCTCTGCCATCCAGGTGATGCTCCTCTGGGTGGAGAGGAGCCTGGGGTTACCATCTGAGGCTGTTACCTGCCGGGCTCGGGCCTACAGGACCCGGGCCAGTGCATAATCTTTCAGGTTAGCACGGTTACAGGCTGCTAACTCCGACCAACCCGGTGCCCAACCCCCTAACAACGATCTGATACCCGAACAGAACCTACTCACGTCTCTCCGCCCGGCAGACGATGAACACGCAGATGAACAGCACACACAGAACCTCCAGCGGTTTGGCTTCCATGTCCAGATTCCTGCAGCAGAATGAAGAAGGATCGCTGGTACCAGCTGGTACTGGGGGCACATAATGGTCTGTCTGTGCTGGGCAGAGTGGGAGTACACTGTGACTTCATCTTAACGCCGAGTCGCAGCCTCCCACTAACATAGCTGCATCTCTTTTACCCGCTCAGACACGCCGGGTAAGAGGGGGGTGATTCTGACCCACTACAACATGTTAGACCCCATTACAGCCTGGCAACCTGCCCTAATTCAGCACACCTGGTGCCCACTGTGTCTCCCTCATGTCTCCTCCTGTGACTCATCTTCCCCCTGGTATCAGATCCTGTTCCTCTCTCCGGTTGTGGGCATGACGCCGTCCGTCCATGTCTGGTCCCTCAGCCTCGTGTTCCCCCTCCGATGGCTCCTCTATCTCGTCCTGCCAACCCTGTCCGAGTCATACAAGCCTGCCCAGGTTACACGGGCTTACCCGTCGTTCCTGAACCCTGACTATCTGTAACACCCTGGTTAAAACTGGCTCTGGTTCTGGTGCCTACGTCACCACCTTCACCACCTCAGGACGGTTTCCGTCCTGATTCTTCGTTTTGTTTTCAGAGCCTCTGATCCCTGCCGGAGCCTAACCCGGGTGATTTCCGACAGGAGGCAGGATACACCCCGAACAGGTCGCCAGTCTGTTCGGGGGCACACACACACACACAGATGTGCATCGCGGTGTTCTTTTTTTTATTTTTTTGCAGCATCGTTTTTTTGTGTTGAACAGTTGTTGGTTTTTTTCGTGGTTTTTTTTTGCGTTTTTTTAATTTCTTTTGTCGAGCGGCCATTTTTTATGTTGTTTTACACTTTTTTTGTGTTTTTTTCCGCGTTTTCTTTTTTTCTTGCATTTTTTTTGACAAGCAGTCGTTTTTTTGCATTTTTTCCATGTTTTTTTTTTTGCTTTTTTTGCATCAAGCGGGTTTTTTTTTTGTGCGTGTTTTTTTTTTTGTTTGTTTTTTTTCCACATTTTTCACAATTTTTTTTCAACTTTTTCACCCAAAAAACTCGGAAAAAATTGCAAAAAAAATACACATACACACACTCACACACAGACACACACACACACACACACACACACACATTCATTCCTAGCAGCCAATCAACCCAACATGTATATTTTTAAAGGAAACCATTAAAAAGCCACACATACACAGGTAGAACATGTAAACTACACACTGAAACATCAGTGTTTCAAGCTTTGCCCCCACTCTGGCACTCAAACCCCTGACCTTTTAGCTGTGGAGCCCCATGTATCCCTAATATTTATCCAAACTATTAAGAAATGATTGAGAAAAACTTTTTTCTTCCTGCATGAAGACGTGGTGCCAGCTTCGTACCAGCTGGGTACATACTTCTCACACATGTGGACAAGGCAGCACTGTGCACGCGTGCCAGCGCCCCATCTGTGTGGGAACAACAAGCTCTCAGTCTGTCATTCCTCATGTTTTCATGCCAGGATAAACTTCTAGGCTTTGTTTACGGGTCACAGTCATAGAGGGCGCTAGAGAGGTGACTCATTAAAAAAAAACTCTTATTTTTTATTTACCAACAACTGATCCCGTTTTTTTATCTTCCATTCTGACGTCAGACTCCCGTTTTGACTTCTCACCCCCCCTCCTCATCCTGTCCTCCCCCACCTCATCCTCTCCCACCCCTCCCTTCCACCATGCGACACCCCGCTTTCCCCCCACCCCCACCAGATTACAGTTTACATTTTTATGTTTCTCTCAATTTTTTTTTTTCAAAGAAGCGTCGGGCGTCGAAACTACGCGTTTTTTTGCATTGAAGGGTCGTTTTTTTTACGTCTTTTTTCGCGTCGAGTGATCAGTGTTTTTTTTTTTGTTTGTGGTTTTTTTAGTTTTTGCGGTCGTTTTTTTGCGGTTTATTAGGTTTTTTTGCGTTTTTTTTTTTTTTTGCGTTTATTTTTTTGCGGGGAGCAGTCGTTTTTTCACGTTTTTTTTTTTTTTAGCAAGTGGTCGTTTTTCGTGGGTTTTTTTTTTTTGCGGGTTTTTTTTTCGTTCCTTTGCAGATTTTTTTTTCGGCAGGCAGTCGTTTTTTTCACGTCGAGTGATCGTTTTTGTGGTTCCGTTCCGGCGAGCGGTCGTTTTGTTTGTTTACGTTTTTTTTACGTCGAGTTTTTGTTTTTTGTGTTTTTTTGCGGATTTTTTTGCGGCGAGCGGTTCGTTTTTTCACGTTTTTTTCGTGTCGAGTGGTCTTTTTTTTCCCTCGTTTTTTTGTTTTTCCAAATTTTTTACAATTTTTCAAGTTTCTTTCTAATTTTTTTCCCAATTTTTTTCCAAAATTTTGCAACGTTATTTGAATTTTCCGTAAAACAAACAAAAAAACGACACCATACTTTCCTGCTCTCATCGTTCTGGGTCTGCTCTTTACGAGCCACTCGTCCAGACGGCCGACTGTGGGCATCTCCTCGCCCGGTGGGATCCGTGAAGGACACCCGGTGTCTCTTTTCAGGGTGAGCCCTGGCCCCACGGCCGTGCCACCAGCCCATCGTTTAACAGGAGGGCTCCCCTGTGTGTCTCCTCTTCCCCCGCTGCCTCTTATCAACCAATCAGGGACTCCAGCACTTCTTAGAAGCAAGGGGAAGTAAATAAAATAATTAAAACTTTTAAAAAAAAAGTATAAAAACGATGAAATAAAATATTGTTAAATGATTAATTATCTTTAATTTATCAGTTTATTTGTATAAATATTTACATTTTAAATCTAATCCTTTTTTTAAATCTTCATTAAGACAGAAATAAATCTTTTGAAAGTTATTAATAAATAATTTTTCCAGTTTTAGAACAAATTAATGAATCTAACGGAGAGAAAAAGACGGACGACGAGTTTCCGCCGAAATAAATGATGCAAAATCCTGTCAAAATGAAAACGAATGTTCGTGTTTAAAATGATTTTTAGATTATAATTTAATCAGAGACTCAGCTGAAAGTTTTAGAATCTATGGAACAAAAAAACCATCTGAAAGCAGCTGTATGTTCCTACCCTCACCATGGTAACCAGGATCTATGTTCCTACCCTCACCATGGTAACCAGGATCTACGTTCCTACCCTCACCATGGTAACCAGGATCTATGTTCCTACCCTCACCATGGTAACCAGGATCTATGTTCCTACCCTCACCATGGTAACCAGGATCTATGTTCCTACCCTCACCATGGTAACCAGGATCTACGTTCCTACCCTCACCGTGGTAACCAGGATCTATGTTCCTACCCTCACCATGGTAAGCAGGATCTACGTTCCTACCCTCACCATGGTAACCAGGATCTATGTTCCTACCCTCACCGTGGTAACCAGGATCTATGTTCCTACCCTCACCATGGTAACCAGGATCTATGTTCCTACCCTCACCGTGGTAACCAGGATCTATGTTCCTACCCTCACCATGGTAACCAGGATCTATGTTCCTACCCTCACCGTGGTAACCAGGATCTACGTTCCTACCCTCACCATGGTAACCAGGATCTATGTTCCTACCCTCACCGTGGTAACCAGGATCTATGTTCCTACCCTCACCATGGTAACCAGGATCTAAGTTCCTACCCTCACCGTGGTAACCAGGATCTACGTTCCTACCCTCACCATGGTAACCAGGATCTACGTTCCTACCCTCACCATGGTAACCAGGATCTATGTTCCTACCCTCACTATGGTAACCAGGATCTACGTTCCTACCCTCACCATGGTAACCAGGATCTACGTTCCTACCCTCACCATGGTAACCAGGATCTACGTTCCTACCCTCACTATGGTAACCAGGATCTACGTTCCTACCCTCACCATGGTAACCAGGATCTACGTTCCTACCCTCACCATGGTAACCAGGATCTACATTCTTACCCTCAACATGGTAACCAGGATCTACGTTCCTACCCTTACCATGGTAACCAGGATCTGTCTGGTTACCATGAACGGAGGCCTGTGTTTTCTCTTCATGATTTAAATTTTTTTTTTTTTTTTTCTCACTCCTCGTGTCTCTGAATTCGGCTCTTTTTTTGGTCCACCTTTCAGAAACCTTTCTCTGATCCGGTAGCTTAGGCATCTGTTTCCGAGCAGGGCGTCCATCCTTCCATCCTAATGTCTCCAAACCTGCATGCTGTTCCTTTCCGGATCAGGAAGGTCTGCTAATCTTCTGCCTGACAGGAGCCGCCTTCTGGGACTCATCGTCTGTCCCACGTGTCGCGTTGCCCGGGGTTACCAGCTGGGTTACCAGGACCTCAAACTCCACCTCAGACACCCTCACATGGCACAGCAGCACCACACACACAGGGGACCCCAAGCTGAGGGGCTGCCACACAGCAGCGGCAGGGTCACCACCCTCAATACCCCCCTTTACTACACATACATACTCAGATGGGATGAGGAAGAGCGGCCGGGCTTCACCCGTCTGTGTCCCCTCGATGTGACTGGCACGATGGAGGGTCACCCCGGTGGAGAGGGAGTGGGCGTGCGGGGCTCCTGGCTGGAGAGGGAGTGGGCACCTGGTCGTGTTTGGGTTGGAGGGTGGGGGCTCCTCTCGGTCTGTGCCACGGCTTCCGACACCGTATGAGCCCGCTTCCTGTCGTGGGGTACGGATGGTATGTCTGCTCCGTAGCCTGGGGACCGTGGTATTGGGGATGCTCGTGCCCCTTGGTGCCAATGGGACTTCTTTAGAGGGGTGGGTGGGTAGGCGGTCTTCTCTGCCTGGCATTGGGGTGAGTCTGGACCTGGGTTACGTGCCACTCCCCACACACAGACTGCGTGTGTGTGTGTGTGTGTGTGAGAGAATGTGTGTGTGTGTGTGTATGTGTGTGATAGTGTATGTGTGTGTGTGTCTCGCTCTCCCTGTGTGTGTGTGACTTTCTGTGAGTGTGTGTATGTGTGTCTGTGTGTGTGTGTATGTACGTGTGTGTGTCTCTCTCTCTCCCCCTACGTGTGTGTGTTTGTGTGTGTGAGTGTATATGTGCCTGAGTGTGTGTGTGTGTGAGTGTGTGTGTCTCTCTCTCCCTATGTGTGTGTGAGTGTGTGTGAGTGTATATATGTGTGAGTGTGTGTGTGTGTGTGTGTATGTATGGATGTGTATTTGTATGAGTGAGTGTGTGTGTGAAGGTGTGTGTGAGTGTGTTTGTGTGTGTGTGTGTGTCTCTCTCTCCCTAAGTGTGTGAGTGTGTGTGTGTGTATGTATGGGTGTGTATTTGTATGAGTGAGTGTGTGTGTGAGAGGGTGTGTGTATGTATGGGTGTGTGTGTGTATGTGTGTTTGTGTGTGTGTGTGCGTGTGTGTGCACATGCAGCTAAGAAGCTTTCTTCTAACAGCTGATTGGTCCATATGGCTCCCTCCTCCTCTTCCTCTCGCTACCTGGATAAGTTCTCTCTCTCTTTCTGAGTGTGTGTGTGTGTGTGAAGAACAAAGCCAGGCAGTCTGTGGGAACATGTCCGGTAACCGCACCGACCCCGCGGCCTCTCGGCCTAACGTGGCGGCTCTGCTGGTGGGTGTGTTTCTGATCGTCATGGTGATCGTTGGGAACGTGTCGGTGTGTGTGAGCGTTCACCTGGAAAAAGCTCTGAAAACAACCACCAATTATTTCATCGTGAGTCTGGCTGCTGCTGACCTGATGCTGGCCGTGCTGGTGCTCCCTCTCTTCGTCTACTCACAGGTGAGACGTGTGTGTGTGTGTGTGTGTGTGTGTGTGTGTGTGTGTGTGTGTGTGTGTGTGTGTGTATGAGACCGCCACACACACTTTAGTCCATTGTAAGTTATTTCAATGAGAAAACTTTCACACAACAAAAGAGTGTGTTTTTCTTATTTTAAACGTGAGAATTTAGTGGTTAAGGTGGTGGCTTCACAGCAAGAAGGTCAGGGACTTAAGTCAGGGAGTGGGACAAGGCTTTAAACACTGTCCTTTATGTGTGTAGTTTGCATGTTCTACCCTGTATATGTGGGTTTCCTCCCACCCTCCAAAAACATAGATGATAGGTTGATTGACTCCTAAGACTGAATGTGTGTGGATGGTTGTGTGTGTGTGTGTGTGTGTGTGTGTGTGTGTGTGTGTGTGGCCAGAGACGGGTGAGATGTTCAGGGTGTATCCCGCCTCTCGTCTGAAATCATCCGGGATAGGCTCCGACTCCATCAGGGATTATTGGTTCAGAAGGTGTTGAGCTGGTGAAGAGACAGACAGGGAATGCTCTGGGATCCTCCTGGAGGGCACAGCCGGGGTGAAGGGAGTCTGTTGCCCTAGCGACCGGGTCCCAGATAAAGCAGAAGACGTTGGTACGGTCCTACCAAGCTGCAGACTGAGTTATTTTTATAAATTTGAAATGTTTTATTGCTAAAAGTATCAATTTTAAGCCTCTTTTTTGACTCTTACTTCCTGTTTTTATTGATTCTTGGTTCTGATTGGACCGTTTTTTCCAATAGAGGGCATGTTTGATTTGCTAATTAAATCATCTTCTGACCCGTCCAGCCCTAACGGGGTGCCGGAGCCTATCCTGGCTGATTCAAGGCAAGAGGCAGGGTACACCCTGAACAGGTCACCAGTCTGTCGCAGGGCCCCACACACACACCCACACACACGCACACACACTCATTCCTAGCAGCCAATCAGCCTAACATGTATGTTTTTAGAAGAAACCAGAGAAAACACACACATACATGTGTAGAAAATGCATACTCTACACAGACATACCAGTGTTCCAAGCCTAGTCCACGCCCGGGACGCCAACTCCTGACCTTGTTGCTGTGAGATCACAGCACCATCTCGCTGCCCTTAAATGAACCATTAAAGATGTAAATATTGTCTTCGACATGAAGGCGTGGTGAAGGTGGTGAAGGTGGTGACGGTGGCACTTCCCCCGGGCACACAGGGTTTTATTTTCAGGTAGAAAAGTGTGTTAAAGCCTCCTGCTGAGGAATCCCTGCTAATTGGCTGTATGTGACGAAGTAATCCGCGGTGTCACAGCCGGCTTACAGAGAGCAGCTCCGAGCTTAAAGCCGGCGTGTCCAGCTGAGGAGGAGTCAAAGAGGAGGGTTAACCTTTCTGTGTGTGTGTGTGTGTGTGTGTGTGTGTGTGTGTGTGTGTGTGTGTGTGTGTGTGTGTGTGTGTGTGAGCAGTTTCAGGGAGGAGTTTGGACCTTGAATATGACCATGTGTGACGGTTTGATGACCATGGATGTGATGCTGTGTACCGCCTCCATTTTTAACCTCTGTGCCATCAGCGTGGACAGGTGCGTACACGTATGCCCGACCATCATGTTCATGTTCCGTTTAAAAATGATTCTTTCATTAAAAACAAGAGTAAAAACTGTAAGAAAAACAAAAACAACTTCACTGTTCAGAAATACGCAGGTGCCACGTCAACAAAACAACAGCCTGCATTCCATAATCCAAGCATGGGCAAACTACGGCCCGCGGGCCACATGCGACTCATTAAACGTTTTAATCCGGCCCGCCGAACTAGAAAAATATTAAATAAATAATCCTTGTTTATAAGTCCGTGTAGTCCCTCATTCATCAGGAGTGATCCATAGTAGAAAAAGTTTTAAAAAAGTCTTCTGGACAGTTTAATTCTTGATCGAGACGTTTCGACTTCCATCCGGAAATCATTTTCAATCTGAATGAAATGGACTGAAACCTGGACCTATTTATACTAACCTGAGTAAAAGGTAAAAAAAATAGTAAGAAGGGCTCGACCAATGAGCCTGTATTACCTATGAAGGGCTCGACCAATGAGACTGTGTTACCTATGAAGAACTCGACCAATGAGCCTGTGTTACCTATGAAGGGCTCGACCAATGAGACTGTGTTACCTATGAAGGACTCGACCAATGAGCCTGTGTTACCTATGAAGGGCTCGACCAATGAGACTGTGTTACCTATGAAGGGCTCGACCAATGAGACTGTGTTACCTATGAAGGGCTCGACCAATGAGCCTGTGTTACCTATGAAGGGCTCGACCAATGAGCCTGTGTTACCTATGATGGCCGTGAATGGCTCCTATTGTAACCACAGACCAGTAAACAAACCCTATTATAAAAATGCTAAAAGCCTAGTGAATAGAAATTCCTGCTAACGAGAGGCGTGAAACTGGGTCACGAGGTGTCATCTTTAGTCCATGGCTTCAAAAGGCTGCTGTAAATACCGGGCAGAATATATCTAACGCCTCCACTCCGATTCAGTGAGGGATTTTCTTTCATCACAAAGATGGCTTCCTTCACCCCTCTTTCAAACCATCCTTTCTCTCTACTTAGAATCTTCACCTCACTGTCCTCAAAAGTGTGTTTGGTGGATTTAAGATGCAGATGTACAGCAGACTGTGGACCACTAGAGGCAGACTGTGGACCACTAGAGGCTTCTCTTCTGTGTTGGTAAAGTCTTGTGGAGTGGCTGCTTCGTTTCCTCAATGTAGTGTTCACTACACGCTTGTAAACAAACGTGTTTGATGTTAAAACAAACAAAATGTTACATCAAGCGTTTAGATTTCAAATCTATTGGTTTGATCTAGAGGTTACCAAAGCATGCCATCCATCTGATCCGGTTCCGGCCCTTTAGAACTCAATGTGACCCACGAACCAAAGGTTTGCCCACCTCTGGTCTAATCTAACAAAGATATGAGACACCCCTTCAAACAATAAACATCCATTAAAACATTTAAAAACAACTTAAGACATTGATTCATCGATTTTAATTAAAAATTAATAGATTAAGCTGCAGATTTTGTGGCTTCCTTCTTGCTTCGTCTGTTGTGACGCAACCAGAACGAACAATGTAAACACAACAAATTAAAAGAAGAGTATCCTGCAGAAAACGTACCCTTACACACACACACACACACACACACACACACACACACACACACACACACACACACACACACACTAGAGATGTAATCAGGCCAGAAAAGTTCGGCCTGAAAGGGTTTGAATCAGGCCCGGTTCTAGCTCTCATACTTTGGGTGGGCAGAATACATTTGAAGGTGGGCGAACAAAACACATATATACCCTCTTCAAATTGTGGGCTTGGGACCATCACAGAAGGTGCACTTGCATCTCTCTGAGGCTGAATTATATGTATGTGTGTGTGTATATGTATATTGTTTTTTTTTGTTTTTTTGTCTTTTTATTGTTTTTGATGCATATATAAAATAACAGGAAAACTACTACAGCATCAGTCACCTACTTTTTTTTGCAAAGATTGTCACAAATTCATCCATGTCTAATTTATTTGTGATGGTCTTTTCGTGGGTCAAAATCACCAGATTTCTTTTTCTATTGTGAAGCATAGCCAGAGAATACTCCAGCCAGGGTCTAGTGCGGTACCAGGCCGGGTTAAACCAACGAAATGTACCGCCAAATGCGCGTTTTGGGTAGCTAGATAACACGGGCTGCGTCGGGGCGGTAAGGAAAAGACCCGTGCCGGCATAGTCTGGGGGTGCAACGGCCTGTTGAGGTTGGACTTGTGGACAATTGACAGAGGGGGACACGGCGGAGGCGCGAGCCGTGTCTGGGGCGGCGGAGGTAGAGGTGCAACAGCCCGATTGACGACTGTCTGTCACACCACTAGAGTCCGAGCGAGCCGCAGAGCCGCTGGGCGTGGGCTTGATTACAGACTTGAAGAAATATCAAGTTACCTAAACGCTAAGAGGAAAACCAGGGAATCAGAGTTCCGCAGTCAGAAGTTAACGTGTGCTTTTGAGCAGCAGAGTGTGGGAAAATTAACAACTTGTGTATTTATGTCAAAAAGGCAAGGGGGCGTGACCAAACAGTGCTATAGGTCTATGTATGTAACGCAACATTTATTTGTGTTTAAAAACACAAAATAGGATGCTGCTCATTCTCTGTGACTTTTTGATTGGGTGGGCAAGCCATCAGTTTGGGTGGGCACTGCCCACCCTTGCCCATGCCTAGAACCGGGCCCGGTTTGAATCCGACAAAATTTGGCCCGACAAGAACATTTTTATGATAACCCGAACCTGTTTAGAGCCCGACATTATTTAAATTAGGCGCATGCGCAGAGCTTTTACCAAGTACGAGTCATTTATACATGATTTAACACGTTTTATTGACCCCATTATTGAACACACACACACACACACAAATTGTCGCTTAAAAAAATTGCTAAAAAAAAAAAAAAAGGTCGCTTGAAAAAATAGTCAGTTCCCAGAAGCTTTGGAAATGTTTTTGATGTGTTTTTTTTAATCAGCATCTTTTAAGCAAATAAAACATATTTATTTAAAGTTTTATCTATTTGTTTTTAATTTTTTTACAGCTGTTTCTTTCTTTTTTCTTTTTTTTTACTGAAACACTGACAAATTTTCTAAATATTTCTTTTTTTTCCAGTGAGAAATAAAAATGCAAATTAAGGCTATTTTTAACGGCGTTAGAGGAGGAGGGATGAGCTCTGGTGGGGGTGTACAGGGGGAGCGGCGTGGGACATCTGTTAAAATGTTAAGCACGGTTATAAAAAACTCTCACGTTGTGTTGTTAAATCTAGAAAGAGACAAATTTAGAAGTGTCGTTTTTTCAACAGTCATTATTTTCTAGCCTCACTACGTTCCACGGTGAGGGTAGGAACCTAGATCCTGGTTACCATGGTGAGGGTAGGAACGTAGATCCTGGTTACCATGGTGAGGGTAGGAACGTAGATCCTGGTTACCATGGTGAGGGTAAGAATGTAGATCCTGGTTACCATGGTGAGGGTAGGAACGTAGATCCTGGTTACCATGGTGAGGGTAGGAACGTAGATCCTGGTTACCATGGTGAGGGTAAGAATGTAGATCCTGGTTACCATGGTGAGGGTAGGAACGTAGATCCTGGTTACCATGGTGAGGGTAAGAATGTAGATCCTGGTTACCATGGTGAGGGTAGGAACGTAGATCCTGGTTACCATGGTGAGGGTAGGAACATAGATCCTGGTTACCATGGTGAGGGTAGGAACGCAGATCCCGGTTACCATGGTGAGGGTAGGAACGTAGATCCTGGTTACCATGGTGAGAGTAGGAACGTAGATCCTGGTTACCATGTTGAGGGTAAGAACGTAGATCCTGGTTACCATGGTGAGGGTAGGAACCTGGTTACCATGGTGAGGGTAGGAACGTAGATCCTGCTTACCATGGTGAGGGTAGGAACGTAGATCCTGGTTACTACGGTGAGGGTAGGAATGTAGATCCTGGTTACCATGGTGAGGGTAAGAATGTAGATCCTGGTTACCATGGTGAGGGTAGGAACGTAGATCCTGGTTACCATGGTGAGGGTAGGAACGTAGATCCTGGTTACCATGGTAAGGGTAGGAACGTAGATCCTGGTTACCATGGTGAGGGTAGGAACGTAGATCCTGGTTACCATGGTGAGGGTAGGAACGTAGATCCTGGTTACCATGGTGAGGGTAGGAACGTAGATCCTGGTTACCATGGTGAGGGTAGGAACGTAGATCCTGGTTACCATGGTGAGGGTAGGAACATAGATCGACTTGTAAATCCAGAGCTTTATTTTTCCACCCTGTTTAACAGGAAACTGAACTTTCGCAGGTTCATCGCCGTCTCCATCCCGCTGAACTACAACCGTAAGCACGTGGACTACCGGCAGATGGTCCTGCTGTCCGCCACGTGGCTGCTCGCCCTCGCCGTGGCCTCACCCGTCATCTTCGGCATCAACAACGTGCCGGAGCGAGATCCCAGCGAGTGCAAACTGGAAGACAACAACTACGTCATTTATTCCTCCGTCTGTTCCTTCTTCATCCCTTGCCCGATCATGGTCCTGCTTTACGTGGGGGTGTTCCGCGGGCTGCGGCGCTGGGAGGAAGCTCGCAAGGCCAAACTACGCAGCAGCATTGAGGCGTGCAGGAAGCTGCAACACGCCGCCGTGGCGACCGCTCTTCCGCCGATCGCCGGCACCATCCCCGGACCTTTACCCATGCCTCTGCCGCGCATCATCGAGCGGGATTTGGCCCAATCCCGACTGGACGACACGGGGGATTACATCCAGCAGGAGTTACCGTATCCTCGGCAATATCGTGAGAACTCTGTTCCCACGGTAACCTTCAATCAGCAACCACGCACCAGGAAGAGAGCGAAGATTAACAGCAGGGAGAGGAAAGCGATGCGGGTACTACCCGTGGTGGTGGGTAAGTGTATATTCTAACACCTGCAATAAATCTCCGTCCCGCCCTGGCCACGCCTCTAGAACTCCATATATGGATCATGCAAGGTGTTTTGGGCACCTACCGGGAGGAACGTAGATCCTGGTTACCACGGTGAGGGTAGGAACGTAGATCCTGGTTACCATGGTGAGGGTAGGAACGTAGATCCTGGTTACCATGGTGAGGGTAGGAATGTAGATCCTGGTTACCATGATGAGGGTAGGAACGTGGATCCTGGTTACCATGGTGAGGGTAGGAACGTAGATCCTGGTTACCATGATGAGGGTAGGAACGTAGATCCTGGTTACCATGGTGAGGGTAGGAACATAGATCCTGGTTACCATGATGAGGGTAGGAACGTGGATCCTGGTTACCATGGTGACGGTAGGAACGTATAGATCCTGGTTACCATGATGAGGGTAGGAACGTAGATCCTGGTTACCATGGTGAGGGTAGGAACATAGATCCTGGTTACCATGATGAGGGTAGGAACGTGGATCCTGGTTACCATGGTGACGGTAGGAACGTATAGATCCTGGTTACCATGATGAGGGTATGAATTTAGATCCTGGTTACCATGGTGAGGGTAGGAACCTAGATCCTGGTTACCATGGTGAGGGTAGGAACGTAGATCCTGGTTACCATGATGAGGGTAACACACACACACAGACTAATTCCTAGCAGCCAATCAACCTAGCATGTATGAAGGTAGAACATGCAAACTCCACACAGAAACACCAGTGTTTCAAGCCTCACCCCTGCTCCGGGACTCTAACCCCTGACCTTTTTGCTGCGAGGCCACCGTGGATTTTGTTTTTGTATAAAAATTTAGCAAAACTTGACATGTATGTTTGAGGCGTTGGCACGGTGGTAGAGTGTCCGTTCTTAGGCCGAGAGAGGCCAGTTCGATTCCCACTGAGCTTGTGCCTAGGTGTTCCTGGAGTAGACACCTAACCCCCATTTACCGCTTCTTACCCGCAGGTTGTTTCCTGTTCTGCTGGACTCCGTTCTTCGTGGTTCACACCCTGAGCGCTCTGTGTTTAACGTGCGACATTCCTCCGGCTCTGATGAGCACCGTCACCTGGCTGGGCTACGTCAACAGCGCCTTGAACCCCATCATCTACACCGTCTTCAACACGGAGTTCAAGAAATTCTTTAAGAAGTGTTTACGTAGCTGCTGCTGATGCAACGGAGGCCTCCAGAAGGACGGAAAGAAGAAGGACGGAAGGAGACCCCAGCTGGACGTCGAGGGGACCAGAGGGACGGAGCTCGACCGGAAGGAGACCCCGGCTGGACGTCGAGGGGACCAGAGGGAGGGAGCTCGACTGGAAGGAGACCCCGGCTGGACGTCGAGGGGACCAGAGGGATGGAGCTCGACTGGAAGGAGACCCCGGCTGGACGTCGAGGGGACCAGAGGGAGGGAGCTCGACTGGAAGGAGACCCCGGCTGGACGTCGAGGGGTCGTCAACCAAATTTGCGTAGCCAATCAGAATGAGACATCCAGCCTAGCAACAGAGAAGCCCACCCTAACAACGGAGGTCCTTAAAGACGGACGGCTGGTCAAATCGTTGAATTTCTGCTAATCAAACTTTATAAAAACAAGAGAAGTTTTTTTTTTAGGTATTTTGTTTAAATTTGAACAAATATCTCATTTCTAAATTATTTTTCAAAATAAAAGCTTTGGTTGCATTAATTCAGTAATACTTTTACCTCATTTTTTTTAAGGAAGTATTGTTTTATTTTTCTATCATAGATTTTTGTATTTTATTTATTTATATTTATTTTTCAGTTTAATGAACTCAGAAAATTTTTCAAATAAAAGCCATAAGAAAGAAAACAACTTTTATTTTTTAAATTTTTCTGTTTGAAAGCAGTGATTGGTTGGATCGTAGAGCACACGACACTTTTTAAAGAGACAGCAGTGGTGGAACGTAACGAAGTAAATGTACTTCGTTACTGTACTAACTTAAAAAATGGTGTATCTGTACTTTACTTAAGTAAAATTTAAGAACCGGTACTTTTACTTTTACTTCACTACATTTTTAGAGCAAATATCTGTACTTTTACTTCGCTACTTTTTAAAAGTGTGTTTTACATTTTTCGTTACATTTTCGTTCAGGAATTTGTAAAATACACAAGTTTTTTTTTTTTTTTTTTTTTTTTAGCGCATCTTGAAGCCGCATCGCCAAAATCAAAAGAAGCAGTTGATCGAGAGAAGAAGTCATGAATCGAGAAACATTTTCCGCATTCATTCAAAAACCAAACATCAAATATAAACAAATTAAAAAGAGTCAGAAGATCGTTGTTTGTTGTGTTTACTTCTAAATAAAAAGTTGAGCCATCATTACACAGAGCAGGGGCGGATCTAGAATTTTCCAAAAGGGGGGCGGGGCTTTGACAAAGCCAAAATATAGTGAGGGGGGGCTCTCCTCCAAAACATTTTAAAAATAAGTGTCATATTCCTCCATTTTGGAGCCCATTCACTGGCCCTTTAAGAGGATAGCTTGACTTGTCCCCTTTCATTTTATTTTTATTTATTTATTTTGTGGACCAAATGAGGCGGGAGAGGGGGGGTCACACCCCTGCAAAGTATTTATCCTGGTTACCATGGTGACACCCTATAGCACAAAAAATAACACTTGAAATATGATCAAATACTTTTAGTTTTTACTTAAAAAGTACAATTTACACCAAATACTTTTGTACTTTTACTTAAGTAGATTTTTTTTTTATTGGTACTTTTACTTAAGTACAAAAATTGAGTACTTCATCCACCGCTGAGAGACAGTACCTAGCGGTTCCGTTGAAAGGGGGGGGGGGGGGGGGGGGGGGGGGAGCGGGGAGGAGGATTTGGGAGTGATGTGTGTATGTGTGTGTGTGTGTTTGTGTGTGTGTATGTTATTTTTTACTTATGCTTGTTTTTGACTTACTGTTTTTTTTTTTGTTTAATGATCTTGATTTTAATGTTTGAGTTTTTATTTGTTTTTTTTCAGCACTTTTTTGTAACTTTATGTTGAAAAAATGCTTTATAAATAATTTTTTTTTTTTTTTCGCTTCAAGACCAGACGTTTTTTCTGATATTACGCGCTAAATACGCGCGAAGCTAGTTGCACCACTGACTGGGAACAAAAAAAAAATATTGCGATGTTTGTTATCCAACATGGCCGACTTTCGGGCTGGTGACGTCACTTTAAAGCACCAATGAGAACTCTTGTTGCAGGAAGTCGGGCCTCATGCTAACCACTAACAGTTCAATCTTTACATTTAAATAACTCTAATTTAATTATATTATTTTACAAATAAAAAAAAAAAAATTTTATATAATTAAAATAATATAGAATAATTTTTAAATCAACTCAATAAATTAAAAAAAAAGTTTTTTTTAATTATTTATCAATGTAATAAAATGAATTTCAAGTTTTATTTATTACATTTTTTTAATTAGCAAAAAAAAAAAAAAAAAAAAAAAAAAAAAAAAAATATTTTTTCCTCTAATTTTTTTAAGCTATTTTACAAATAAATATATGTGATCGGGCGGGTAGTGCCAGGGAAGCAGAAGCACAAAACGGCAATCCTTAAAATAGTTAACATGTTGGGGTTTAGCCCACCGGCATCATTCGTCTGCCCTCTATGGGCCCATTCGTCATCCTGGCTCTGCCTTTTTGGGCCCATTTGTTGTCCCGGTTCGTTCTTTATGGGGCCACTCATCCAGACGACCGACTGCAGGAACCTTCTTTGCCAGTGGGATCCGTGATGGACGCCCCGTGTCTCTGTGCAGAGGAAGCCCTCACCGCATGGTGGTGTGCAGGCTGAGACACCACCACGCCACCAGCCCAACGGTCAAAAGGAGGGCTCCCCACTGTGTGTCTCTGCTGCCGCTTCTGCTCTGCTCTCTCGCCCCAGCTGCCTTTTATAGACCAATCAGGGACTGCACCGCTTCTTAGTACAGGGTGAGTTTAAGTATCTCTGGGTCTTGTTCACAGTGCGAGAAGGATGGAGCGGGAGATCGACAGACGGATCGTGCCACGTCAGCAATAACTAGGACGCTGCATCGATCAGTCATATAAAGAAACAGCTGAGCTGAAAAACAAAGCTCTCACTCTACAGGTTGATCTACGTTTCTACCCTCACCATGGTAACCAGGATCTATGTTCCTACCCTCACCATGGTAACCAGGATCTATGTTCCTACCCTCACCATGGTAACCAGGATCTACGTTTCTACCCTCACCATGGTAACCAGGATCTACGTTTCTACCCTCTTCATGGTAACCAGGATCTATGTTCCTACCCTCACCATGGTAACCAGGATCTATGTTCCTACCCTCACCATGGTAACCGGGATCTACGTTTCTACCCTCACCATGGTAACCAGGATCTACGTTCCTACCCTCACCATGGTAACCAGGATCTACGTTCCTACCCTCACCATGGTAACCAGGATCTACGTTCCTACCCTCACCATGGTAACCAGGATCTACATTCCTACCCTCACCATGGTAACCAGGATCTACGTTCCTACCCTCACCATGGTAACCAGGATCTACATTCCTACCCTCACCATGGTAACCAGGATCTACATTCCTACCCTCACCATGGTAACCAGGATCTACATTCCTACCCTCACCATGGTAACCAGGATCTACGTTCCTACCCTCACCATGGTAACCAGGATCTACATTCCTACCCTCACCATGGTAACCAGGATCTACATTCCTACCCTCACCATGGTAACCAGGATTTTAAAACCACCCCATCTGGCTTCTCTCGACCTCGAGGACTGTCTGGTTCCAGCAAAACAAACTCAGAACTCCTATGGATCTAGTCTTATTGTGAAGAATCTAACTAGTATTTTTATTCACTTTGTTTTTGTCATGTCTTTTATTTTGAAGGCACGTTTACCATTACCATAGCAACCAGAGTGCGTTTGAGCAGAGAGAATGTTTCTACGTTATAAAGACGCTAATAACACATTTTCTCGTGAAAACAAAGTGGTTTTAAGTTTGTTATTTTTGA
This sequence comes from Neostethus bicornis, assembly GCA_902685375.1. Lineage (NCBI taxonomy): Eukaryota > Metazoa > Chordata > Actinopteri > Atheriniformes > Phallostethidae > Neostethus > Neostethus bicornis. Next base: position 1,020,882 of record CACRXE010000022.1, read on the forward strand.
TTTAAAAAGCTAGTTTTAACAGGCTGCTCTTATTTAATATTTCTGCGTCACCTTTAGACCGGTCCCTGGAAATATTGTCAGACGATAAACTGGTCCGTGCCGCAGGGAAGGTTGGAGACCACTGTTTAGAAAACCAAAAATAACCTTTAAGGAACGTTCTGCTAACCTTTGAAAAACCTTCCCAGAACGTTAAATTGTTAGTTAGACGACAGAGACACAACAAAATATTGCTTCATTTATTTAGAACTCTCAAACGGACAGAAGAACAGATCCATGAATAGACGGGATGATTGATCGATTCATTTGATCAGAGAAGTTTTGAGTGTTTGGGTTCGTCAGGTCAATATTTCTTCCAGGAACAGACGAATGGACAATACATGTTACAGGTCTCGTCACTCCAGCTATAGACACCTAGAAAGAAAATTTTGTGGTGAATCATTTTGATCGAGAAAAAGTCTTCGCCAAGGAGACACTATAGCTCCGCCTGCCCGCTGTCACAAACCGACGAATGGTTGAGGTGTATTTGATATGATCGTATTTTCACGACCAAAAGTCGCACCGTATTTAAAGGCACAGTCCCAGTTTCATGTCCTCTGTATTTAACACACATATAAGGTGCACCTGATGATAGGGCGTGGGTTTTATTTACATATCCTCTACTACGTACGTCCGCCTTACAACGACACACACACAAACATTACTGGTAATAGTCATTGATCAAATCCATCCAAGTCCTCATCCTCTGTTTCAGAATCTAACAGCTGCTCTAAATCCAACATGGCAGGTTCACTTTCCTCGCTGTCAGAGCGGCTTCTAGGAAATGATGTCTGCTTTTGGGAAAGCTCGGACAACAGCATCAGTAGACACGTTAACCCTGGCATCTACAATCTACTGGCAAACTGTGGCGTAACTTGCCCGGCGCTGCCATCCACCATTCGTGAAGCAGTGGTCTCTGGTCAACCATCGCTCCCACGCCGCTCGCAGCCTTTGAACGGCCGCTTCACACCGATGTCCAGCGGTTGGAGTTCCTTCATCAGACCTCCCGGAATCAAAGCAAGCGTAGCGTTCATCTGCTTCACTTGTTTTTTAACAACACACATAGAGCGCGCTGCCCGATAGAGCACGCTGCCCGATAGGACGCCCTGCACGTTATCTAAGACTTTTATATACGCTTTATGTTCGTGAAAATACAGCATATCTATTTGATCAATTGAACTATTTGATTGGAGGATGGAGGGTGATTGGTTTTTTGTTTCGGTTGGTTTTGTTCTCTTTTTTTAAAAGAAAAAAAACATATGGACTGTTTCTCAAAATATGTTTTGGTCATTTTTTCTACCAAACGATACATATTCAATAATCCGTTCTGTCGTCTCCCACGTCATCCGGAGCCGGGTCGCAGGGGCAACAGCCACAGACAGGAAGCCCAGGCTTCTCTCACCCCGGCTGCATCCTCCATCTCACCCAGGAGGATCCCTGGCCGGTTGTGAGACATAGTCCTTCCAGCATGTCAGGCTCTGCCTCTCGGTCTCCTCCTGGTGGGACGTGCCCGAAACACCTCACCAGCGATGCGCTAGGCGGGCATCCTGACCAGATGCTGTGTATCTTGCTCTGTAGTTGTGTTTATACCAGTGGCGGCTGGTGGTAAATAAAAAAAACTGGGGGGGGGCACATCTTTCAAACAGACACACAAAAAACATATATCTATATTTTGAGATATCCTCTTTATAAAAAGTATCACATACCAGAACATGAATATTTAAAAGTTTATTTTCACATGTTTATGATCCACTCTACTTAAAAAGAAATTTGGCTCTTCTTTGTTTCTGCTACGAAAAATTTTAATCACCTTCCGAATAAAGTCCCACATATTTGTGATTATTTTTTCTCATGATGGGGAAAATCTCCAGGGATTCAGCAGTGAAAATAATGGGCAGGTCGTCGCCGTGGGCGAGATTATAGGTCAACTCCAGTGATGTGCGGTGAGGTTCGTGTCAGGTGAGGCACTGACTCCTCAAGACTTAGATTTATAATTTTAAGAACTGAAAAATCCATCTTATTTAAAGGGCCCATCTCATGAAAAATAACTCTTTACATTGTATCCTCTGCACACACACACGTTTACAACATGCATTACACCATAGTTATGAAAATATATTGATTTGGTGGAGCGCAGTCACAGACCAGGAACTATGAAAGACCGGGTATCACTCATCCCCCCGCCCGTCCTGAGAAAGTACAAGCTCCGCCCTCTGCTCTCACTGAGACGCTATTCCTCTGCCCATCTCTGAGCGGGAGGGGGAAGGCGGGCGTAAACCCGTGCGTAGCGGTTTGGTAGCGTCTGAAATAAGATTTTATCATGTCGATTCATCATGTTCAGCCCTACATTTTGGATCCAGAATCCGACGAGGATTTTGAGGTGCACGAAGCACAAGCACCGCGGCGGCATGGGATGAATGTCACTGATTGATAAAGTATTACAAAATGCTTGTAGATTAGTGGAGAGAGGAGGGCGGGCGGGTGGTGAGGAGGGAGGGGGGCGTGTGCAAAGTCCGTCCTGGCTACGTCAAATACCCTCACCATGGCAACCAGAATCTACGTTCCTACCCTCACCATGGTAACCAGGATCTACGTTCCTACCCTCACCATGGTAACCAGGATCTACGTTCCAACCCTCACCATGGTAACCAGGATCTACGTTCCAACCCTCACCATGGTAACCAGGATCTACGTTCCTACCCTCACCATGGTAACCAGGATCTACGTTCCAACCCTCACCATGGTAACCAGGATCTACGTTCCTACCCTCACCATGGTAACCAGGATCTACGTTCCAACCCTCACCATGGTAACCAGGATCTACGTTCCAACCCTCACCATGGTAACCAGGATCTACGTTCCTACCCTCACCATGGTAACCAGGATCTACGTTCCAACCCTCACCATGGTAACCAGGATCTACGTTCCTACCCTCACCATGGTAACCAGGATCTACGTTCCTACCCTCACCATGGTAACCAGGATCTACGTTCCAACCCTCACCATGGTAACCAGGATCTACGTTCCAACCCTCACCATGGTAACCAGGATCTACGTTCTTACCCTCACCATGGTAACCAGGATCTACGTTCTTACCCTCACCATGGTAACCAGGATCTACGTTCTTACCCTCACCATGGTAACCAGGATCTACGTTCCTACCCTCACCATGGTAACCAGAATCTACGTTCCAACCCTCACCATGGTAACCAGAATCTACGTTCCAACCCTCACCATGGTAACCAGGATCTACGTTCCAACCCTCACCATGGTAACCAGGATCTACGTTCCTACCCTCACCATGGTAACCAGGATCTACGTTCCAACCCTCACCATGGTAACCAGGATCTACGTTCCTACCCTCACCATGGTAACCAGAATCTACGTTCCAACCCTCACCATGGTAACCAGGATCTACGTTCCTACCCTCACCGTGGTAACCAGGATCTACATTCCTACCCTCTCCGTGGTAACCAGGATCTACATTCCTACCCTCACCATGGTAACCAGGATATACATTCCTACCCTCACCATGGTAACCAGAATCTACGTTCTTACCCTCACCATGGTAACCAGGATCTATGTTCCTACCCTCACCATGGTAACCAGGATCTACGTTCCTACCCTCACCATGGTAACCAGAATCTACGTTCCAACCCTCACCATGGTAACCAGAATCTACGTTCTTACCCTCACCATGGTAACCAGGATCTACGTTCTTACCCTCACCATGATAACCAGGATCTACGTTCCTACTCTCACCATGGTAACCAGGATCTACGTTCCAACCCTCACCATGGTAACCAGGATCTACGTTCCTACCCTCACCATGGTAACCAGGATCTATGTTCCTACCCTCACCATGGTAACCAGGATCTACGTTCCTACCCTCACCAGGGTAACCATGATCTACGTTCCTACCCTCACCATGGTAACCAGGATCTACGTTCCTACCCTCACCATGGTCACCAGCTGTGGGTGGTGACAGAAAGAATGAGATCGCGGGTACAAGCGGACGAAATTAGCTCCCTCTGCAGGGTGGCTGGGCTCTCACTCAGAGATTGGGTGAGGAGCTCTGCCATCCGGGAGGAGCTCGGTGTCGAGCCGTTCCTCCTCCAGGTCGAGAGGAGCCAGATGGGGTGATTCGAGTGCCTCGCGGGCGAGGTGTTTCGGGCACGTCCCACCGGGAGGAGACCAAGAGGCAGACCCCGGACCTGCTGGAGAGACTATGTCTCACAGCTGGCCGGGGAACGACTTGGGATCCTTCCAGGTGAGCTGGAGGATGCAGCCGGGGAGAGAGAAGCCTGGGCTGCCCGTTTGAGGCTGTTGGCCGCGCGACCCGACCCCGGAACAACCGGAGGATGACGGAACGGAACGGAATTGTGGGACTGAATAAAGTTTTGGTAAAGTTGTGAGGAGCTCCCAGTTCAAACTGCCATTTTGTTCAAGGCTCCGCCCAGTCTCTGAGCTTTTTTAGTAAACTTATTTAAATGCATAAAACAACTGACTTGCATATTAATATTTGGTGTAGTTTTACGTCGGATGCCCTTCCTGACATAACCCCTGTGATGATCTGGGCTAATGCCCATTGCACAACCATTTGGATGGTTAGTGTTTAGATGTTTCACTGAGGATTACAACATCTAAACGTGTAATGAAATGGAGATGGTAAATGGACTCCACTTATAAAACGCCTTTCCACCTGTGTAGTCACTCAAAGCGCTCTACAGTGACAGGAAGAAGAGATAAAGAAGGTGGAAGATTTTAAGTATCTAGGATCAACAGTCCAGAGCAATGGAGAGTGTGGAAAAGAGGTGAAGAAGTGTGTTCAGGCAGGCTGGAACGGGTGGAGGAAAGTATCAGGTGTGATGTGTGACAGAAGAGTTTCAGATAAAATGAAAGGAAAAGTGTACAAAACCATGTTGAGACCGGCCATGCTGATTGGTCTAGAGACAGTGTGGTGAGAGCGGCCATGCTGTTTGGTCTAGAGACAGTGTGGTGAGAGCGGCCATGCTGATTGGTCTAGAGACAGTGTGGTGAGAGTGGCCATGCTGATTGGTCTAGAGACAGTGTGGTAAGACCGGCCATGCTGACTGGTCTAGAGACAGTGTGGTGAGAGCGGCCATGCTGATTGGTCTAGAGACAGTGTGGTGAGAGCGGCCATGCTGATTGGTCTAGAGACAGTGTGGTGAGAGCGGCCATGCTGATTGGTCTAGAGACAGTGTGGTGAGAGTGGCCATGCTGATTGGTCTAGAGACAGTGTGGTGAGAGCGGCCATGCTGATTGGTCTAGAGACAGTGTGGTGAGAGTGGCCATGCTGATTGGTCTAGAGACAGTGTGGTGAGAGCAGCCATGCTGATTGGTCTAGACACAGAGTCACTGAGGAAAAGACAGGAAACAGAGATGTTTGTATCAGAGATGAAGATGCTGAGGATCTCTCTGGGAGTGACCAGGATGGACAGGATCAGAGGAACAGCACATGTTAGAGGTTTTAAAGTCAGAGAGGCCAGACTGAGATGGTTTGGACATGTACAGAGGAGAGAGAGAGAGTACATCAGAAGAAGGATGCTGGGTTTGGAACCACCAGGAAAGAGGACTAGAGGAAGACCAAAGAGGAGGTTCATGGATACAGTGAAGGAAGACATGAAGATAGTTGGTGTGACTGAAGAGGATGCAGGAGATAGGGTTAGATGGAAGAAACTGAGTTGCTGTGGCGCCCCCTGAAGGGAGATGATGGAAGGAGAAGAAGAAGATTTAAATGCATAAAAGTTTAATGTGTCTAAAGATTGATTTATTTTATAATTTACCTCTCCAATACATGGCAATACAACGTTGATTTCCTCCAACATTGTCAGGTTGTCTTGAGTTCCAATTCAAGTAATCCAACCTTGATCCATCAGTCCAATACCAGTTTCGCCACTACGGATAAAGTGTAAAAAAAACCAAGGGTTTTAAAAATATTATTTGTGTGTTGTTGATGTTTCAGATCCTGTAAATAACTTACTGAATTAAAATCGGTGAGTCCGATCCAGGTATAAGGAACATGTCTGTTGTACTGCCTCCTGACCATGTTATCAACAAACCGGTTCTCTTCTTCTGAATGGAAGGAGACCAGATGCCCTCTGAAGTTGGTGCAGTATGCCTGGCAAAATGAAAAAGTAAAAAGTTAGTAAGAAAGATGGAAACAGAATTTAACCAACAGTTTTACTTAAATCTAACGTTCTGTTCCATTCCGTCATCCTCCGCTTGTTCCGGGGTCGGGTCGCGGGGGCAACAGCCTCAAACGGGCAGCCCAGGCCTCTCTCACCCCGGCTGCATCCTCCAGCTCACCTGGAAGGATCCCAAGTCGTTCCCCGGCCAGCTGTGAGACATAGTCTCTCAAGCAGGTCCGGGGTCTGCCCCTTGGTCTCCTCCCGGTGGGACGTGCCCGAAACACCTCGCCCGCGAGGCGCTCGGGGGGCATCCTGACCAGATGCCCGAACCACCCCATCTGGCTCCTCTCGACCTGGAGGAGGAACGGCTCGACACCGAGCTCCTCCCAGATGGCAGAGCTCCTCACCCGATCTCTGAGTGAGAACCCAGCCACCCTGAGGAGGAAGCTCATTTCGGCCGCTTGTACCCGCGATTACATTCTTTCAGTCACCACGCACAGCTGGTTTCCATGGTGAGGGTACGAACGTAGATCCTGGTTACCATGGTGAGGGTAGGAACGTAGATCCTGGTTACCATGGTGAGGGTACGAACGTAGATCCTGGTTACCATGGTGAGGGTAGGAACCTAGATCCTGGTTACCATGGCGAGGGTAGGAACGTAGATCCTGGTTACCGTGGTGAAGATAGGAATGTAGATCCTGGTTACCATGGTGAGGGTTGGAACGTAGATCCTGGTTACCATGGTGAGGGTTGGAACGTAGATCCTGGTTACCATGGTGAGGGTAGGAACGTAGATCCTGGTTACCATGGTGAGGGTAGGAATGTAGATCCTGGTTACCATGGTGAGGGTAGGAATGTAGATCCTGGTTACCATGGTGAGGGTTGGAACGTAGATCCTGGTTACCATGGTGAGGGTAGGAACGTAGATCCTAGTTACCATGGTGAGGGTAGGAACGTAGATCCTGGTTACCATGGTGAGGGTACGAACGTAGATCCTGGTTACCATGGTGAGGGTAGGAACGTAGATCCTGGTTACCATGGTGAGGGTAGGAACGTAGATCCTGGTTACCATGGTGAGGGTTGGAACGTAGATCCTGGTTACCATGGTGAGGGTTGGAACGTAGATCCTGGTTACCATGGTGAGGGTAGGAATGTAGATCCTGGTTACCATGGTGAGGGTTGGAACGTAGATCCTGGTTACCATGGTGAGGGTAGGAACGTAGATCCTGGTTACCATGGTGAGGGTAGGAACGTAGATCCTGGTTACTATGGTGAGGGTAGGAACGTAGATCCTGGTTACCATGGTGAGGGTAGGAACGTAGATCCTGGTTACCATGGTGAGGGTAGAAAAGTAGATCCTGGTTACCATGGTGAGGGTAGGAACGTAGATCCTGGTTACCATGGTGAGGGTAGGAACGTAGATCCTGGTTTCCATGGTGAGGGTAGGAACATAGATCCTGGTTACCATGGTGAGGGTAGGAACGTAGATCCTGGTTACCATGGTGAGGGTACGAACGTAGATCCTGGTTACCATGGTGAGGGTAGGAACCTAGATCCTGGTTACCGTGGTGAGGATAGGAATGTAGATCCTGGTTACCATGGTGAGGGTTGGAACGTAGATCCTGGTTACCATGGTGAGGGTTGGAACGTAGATCCTGGTTACCATGGTGAGGGTAGGAACGTAGATCCTGGTTACCATGGTGAGGGTAGGAACGTAGATCCTGGTTACCATGGTGAGGGTAGGAACGTAGATCCTGGTTACCATGGTCAGGGTAGGAACGTAGATCCTGGTTACCATGGTGAGGGTAGGAACGTAGATCCTGGTTACCATGGTCAGGGTAGGAACGTCGATCCTGGTTACCATGGTGAGGGTAGGAACGTAGATCCTGGTTACCATGGTGAGGGTAGGAACGTAGATCCTGGTTACCATGGTGAGGGTACGAACGTAGATCCTGGTTACCATGGTGAGGGTAGGAACATAGATCCTGGTTACCATGGTGAGGGTAGGAACTTAGATCCTAGTTACCTTGGTGAGGGTTGGAACATAGATCCTGGTTACCATGGTGAGGGTTGGAACCTAGATCCTGGTTACCATGGTGAGGGTTGGAACGTAGATCCTGGTTACCATGGTGAGGGTTGGAACATAGATCCTGGTTACCATGGTGAGGGTAGGAACGTAGATCCTGGTTACCATGGTGAGGGTAGGAACGTAGATCCTGGTTACCATGGTGAGGGTAGGAACGTAGATCCTGGTTACCATGGTCAGGGTAGGAACGTAGATCCTGGTTACCATGGTGAGGGTAGGAACGTAGATCCTGGTTACCATGGTCAGGGTAGGAACGTAGATCCTGGTTACCATGGTGAGGGTAGGAACGTAGATCCTGGTTACCATGGTGAGGGTAGGAATGTAGATCCTGGTTACCATGGTGAGGGTAGGAACGTAGATCCTGGTTACCATGGTGAGGGTAGGAACGTAGATCCTGGTTACCATGGTGAGGGTACGAACGTAGATCCTGGTTACCATGGTGAGGGTAGGAACATAGATCCTGGTTACCATGGTGAGGGTAGGAACTTAGATCCTGGTTACCTTGGTGAGGGTAGGAACATAGATCCTGGTTACCATGGTGAGGGTAGGAACGTAGATCCTGGTTACCGTGGTGAGGATAGGAATGTAGATCCTGGTTACCATGGTGAGGGTTGGAACCTAGATCCTGGTTACCATGGTGAGGGTTGGAACGTAGATCCTGGTTACCATGATGAGGGTAGGAACGTAGATCCTGGTTACCATGGTGAGGGTAGGAACGTAGATCCTGGTTACCATGGTGAGGGTAGGAACGTAGATCCTGGTTACCATGGTGAGGGTTGGAACATAGATCCTGGTTACCATGGTGAGGGTAGGAACGTAGATCCTGGTTACCATGGTGAGGGTAGGAACGTAGATCCTGGTTACCATGGTGAGGGTAGGAACGTAGATCCTGGTTACCATGGTCAGGGTAGGAACGTAGATCCTGGTTACCATGGTGAGGGTAGGAACGTAGATCCTGGTTACCATGGTGAAGGTAGGAATGTAGATCCTGGTTACCATGGTGAGGGTAGGAACGTAGATCCTGGTTACCATGGTGAGGGTAGGAACATAGATCCTGGTTACCATGGTCAGGGTAGGAACGTAGATCCTGGTTACCATGGTGAGGGTAGGAACGTAGATCCTGGTTACCATGGTGAGGGTAGGAATGTAGATCCTGGTTACCATGGTGAGGGTAGGAACGTAGATCCTGGTTACCATGGTGAGGGTAGGAACGTAGATCCTGGTTACCATGGTGAGGGTAGGAACGTAGATCCTGGTTACCATGGTGAGGGTAGGAACGTAGATCCTGGTTACCATGGTGAGGGTAGGAACGTAGATCCTGGTTACCATGGTGAGGGTAGGAACATAGATCCTGGTTACCATGGTGAGGGTAGGAACGTAGATCAACTTGTAAATCAAGAGCTTTGCTTTTCGGCTCAGCTCTCTCTTTACCATGACGGACCGATGCAGCGTCCTAGTTATTGCTGATGCCGCACCGCATTAGATGATTTTCAGCTGAATGGCAGCCGTGGTTTTGAGGCGTATTGGAACGCTAACGTGTGTTCAGCGACCTTTGAAGATCTAGCTACTTAGTATTTCCCAGTCGAGCTACACACACCAGGATGCACCGTTTCCTGGAACGTAATGTTTTTATCCTCGTTGTTCGTTTTTTCACTAGAAGAAGAATTCTAGAATCCACTGACTTGAAGGTTAAATTTTTTGTGTCTTTGTTTTGAGTTGTAAAGTACAGAAACTTTGAATCCTTCTATAGACAGACAGACGGACACACAGACAGACAGACATGTACCTCTGCATCCCATCTTTGATTCTTTGATCAAAATGTAACAGTAACCTTTAAACTCACTCCAACCAGAAGGACATTCATCATGACAGTAATCTGAAACAAAAAAGAAGGATTTTACAGAGATTTCAACAACAATCCTGAAGTCTCATGAGAGACAAAAATATTTTTCTATTCAATGTTTTCAATTGAACGGTACCCCCTACTCTAACCCTCTACCCTAAACCCCTGGCTTTCTATCTCATTCATTGTTCTAAATTGTCTGTTTATTTAGAATTACACTGCTAGTTGGTACAATACAATTCACATGTTGTCCACTTCTCTCCCTCCTCTCTGGGAGAGAGCCCCATTCAGGACTCTGCATTCCTGTCCTGGGCATGGCCACACCGAGGAGACCTCCACGCTTCATCATCCCCTCTCCATCAGGACGAAATCCATCTACTCATCCCCGTACTGGACATCTCCGGGCTGAGGAGTCCCCAGTGTTTCCATCAGGATGAAGAACATCTACTCATCCCCGTTCTGGACATCTCCAGGCTGAGGAGTCCCCCGTGTTTCCATCAGGATGAAGAACATCTACTCATCCCCGTTCTGGACATCACCGGGCTGAGGAGTCTCCCGTGTTTCCATCAGGATGAAGAACATCTACTCATCCTCGTTCTGGACATCTCCGGGCTGAGGAGTCCCCCGTGTTTCCATCAGGATGAAGAACATCTACTCATCCTCGTTCTGGACATCTCCGGGCTGAGGAGTCCCCCGTGTTTCCATCAGGATGAAGAACATTTATTGACTTCTTTAGATATTTAGCTGTAGATTAGATTAAGCTAATATTTAAACAATAATCTTTGACACATTGTTTGCTCGTCCCGGGGGAGGGATCTCTCTTTCACGTGGATCCCCATGAGATTTCTTATTTTTTCCCCACTGATGGGTTTTTTAGGAGTTTTTCCTCACCGAGAAGGAGAGTCTAAGGTCATAAATGTGCTAGTCTTGTTTAATGATAATGAATTACTCTATTCATCCCTCACCGGGGAAATTTGTTTGCTGCACTCCTTACACCGCAGCAGGCTGCCCTTCAACGGCGCCAATGGTGGGAGAAGCGGGGGTTAGGTGTCTTCTCCAAGGACCCTAGACGTGCTCTCTGTGGGACGCAAACCCGCGACCTTCCGGTCCGCGCGCGAACGCTCTAACCACGCGGCTACCGTTAGCATTTGTTAGTTATTTTTCTTGTTGTGTATTTGTATTTATACATTCCTCTTTTTGTTGGGCAATACAAATAAAATTAAATTGAAAAGAATGAATCTCCTTAAATTAAAGTGTGTAAAGAGTGTGTGATACAGACCAGTATCATGTCCATTATTCAGCAGAATTCCCTGTGAATACAGAAGCCCAGAGTTTAGAAAGTAGCTTTCACATTCTAACACTGTTGTTGATTTATTATTAGTCAGTCATCTTCCGCTCATCCGGGAACCATGGAAGCTCATTTTGGCCGCTTGTATCAGCGATATCATTCTGTGAGGACAGGAACTAGTCCTGGTTACCATGGTGAATGTAGGAACGTAGATCCTGGTTACCATGGTGAGGGTAAGAACGTAGATCCTGGTTATCATGGTGAATGTAGGAACGTAGATCCTGGTTACCATGGTGAGGGTAGGAACGTAGATCCTGGTTACCATGGTGAGGGTAGGAACATAGATCCTGGTTACCATAGTGAAGGTAGGAACGTAGATTCTGGTTACCATGGTGAGGGTAGGAACATAGATCCTGGTTACCATGGTGAGGGTAGGAACATAGATACCGGTTACCATGGTGAGGGTAGGAACATAGATCCTGGTTACCATGGTGAGAGTAGGAACGTAGATCCTGGTTACCATGGTGAGAGTAGGAACGTAGATCCTGGTTACCATGGTGAGGGTAGGAACGTAGATCCTGGTTACCATGGTGAATGTAGGCACGTAGATCCTGGTTACCATGGTGAGGGTAGGAACGTAGATCCTGGTTACCATGGTGAGGGTAGGAACATAGATCCTTGTTACCATGGTGATGGTAGGAACGTAGATCCTGGTTACCATGGTGAGGGTAGGAACATAGATCCTTGTTACCATGGTGAGGGTAGGAACGTAGATCCTGGTTACCATGGTGAGGGTAGGAACGTAGATCCTGGTTACCATGGTGAGGGTAGGAACATAGATCCTTGTTACCATGGTGAGGGTAGGAACGTAGATCCTGGTTACCATGGTGAGGGTAGGAACGTAGATCGGCTGTAAATCCAGAGCTTTGCTTTTCGGCTCAGCTCTTTCTTTACCACAACAGACCGAGGCAGCGTCGTAGTTATTGCTGACGCTGCACTGATCCGCCTGTCGATCTCCCGCTCCATCCTTCCTACACTCGTGAACAAAACCCAGAGATACTTAAACTTAAGTCTTTATTAATGATAAATAAAAACATGAAGTCATTTTAATCAGACTTTAAACAACCACAGTGCTGCATACCCACCCAGCAGAGAAGGACCAACACGGGAAGTCTTGATGCCATCTGTGGAGAAAAAAAAACTAATTAGGGGAGGGTTAGAGTTAGGGGACGAGGGGAATCAGGGGAGGGCCAGGGTCTAATAATTATAAATTGGGTCGGTATTAGAGGAAGGTTAAGGTTAGGGTTAGGTCACAGTTAGGGTCTAATGATTATAAACTGGGTTGGGGGGACATGTTCCCCATCCTCGTAGAGATGAGGGGGTTCAAGAAAATTGGGCCCTAAAGGTCTTAATGATTGACAGGATTATGAGGGAAACGTTTCAGCTCATTTTGTTTTTCTGTTTGTTTAGTTGTTCTGACTAGTCCAGCCTGCTCCCCCACCTCCTCCATGCATCCCTCCAGCCTGCTCCCCCACCTCCTCCATGCATCCCTCCAGCCTGCTCCCCAGCCTCCTCCATGCATCCCTCCAGCCTGCTCCCCCACCTCCTCCATGCATCCCTCCAGCCTGCTCCCCAGCCTCCTCCATGCGTCCCTCCAGCCTGCTCCCCAGCCTCCTCCATGCATCCCTCCAGCCTGCTCCCCAGCCTCCTCCATGCATCCCTCCAGCCTGCTCCCCCACCTCCTCCATGCATCCCTCCAGCCTGCTCCCCAGCCTCCTCCATGCATCCCTCCAGCCTGCTCCCCCACCTCCTCCATGCATCCCTCCAGCCTGCTCCCCAGCCTCCTCCATGCGTCCCTCCAGCCTGCTCCCCAGCCTCCTCCATGCATCCCTCCAGCCTGCTCCCCAGCCTCCTCCATGCATCCCTCCAGCCTGCTCCCCAGCCTCCTCCATGCATCCCTCCAGCCTGCTCCCCAGCCTCCTCCATGCATCCCTCCAGCCTGCTCCCCCACCTCCTCCATGCATCCCTCCAGCCTGCTCCCCAGCCTCCTCCATGCATCCCTCCAGCCTGCTCCCCAGCCTCCTCCATGCATCCCTCCAGCCTGCTCCCCAGCCTCCTCCATGCATCCCTCCAGCCTGCTCCCCAGCCTCCTCCATGCGTCCCTCCAGCCTGCTCCCCAGCCTCCTCCATGCATCCCTTCAGCCTGCTCCCCAGCCTCCTCCATGCGTCCCTCCAGCCTGCTCCCCAGCCTCCTCCATGCATCCCTCCAGCCTGCTCCCCAGCCTCCTCCATGCATCCCTCCAGCCTGCTCCCCAGCCTCCTCCATGCATCCCTCCAGCCTGCTCCCCCACCTCCTCCATGCATCCCTCCAGCCTGCTCCCCAGCCTCCTCCATGCATCCCTCCAGCCTGCTCCCCAGCCTCCTCCATGCATCCCTCCAGCCTGCTCCCCAGCCTCCTCCATGCATCCCTTCAGCCTGCTCCCCAGCCTCCTCCATGCGTCCCTCCAGCCTGCTCCCCAGCCTCCTCCATGCATCCCTCCAGCCTGCTCCCCAGCCTCCTCCATGCGTCCCTCCAGCCTGCTCCCTAGCCTCCTCCATGCATCCCTCCAGCCTGCTCCCCAGCCTCCTCTATGCATCCCTCGCCTCCTCCATGCATCCCTCCAGCCTGCTCCCCAGCCTCCTCCATGCATCCCTCCAGCCTGCTCCCCAGCTAGAAGTGAGGTTATCGATAAATTAGATAAAATTCCAGTAAAAATCCTCTGGATTTTCCTCTTAGTTTCTCTGTCACCTTAGACCCGCCCCCTCTCGCCTGTGATTGGATCAGAGCTCCGCTCATAAACAGAGAATTAAAATTAAAAACACAAACACTTAATTTAAAACACAGTTAAAAACACAAGTTTGCATTTTTTATTAAAAACAGCAGGAGAAAAAAAGAAAAAGTATATTTACATATATGTAAAAAAAAGAAAAAAGGAAAAAGAGTGACGTATTTCCGGTGCTGGGAAATATTTTTTTTACGCTTTTTTAAAATTTGATTTAGTTTGTGCTCAAATAAAAATAAAAGAAATTAAGATGAAAAACATTTTATAAAATTTTATCAAAAACATTGAAAAAACAAACTGAAAATCTTCTTTTTTTAAAACATGATTAAACATATGGGTTTTTTTTAAAAATGGTAACTCATTTTTTTTTTTTTTGCAGGAATATTTTTAACATCAGCTTCAACATTTTATATTTTTAATAATAAATTAAAAATAAATTTTAGATGAACATTGTGTATAAAATACTGACCTTGTTCACAGTGAACCCTGGATCAGAGGATCAAGTTTTAATGAGCAGGGAGGGTCAAACACAACGATGACGACGACTTATTTTAATAGAAAATCTGAAGTTTTTATCAGAAAAATATTTAAGGTTAAAAAAAAAAAAAAAAGTGAAAATGATTTGTTTTTTATTTTGGTGGCAAAAAACAAACAAACTTTTATTTATTTATTTATTTTCTCAATCACATAAAATGTGTTCAACCTAACATATATGTTTTTGGAGGAAACCCACACATTACCGGGTAGAACATGTCAACTACACACAGAAAGCCCAGTTTATCAAGCCTCCTCCCCTCCCGGGACTGGAACCCATGAGCTTCTCACTGTGAGGACTGTCCTACCCGCTGCGCCCGTATTTATTAATTAAAACTAATAAATACGATGCAAAGAGGATGCAGCAGATAGGGTTAGATGGAAGAAACTGACTTGCTGTGGCGCCCCCTGGAGGGAGATGGAGGAAGAAGAAGAACTTAAAACGATTTCATTCTAGGAAACGGTGCATCCTGGTGTGTGTAGCTTGACTGGGAATCCAGATCCCGTACGACTGTCTGGTTAGTCTGAGTAAATCACATCAACAATCACTCACAAAAAAAACAGCCGTCAAATTCAAGACTCTGGGACTCTGATACAGATAAACAAACAGTTAACATGCTGTCATTCTGGAAACACACGTTCCACAGCTGCAGCAGGTTGAAGAAGAGAACGTTTTAGTACCTCAATGAGGAATGACTTTGATGCATGGGAGGGTCAAACAGAACGATGAGGACGAGTTATTTTATTTAGAAACTCTGCAGTTTTTACCAAAACTCTATGTTCGTACCCTCACCATGGTAACCAGGATCTACGTTCCTACCCTCACCATGGTAACCAGGATCTACGTTCCTACCCTCACCATGGTAACCAGGATCTACGTTCCTACCATCACCATGGTAACCAGGATCTACGTTCCTACCATCACCATGGTAACCAGGATCTACGTTCCTACCCTCACCATGGTAACCAGGATCTACGTTCCTACCCTCACCATGGTAACCAGGATCTACTTTCCTACCCTCACCAAGGTAACCAGGATCTACATTCCTACACTCACCATGGTAACCAGGATCTACGTTCCTACCCTCACCAAGGTAACCAGGATCTACGTTCTTACCCTCACCATGGTAACCAGGATCTACGTTCCTACCCTCACCATGGTAACCAGGATCTATGTTCCTACCCTCACCATGGTAACCAGGATCTACGTTCCTACCCTCACCATGGTAACCAGGATCTACCTTCCTACCCTCACCATGGTAACCAGGATCTACATTCCTACCCTCACCATGGTAACCAGGATCTACGTTCCTACCCTCACCATGGTAACCAGGATCTACGTTCCTACCCTCACCATGGTAACCAGGATCTACCTTCCTACCCTCACCATGGTAACCAGGATCTACATTCCTACCCTCACCATGGTAACCAGGATCTACGTTCCTACCCTCACCATGGTAACCAGGATCTACGTTCCTACACTCACCATGGTAACCAGGATCTATGTTCCTACCCTCACCATGGTAACCAGGATCTACGTTCCTACCCTCACCATGGTAACCAGGATCTACCTTCCTACCCTCACCATGGTAACCAGGATCTACATTCCTACCCTCACCATGGTAACCAGGATCTACGTTCCTACCCTCACCATGGTAACCAGGATCTACGTTCCTACCCTCACCATGGTAACCAGGATCTACCTTCCTACCCTCACCATGGTAACCAGGATCTACATTCCTACCCTCACCATGGTAACCAGGATCTACGTTCCTACCCTCACCATGGTAACCAGGATCTACGTTCCTACACTCACCATGGTAACCAGGATCTACGTTCCTACCCTCACCATGGTAACCAGAATCTACGTTCCTAGGAACGTAGGATCTACGTTCCTAGGTTCCTGGGGAGCAGGCTGGGGAGGATCTACGTTCCTATGTTCCTAGGAACGTAGATCCTGGTTACCATGGTGAGGGTAGGTACGTAGATCCTGGTTACCATGATGAGGGTAGGAATGTAGATCCTGTTACCATGGTGAGGGTAGGAACGTAGATCCTGGTTACCATGGTGAGGGTAGGAACATAGATCCTGGTTACCATGGTGAGGGTAGGAACGTAGATCCTGGTTATCATGGTGAGGGTAATACCGTAATTTCACGACCATTAGGCGCACTGTACGAAAAGGCGCAGCCTCAATCACACACCGCCTAACAACAACACACACGCAAATGTGTGTATTAAAAAATAGATCGGGAACAAAACTGAGTTTGGTTGTGTTTTATTTAAGTAGTAACGATACTAAACAAACACATTACCGGTAATAGTCTTTATTCAAATCCATCAAAGTCCTCATCCTCTGTTTCAGAGCAGGTCCACTTCGCTCCTCGCTGTCAAAGTCACTGTCTGTACTGTGCGGCTCCTCAGAAAGGATACCAGCTTTTGTGAAAGCTGGGATAACAGTACCAGCAGACACGTTAGTCCAAGCATCTACAATCCATTGGCAAACTGTAGCGTAACTCGCCCGGCGCTGCCTTCCACCCTTCGGTCATCCATCGCTCCCACGCCGCTCACACTTCACTCTTTAACGTTCTCATGCCTTTTCTTTCAGGTCCGCCTCGCGGGCACCGCGTTTTCTTTTAGGTCCGGCTTTTCTCACACACAAGGGGCACCGCACGAAAAGACGCACCGCTCATTTTGAAGAAAATCTAAGACTTTTATATGAGCCTTATAGCCGTGAGATTACGGTAATAATAATAATAATAATAATAAATATTTTATTTGTAACACACTTTCTATCTCCAGTGGAGATCTCAAAGTGCTACAATGACCAAAAGGAACAACAAACAGCAAAATTAAATAAAACCACAAAAAAAAAAAAAACACTAAAAACTTTGTTGAAAATCCTTTAGAAATGAAAATGTCTTCAGTCTTTTTTTTGTGGAGTCCTCAAGCTCTCAGGAAGATCGTTCCAGAGCCGTGGAGCAGCTGCCTGGAAGGCCCTGTCCCCCATAATGGAGAGTTTGGTCCTTGGTTAGTGCAGGAAGTAGGAGGAGGAGGAGGAACGCAGGTCTCGGACAGTGGTGTGGAGGGTTAGGAGGAGGAGGAGGAGCGCAGGTCTCGGACAGTGGTGTGGAGGGTTAGGAGGAGGAGGAGGAGCGCAGGTCTCGGACAGTGGTGTGGAGGGTTAGGAGGAGGAGGAGGAGCGCAGGTCTCGGACAGTGGTGTGGAGGGTTAGGAGGAGGAGTGCAGGTCTCAGACAGTGGTGTGGAGGGTTAGGAGTTCTGCAGTGCCGTGTATGCACTGATGGGTGAGGAGGTCTGTATTTAACGGGTAGCCAGTGGAGGGATTTGAGGATCGGAGTGATATGGTCATATTTGCGCCTCCTTATCAGGATCCAGGCAGCACAGTTCTAGATGTGCTGGAGCTTTTGTAAGCCCCTGCATGGGATCCCTACAAGGAGGGCATTGCAGTAATCCAGCCTGGAGGAAAGACATGGACGTAGCCTGGCTTTATTTTTAAGATGGAGGAAGGAAACCTTACAGAGATGGTGAATGTGGGAGTCAAAGGTGAGGTTAGAATCCATTTTACCTCCAAGGTGTTTTACAGAGGATGACAGAGGGATGCTGTGTGACTGGGTTTGGTGAGGCGTGGCTTCTGTTTTGCTGCTATTGAGTTGGAGAAAGTTTTCAGACATCCATGTCTTAATCTCCTCCAGGCAAACCGAAAGCACAGATGGCAGAGCTGAAGGTAGAGCAGTGTTCATTTTTATATACAGCTGTGTGTCGTCTGCATAAGAGTGGAATGAAAGATTATGTTTATGGATTATTTGACCAAGCATGTAAATAGTGAACAGGGTTGGACCAAGACAGACCCTTGTGGCACTCCACAGCTGACTATACGTGGAAGTGATTTGCTCTGCCCAAAGGCCACAAACTCTGACCTGCCGGAGAGGTACGACTGGAACCAGTCAAGGGTGGTCCCAGTAAGGCCCACTGCAGTGTGAAGTCTGTGGAGCAGGATGTTAAGGTCCACGATGTCAAAAGAGAAGGTTTGAGTGTTTGGCTTCGCCGGGCGGTGATGGAGATTTACTTCTTCATATACTTGGAGCAGACGAATTTTCGATGTAGCTCACATGGTTCGTTCATCCAATACATGTCATCTAGAAATAAAATTTAGAGGTAACTCATTTTTATATGTCGTCGGTGGGTGGAGCTTAAAGCAGAGTTAAAACCAATCTCATTATCTTAATCGTCAACAAATTTAACGAAGCATTCATTTTCTCTTCTTTTGGTATCTCCCTCCAGGTGGCGCCACAGCAAGTCAGTATTTTCAATCGAACACTACGTTCGGTAACCATGATCCACATTCCTACCCTCACCATGGTAACCAGGATCTACGTTCCTACCCTCACCATGGTAACCAGGATCTACGTTCCTACCCTCACCATGGTAACCAGGATCTACGTTCCTACCCTCACCATGGTAACCAGGATCAACGATCCTACTCTCACCATGGTAACCAGGATCTATGTTCCTACCCTCACCATGGTAACCAGGATCTACGTTCCTACCCTCACCATGGTAACCAGGATCTACCTTCCTACCCTCACCATGGTAACCAGGATCTACGTTCCTACCCTCACCATGGTAACCAGGATCTACGTTCCTACCCTCACCATGGTAACCAGGATCTACGATCCTACTCTCACCATGGTAACCAGGATCTACGATCCTACCCTCACCATGGTAACCAGGATCTACGTTCTTACTCTCACCTTGGTAACCGGGATCTACGATCCTACCCTCACCATGGTAACCAGGATCTACGTTCCTATCCTCACCATGGTAACCAGGATCTACGTTCCTACCCTCACCCCGGTAACCGGGATCTACGTTCCTACCCTCACCATGGTAACCAGGATCTACGTTCCTACCCTCACCATGGTAACCAGCATCTACGTTCCAACCCTCACCATGGTAACCAGGATCTACGTTCCTACCCCCACCATGGTAACCAGGATCTACGTTCCTATCCTCACCATGGTAACCAGGATCTACGTTCCTACCCTCACCATGGTAACCAGCATCTACGTTCCAACCCTCACCATGGTAACCAGGATCTACGTTCCTACCCTCACCATGGTAACCAGCATCTACGTTCCAACCCTCACCATGGTAACCAGGATCTACGTTCCTACCCCCACCATGGTAACCAGGATCTACGTTCCTATCCTCACCATGGTAACCAGGATCTACGTTCCTACCCTCACCCCGGTAACCGGGATCTACGTTCCTACCCTCACCATGGTAACCAGGATCTACGTTCCTACCCTCACCATGGTAACCAGCATCTACGTTCCAACCCTCACCATGGTAACCAGGATCTACGTTCCTACCCTCACCATGGTAACCAGGATCTACGTTCCAACCCTCACCATGGTAACCAGGATCTACGTTCCAACCCTCAACATGGTAACCAGGATTTACGTTCCTACCCTCACCATGGTAACCAGGATCTATGTTCCTACCCTCACCATGGTAACCAGCCTGATGGGGTGGTTCGGGCATCTGGTTAGGATGCCTCCCTCTCTGGTGAGGTGTTCTCCCACCAGGAGGAGACCCAGAGACAGAGCCCTGGACCTGCTGGAGGGACTATGTCTCACAGCTGGACAGGGAACACCTCAGGATCCTCCTGGGTGAGCTGGAGGATGCAGCCGGGGTGAGACCTAGTCCCGGATAAGCTGAAGACGTGGGAGCAGAATATAATGGAGTGCTTTGGGATTTTATTTGAGGATTTTCTTTGAGGATGCTGGCATTGTTTGGGCAGGGGAGGAGTTTGTATCTCTGTTCATTTAAATATATAAAACTTTCGTATGTGTGTAAAGATTTAAAATAAAATCATTTAAAATTTTACCTCCGCTGCGATACATCGTAAGACAATCACGAACTTTTAAAGGAACCTTAGGTTGTCCTGGTCCCCAATTCTGGTAATCCCACTGTGATCCATCATTCCAACACCAGTAACTCGCCTGAGAAAAATATGTATATACATATATATATAAAAGTATTTTCATGACCATAAAGCACACATAAAAATCTTAAATTTTCTTCAAAATGAGTGGCGTGCCCGATCGTGTAGTGCGCCCTATCGTGTAGGCAGCGATGGATGAAGTACTCACTTTTTGTACTTAAATAAAAGTACAGATAATTAAGCAAAAAAATACTTAAGTAAAAGTAAAAGTACCAATAAAAAAAATCTACTTAAGTAAAAGTACAAAAGTAGTTGGTGTAAATTTTACTTTTTAAGTAAACAGTAAAAGTATTCGATCATAATTCAAATGTTATTTTTTGTGCTGTAGCGCGTCACCATGGTTATCCTCTTAAAGGGCCAGCGAATGGGCACCAAAATGCAGGAAAATTACATTTATTTTTTTAAATGTTCTGGGGGGAGGGGACGACGCCCCCAGTCACCCTAGATTGGCTTTGTCAATGACCTCACCCCCCCTTTAGAAAATCCTAGATCCGCCCCTGCTCTGTGTACTGATGACTCAACTTTTTATTTAGAAGTAAACACAACAAACAACGATCTTCTGACTCTTTTTAATTTGTACTATAGTTGATGGTAGTTTTTTTGGCGGAAAATGTTTACTCTCGATTTCTGATTGGTCCTCGATTCATGACTTCTTCTCCCGATCAACTGCTTCTTTTGATTTTGACGATGCGGCTTCAAGATGCGCCAAAAAAAAAAACTGTATATTTTTCAAATTCCTGAACGAAAATGTAACAAAAAATGCAAAACACACTTTTAAAAAATAGCGAAGTAAAAGTACAGATATTTGCTCTAAAAATGTAGTGAAGTAAAAGTAAAAGTACCGGTCTTAAATTTTACTTAAGTAAAGTACAGATACACAATTTTTTTACTTAAGTACAGTAACAAAGTACATTTACTTCGTTACGTTCCACCACTGCGTGTAGGGCGCCCTATGTGAAATGTATGTAACCCAGTATCTATGTAAAAGTGAAGCAGGTGGACGCTACGCTTGCTTTGATTCCAGGAGATCTGGGAAAGAAACTCCAACCGCTGGACATCGGCGTGAACCGCCGTTCAAAGTAAGGCTGCGAGCGACGTGGGAGCGATGGACGACCAGAGGAGGGTTGAAGGCAGCGCGGGGCGAATTACGCCACAGATTGCTATAGGATTGTAGATACTCGGGCTAACGTGTCTGAGCTGTTGTCCGAGCTTTCCCAAAAGCAGGCATCATTTCCGAGGAGCCGCTCTGACAGCGAGGAAAGTGAACCTGCCATGTTGGATTTAGAGCAGCTGTTAGATTCTGAAACAGAGGATGAGGACTTGGATGGATTTGATCAGTGACTATTACCAGTAATGTTTGTGTGTGTGTCGTTGTAAGGCGGACGTACGTAGTAGAGGATATGTAAATAAAACCCACGCCCTATCATCAGGTGCGCCTTATGTGTGTGTTAAATACAGAGCACACCAAACTGGGACTGTGCCTTTAAATACGGTGCGACTTTTGGTCGTGAAAATACGATAAAAAAAGTACAAATTCCTTCCGTTGAGGTTTTAAAAATAATAATTGTGTGTTGTTGATGTTTCAGATCCTGTAAATAACTTACTAAAAAACGGACACCTCCGATCCAGGTGTTAGAATTATAGTCGCTGTTCCTAGACTTGATCAGGTTCTTAATAAACGTGTTTCCTTCGGTTGAATGGATGGAGGCCAGATGCCCTCCGAGGTCGCGGCAGAAATCCTGGCAAAATGAAAAAGTTATTAAGAAAGATGTAAACAGACTTTGACCATCTGGTCATCTAAACATAAATAAACGATAGATTTAAATATTTATGTCTTAGATGGCGGACGATGCTCTTTTGTCGATGAGCTGGCAGATTGCATTCTGTTCCATCGTTTTCCGCTTATCCAGGTCCGGATCACGAGGGTAACAGCTAGGGCTGAAACAGTTAATCGATTTAATCGATTATAATCGATTATCAAAATAGTTGTCGACTAATTTGGTCATCGATTAATCGTTTAAAAGGTTTTACCGTCAGCTGCACTTAAATTGGTCTCCATGTGGGGCAGTAGAGAGCAAATTGACGATGCTACCTACCAAAATAGGAGGACAAGAAGATAGCAGCCAATCATTGGCCTTCATTTCACCCCACCTCACGTGATCAGGCAGATTCAACAAGATGGCGGAAAGAAAAACACATGCCAAATTAACCAAAGTTTGGATCATTTTCCGCTAAATTTGAAAAGGACTCGCGTTAATATGCATAGTTTGTGAAACGGACACGTTTTGGCACGGAAGCATAACGACGCTGCACGAACATCTGAAAAAAAAAAACATGTCGGACTCGGAGCGGGAGACGGCAAACCGGAGCGATACACGATGTTATTTCTAATAAAAACAATTTTACAGGTCGCTAAATACACTTTTTATTGTCTGCAAAAAAAAACAAAAACAACCCAACATGAACTGTTTTCTGTGGAAAACGGTTGCACTCCGCAGCAACGCGCTTCTCTCAGGGACTTTTATTTTGGAAATGAACGTGTCCGATATGAGGCCGCTGTCAATGATTTACTTTTACTGCATACAGTAAGTAGATTTATTATTTTCTAGAAATGATAATATTCTACCTCTTTATTTGACAGAAAGATTAACATTTGCTCTTACTGTAATAAACCCAACGTGTTGTTTATGTGGTTATGAGTTGTGGTTTACACAATTACATCCTATAATACACCGAAAAAGTAATATTTATTAAATAGTCATTTTTATCCGATTAATCGAGTAATCGGCCCAATAATCGACAGATTAATCGATTACCAAAAAAAATCGTTAGTTGCAGCCCTAGTAACAGCCTCAGATGGTAAACCCAGGCTTCTCTCACCCCGGCTGCATCCTCCATCTCACCCAAGAGGATTCTGAGATGTTCCCTGTCCAGCTGTGAGACATAGTCTCTCCGGCGGTTACGGGGTCTGCTTCTTGGTGTCCTCCCAGTGAAACGTACCCGAAACGCCCTGCCAGCGATGCGCTCAAGGGGCATCCTGACCATGTGCCCGAACCACCCCATCTGGCCAACCTGGAGGAGGAGCGGCATGAAACCGTGCTCCTCCTGGATGGCAGAGCTCCTCACACAATCTCAGAGTTAGAACGAAGCTCATACCAGTCGCTTGTATCTGCAGTCTCATTCTTTCGGTCACCACCTACAGCTGGTTACCATGGTGAGGGTAGGTACGTAGATCCTGGTTACCACGGTGAAGGTAGGAACGTAGATCCTGGTTACCATGGTGAGGGTAGGAACGTAGATCCTGGTTACCATGGTGAGGGTAAGAATATAGATCCTGGTTACCATGGTGAGGGTAGGAACGTAAATCCTGGTTACCATGGTGAGAGTAAGAATATAGATCCTGGTTACCACGGTGAAGGTAGGAACGTAGATCCTGGTTACCATGGTGAGGGTAGGAACGTAGATCCTGGTTACCATGGTGAGGGTAAGAATATAGATCCTGGTTACCATGGTGAGGGTAGGAACGTAAATCCTGGTTACCATGGTGAGAGTAAGAATATAGATCCTGGTTACCACGGGGAGGGTAGGAACGTAGATCCTGGTTACCATGGTGAGGGTAGGAACGTAGATCCTGGTTACCATGGTGAGGGTAGGAACATAGATCCTGGTTACCATGGTGAGGGTAGGAACGTAGATCCTGGTTACCACGGGGAGGCTAGGAACGTAGATCCTGGTTACCACGGTGAGGATAGGAACGTAGATCCTGGTTACCATGGTGAGGGTAGGAATGTAGATCCTGGTTACCATGGTGAGGGTAGGAACGTAGATCCTGGTTACCATGGTGAGTGGTACACCAACTATCTTCATGTCTTCCTTCACTGTATCCATGAACCTCCTCTTTGGTCTTCATCTAGTCCTCTTTCCTGGTGGTTCCAAACCCAGCATCCTTCTTCTGATGTACTCTCTCTCTCTCCTCTGCACATGTCCAAACCATCTCAGTCTGACCTCTCTGACTTTAAAACCTCTAACATGTGCTGTTCCTCCTATCCTGTCCATCCTGGTCACTCCCAGAGAGATCCTCAGCATCTTCATCTCTGATACAAACATCTCTGTTTCCTGTCTTTTCCTCAGTGACTCTGTGTCTAGACCAATCAGCATGGCTGCTCTCACCACACTGTCTCTAGACCAATCAGCATGGCCGCTCTCACCACGCTGTCTCTAGACCAATCAGCATGGCCGCTCTCACCACACTGTCTCTAGACCAATCAGCATGGCCGCTCTCACCACGCTGTCTCTAGACCAATCAGCATGGCCGCTCTCACCACGCTGTCTCTAGACCAATCAGCATGGCCGCTCTCACCACGCTGTCTCTAGACCAATCAGCATGGCCGCTCTCACCACGCTGTCTCTAGACCAATCAGCATGGCCGCTCTCACCACACTGTCTCTAGACCAATCAGCATGGCCGCTCTCACCACACTGTCTCTAGACCAATCAGCATGGCCGCTCTCACCACACTGTCTCTAGACCAATCAGCATGGCCACTCTCACCATGGTTTTCTAAACTTTCCCTTTCATGATGAATGTTTTTATCCTCGTTGTTCGTTTTTTCACTAGAAGAAGAATTCTAGAATCCACTGACTTGAAGGTTAAATTTTTTGTGTCTTTGTTTTGATTTGTAATGTACA
Source organism: Neostethus bicornis (assembly GCA_902685375.1). Classification (NCBI taxonomy): domain Eukaryota; kingdom Metazoa; phylum Chordata; class Actinopteri; order Atheriniformes; family Phallostethidae; genus Neostethus; species Neostethus bicornis. The sequence continues at coordinate 1,046,359 of CACRXE010000022.1, forward strand.
GAAACTTTGAATCCTTCTATAAACGGACGGATGGACACACAGACAGACAGACACGTACCAATGCATCCCAGAAATCCTTCGGTTCTTGATGTAAATGTGACAGTGATAATTAGACCAACTCCAGCCAGAAGGACAACCACCATCACAGTAATCTGAAACAAAAAAGAAGGATTTTACAGAGATTTCAACAACAATCCTGAAGTCTCATGAGAGACAAAAATATTTTTCTATTCAATGTTTTCAATTGAACGGTGAAAAGAATGAATCTCCTTAAACTGGAGTGTGTAAAGAGTGTGTGATACAGACCCCAATCGTGTCCATTATTCAGCACAATTCCCTGTGAATACAGAAGCCCAGAGTTTAGAAAGTAGCTTTCACATTCTAACACTGTTGTTGATTTATTATTAGTCAGTCATCTTCCGCTCATCCGGAGACCATGGAAGCTCATTTCGGCCACTTGTATCAGCGATATCATTCTGTGAGGACAGGAACTAGTCCTGGTTACCATGGTGAGGGTAGGAACGTAGATCCTGGTTACCACGGTGAATGTAGGAACATAGATCCTGGTTACCATGGTGAGGGTAGGAATGTAGATCCTGGTTACCACGGTGAGGGTAGGAACGTAGATCCTTGTTACCATGATGAGGGTAGGAACGTAGATCCTGGTTACCATGGTGAGGGTAGGAACGTAGATCCTGGTTACCATGGTGAGGTTAGGAACGTAGATCCTGGTTACCATGGTGAAGGTAGGAATGTAGATCCTGGTTACCACGGTGAGGGTAGGAACGTAGATCCTTGTTACCATGGTGAGGGTAGGAACGTAGATCCTTGTTACCATGGTGAGGGTAGGAACGTAGATCCTTGTTACCATGGTGAGGGTAGGAACGTAGATCCTGGTTACCATGGTGAGGGTAGGAACGCAGATCCTGGTTACCATGGTGAGAGTAGGAACGTAGATCCTGGTTACCATGGTGAGGGTAGGAACGTAGATCCTGGTTACCACGGTGAGGGTAGGAACGTAGATCCTGGTTACCATGGTGAGGGTAGGAACGTAGATCCTGGTTACCATGGTGAATGTAGGAATGTAGATCCTGGTTACCATGGTGAGGGTAGGAACGTAGATCCTGGTTACCATGGTGAGGTTAGGAACGTAGATCCTGGTTAACATGGTGAGAGTAGGAACGTAGATCCTGGTTACCATGGTGAGGGTAGGAATGTAGATCCTGGTTACCACGGTGAGGGTAGGAACGTAGATCCTTGTTACCATGGTGAGGGTAGGAACGTAGATCCTGGTTACCACAGTGAGGGTAGGAACGTAGATCCTGGTTACCACGGTGAGGGTAGGAACGTAGATCCTGGTTACCATGGTGAGGGTAGGAACGTAGATCGGCTGTAAATCCAGAGCTTTGCTTTTCGGCTCAGCTCTTTCTTTACCACAACGGACCGAGGCAGCGTTGTAGTTATTGCTGACGCTGCACTGATCCGCCTGTCGATCTTCCGCGCCATCCTTCCTACACTCGTGAACAAAACCCAGAGATACTTAAACTTAAGTCTTTGTTAATTATAAATAAAAACATGAAGTCATTTTAATCAGACTTTAAACAACCACAGTGCTGCATACCCACCCAGCAGAGAAGGACCAACACGGGAAGTCTTGATGCCATCTGTGGAGAAAAAAAACAAACTAATTTATTACAGGAACATCTTCAACATCTGATTCACATTTTATACTTTTAATATCAAATTAAAAATTCATTTTAGATCTAATTAAGTGTAAAAATACTCCTGTTGCTCACCGTGAACCCAGAGAATCAGAATTTTCTGATGCTAGCGTTAGCATTAGCTTTTTAACACTAACTTAAGATAAAAACCAGGAAAATTTTTATGAATAAATAATTTGAACATTTTACTGGAATTTGTTTTTATACAGATTTTTTTTCACATTGAATGTAAATAAATTTAAATATTGTTTCTCATTTGCATGGATCAGGATACAGGCGCCCCGTGAGTCCCTCGCTGGTGAGGGGTTCTGTCCCACCGTGAGGAGACCCAGAGGCAGACCCTGGACCTGCTGGAGAGACTATGTCTCACAGCTGGACAGGGAACACCTCAGGATCCTCCTGGGTGAGATGGAGGATGCAGCCGGGGTGAGAGAAGCCTGGGCTCCCCGTCGGAGGCTGTTACCCCGCAACCCGGCCACGGATAAGCGGAAGACAACGGAACGACCGGAAGGAAACAGGATGGAGAAGAAAGTGTGTCCTTCACTTGATTTGACCCTAGGGTTAGGGGAGGTTTAGGGTTGGGCCAGGGTCTAATAATTATAAATGAGGTTGGTATTAGAAGAGGGTTAGGGGAGGGTTAGAGTTAGAGGAGGGTTAGGGTTAGAGGAGGGTTAGGGATAGAGGAGGGTTAGTGGAGGGTTAGGGTTAGAGGAGGGTTAGGGTTAGAGGAGGGTTAGGGTTAGAGGAGGGTTAGTGGAGGGTTAGTGGAGGGTTAGGGTTAGAGGAGGGTTAGGGTTAGTGGAGGGTTAGTGGAGGGTTAGGGTTAGTGGAGGGTTAGTGTTAGTGGAGGGTTAGAGAAGGGTTAGTGGAGGGTTAGGGTTAGTGGAGGGTTAGTGGAGGGTTAGGGTTAGAGGAGGGTTAGGGTTAGTGGAGGGTTAGTGGAGGGTTAGGGTTAGAGGAGGGTTAGTGGAGGGTTAGGGTTAGAGGAGGATTAGTGGAGGGTTAGGGTTAGAGGAGGGTTAGGGTTAGTGGAGGGTTAGTGGAGGGTTAGGGTTAGAGGAGGATTAGTGGAGGGTTAGTGGAGGGTTAGGGTTAGAGGAGGGTTAGGGTTAGTGGAGGGTTAGGGTTAGGGTTAGTGGAGGGTTAGTGGAGGGTTAGTGGAGGGTTAGTGTTAGTGGAGGGTTAGGGTTAGTGGAGGGTTAGGGTTAGTGGAGGGTTAGTGTTAGTGGAGGGTTAGGGTTAGTGGAGGGTTAGAGGAGGGTTAGGGTTAGAGGAGGGTTAGAGGAGGGTTAGGGTTAGAGGAGGGTTAGTGGAGGGTTAATGGAGGGTTAGGGTTAGAGGAGGGTTAGTGTTAGGGTTAGAGGAGGGTTAGGGTTAGTGGAGGGTCAGAGGAGGGTTAGGGTTAGTGGAGGGTTAGTGGAGGGTTAGGGTTAGAGGAGGGTTAGGGTTAGTGGAGGGTTAGGGTTAGTGGAGGGTTAGTGTTAGTGGAGGGTTAGGGTTAGTGGAGGGTTAGTGTTAGTGGAGGGTAAGGGTTAGTGGAGGGTTAGGGTTAGTGGAGGGTTAGTGTTAGTGGACGGTTAGGGTTAGTGGAGGGTTAGAGGAGGGTTAGGGTTAGTGGAGGGTTAGGGTTAGTGGAGGGTTAGTGTTAGTGGAGGGTTAGGGTTAGTGGAGGGTTAGTGTTAGTGGAGGGTTAGGGTTAGAGGAGGGTTAGTGTTAGGGTTAGAGGAGGGTTAGGGTTAGGTAGGGTTAGGGTTAGGGTTAGGGTTAGTTTTAGTGGAGGGTTAGGGTTAGTGGAGGGTTAGGGTTAGAGGAGGGTTAGGGTTAGAGGAGGGTTAGTGTTAGTGGAGGGTTAGTGTTAGTGGAGGGTTAGTGTTAGTGGAGGGTTAGTGTTAGTGGAGGGTTAGTGTTAGTGGAGGGTTAGTGTTAGTGGAGGGTTAGTGTTAGTGGAGGGTTAGGGTTAGAGGAGGGTTAGGGTTAGAGGAGGGTTAGTGTTAGAGGAGGGTTAGTGTTAGTGGAGGGTTAGGGTTAGTGGAGGGTTAGGGTTAGAGGAGGGTTAGGGTTAGAGGAGGGTTAGGGTTAGAGGAGGGTTAGGGTTAGAGGAGGGTTAGGGTTAGAGGAGGGTTACGGTTAGAGGAGGGTTAGGGTTAGTGGAGGGTTAGAGGAGGGTTAGTGGAGGGTTAGGGGAGGTTTAGAGTTAAAGGAGGGTTAGAGTTAGAGGAGGGTTAGAGGAGGGTTAAGGGAGGTTTAGAGTTAGGAGACGAGGGGAGTCAGGGGAGGGCCAGGGTCTAATCAATATAAATTGGGTCGGTATTAGAGGAGGGTTAGGGTTGGTAGAGGGTTAGAGGCCTGCCCCGGCGGTGCACAGGCCCTCCTCAAACCACCGGTTCTGTCCGTCCGTGGCATCCGGTTCCATCTTCTCCGTCGTCCATAGTGAACCGTAGTCCAGCCGTCTAAGTCCATCTCCACCGAATACATACAGTATATATAAAATATACATGTATATATACAAAAAAAAAAAAAAAAAGGAAAAGAAAAAACAGGCTCTCTTCCTTTTTGTCAGAAAAGTATTTATTCTGAAAAAAAATTTCAGAATAAAAATAAAAGAATTATAAAAAATAAAAGATTTTTTTCAGTTAGTGGAGGGTTAGGGTTGGGGGAGGGTTAGGGGAGGGCCAGGGTCTAATATTTATAAGGTAAGAGGTGGGTTAGGGGAAGGTCACAGTTAGGGTCTAATGATTATAAACTGGGTTGGGGGGACATGTTCCCCATCCTCGTAGAGATGAGGGGGTTCAAACAAATTGGGCCCTAAAGGTCTTAATGAGCGACAGGATTATAAGGGAAACGTTTCGGCTCATTTTGTTTTTCTGTCTGTTTAGTTGTTCTGACTAGTCCAGCCTGCTCCCCAGCCTGCTCCCCCACCTCCTCCGTGCATCCCTCCAGCCTGCTCCCCAGCCTGCTCCGCAGCCTGCTCCCCCACCTCCTCCATGCATCCCTCCAGCCTGCTCCCCAGCCTCCTCCATGCATCCCTCCAGCCTGCTCCCCAGCCTCCTCCATGCATCCCTCCAGCCTGCTCCCCCGCCTCCTCCATGCATCCCTCCAGCCTGCTCCCCAGCCTCCTCCATGCATCCCTCCAGCCTGCTCCCCCGCCTCCTCCATGCATCCCTCCAGCCTGCTCCCCAGCCTCCTCCATGCATCCCTCCAGCCTGCTCCCCAGCCTGCTCCATGCATCCCTCCAGTCTGCTCCCCAGCCTCCTCCATGCATCCCTCCAGCCTGCTCCCCAGCCTCCTCCATGCATCCCTCCAGCCTGCTCCCCAGCCTCCTCCATGCATCCCTCCAGCCTGCTCCCCCTGGTTCACTGCACCTCTCCAGCCAGCCTGGGCCCCTCGTTTCCTCCAATACAGTTTGGTTGTTTTTCTTAAAGTTCGGATCGTCTTGTTCAAAAGTTGACACTTTTTTTTTAGAATTTCGTTGTTTACACATTTAAAGACACGTACACAGTTTTAAACCATCTTGGGGGTGACGTCGTCATGTTCGATTGGATTGAAGATTTTTTTTTTTAACCAATGGGAACACAGAGTGTTAGAGTGAGAAAAAAAAGTGAGGTTATCAATAAATTAGGATCAAATTCCAGTAAAAACCCTCTGGATTTTCCTCTGAGTTTCTGTCACCTTAGACCCGCCCCCTCTCGCCTGTGATTGGATCAGAGCTCCGCTCATAGACAGAGAATTAAAAATAAAAACACTTCATTTAAAACACAGCTAAAAACACAAGTTTACATTTTTATTAAAAAAAACTAACAGCAGGAGAAAAAAATGAAAAGTATATTTATATATATGTAAAAAAAAAAAGAAGACGAAAAAGAAGGATGACGTATTTCCGGTGCTGGGAAATGTAGTTTTTAAAGTTCCGCTCTTTATTTTCTTGAAGCTTTTTTTAAAATTTGATTTAGTTTTTGCTCAAATAAAAAAATAAAAGAAATTAAGATGAAAAACATTTTATAAAATTTTATCAAAAACATTGAAAAACAAACTGAAAATCTTTCTTTTTTTAAAACATGATTAAACATATGTTTTGTTTTTTTTTTTAAATGGTAACTCTTTTTTTTTGCAGGAATATTTTTAACATCAGCTTCAACATTTTATATTTTTAATAATAAATTAAAAATAAATTTTAGATGAACATTGTGTATAAAATACTGACCTTGTTCACAGTGAACCCTGGATCAGAGGATCAAGTTTTAATGAGCAGGGAGGGTCAAACACAACGATGACGACGACTTATTTTAATAGAAAATCTGAAGTTTTTATCAGAAAAATATTTAAGGTTAAAAAAAAAAAAAAATGTGAAAATGATTTGTTTTTTAATTTGGTAGCAAAAAAACAAACAAACAAACAAACTTTTATTTATTTATTTTTTTTCTCAATCACATAAAATGTGTTTCTGACGTGATTCACCTTCTATCCGTCACGGGGGGGCGGGACCCATCCTGGCTGATTGGAGGGGCAGGGTACACCATACACTCATTCTTAGGAGCAATCATGTAGTGACCAATCAAACTAACATATATGTTTTTGGAGGAAACCCACACATAAGCAGGTAAAACATGCAAACTACACACAGAAATACCAGTTTATCAAGCCTCCTCCCCACCCGGGACTCAAACCCACAACCTTCTAGCTGTGAGGACACTGTCCTACCCGCTGCGCCCGTATTTATGATGTGAATTAAAACTATTTTTTCTGATGTTATTGTTTTCTGAGTTTAACCCCTTCCTGTTTTCTTTCTTTGTAAAATGTAAATAATAGTTATGGATAAGATGGTGGGAGATTTTAAGTACTTAGGATCAACAGTCCAGAGTAATGGAGAGTGTGGAAAAGAGGTGAAGAAGCGTGTGCAGGCAGGCTGGAACGGGTGGAGGAAAGTATAAAGTGTGACGTGTGATAGAAGAGTTTCAGATAAAACCGTGGTGAGAGCGGCCATGCTGATTGGTCTAGATACAGAGTGGTGAGAGCGGCCATGCTGATTGGTCTAGAGACAGCGTGGTGAGAGCGGCCATGCTGATTGGTCTAGAGACAGTGTGGTGAGAGCGGCCATGCTGATTGGTCTAGAGACAGTGTGGTGAGAGCGGCCATGCTGATTGGTCTAGAGACAGTGTGGTGAGAGCGGCCATGCTGATTGGTCTAGAGACAGTGCTTCTCAATTCTTTCCTGTTGTCTCCCCTCTAGGTAGATTGCAGGTGGGCCTCGGCTCCTGCTGCGGTGGCTCCTCAGCAACCGTTTTCTCAGGTGTTCCATCTGCATCCAGCGTCCACACTGCATCTGCATCCAGGTGTACAATGTGAAGAGGAATGGAGAGATGTTAAAAATATTTCTGCAAAAAAAAAGAGTTACTATTTAAAAAAAAACATTTGTTTGATCATTTTTTTAAAAAAGGAGATTTTCAGTTTGTTTTTTCAATGTTTTTGATAAAATTTTATAAAATGTTTTTTATTTTAATTTCTTTTATTTTTATTTGAGCAAAAACTAAATCAGATTTTAAAAAAGTCTAAAGGAAATAAAGAGCGGAACTTTAAAAACTACATTTCCCAGAACCGGAAATACGTCATTCTTTTTCCCTTTTATTTTTACATACATGTAAATATACTTTTTCTTTTTTTTTCTCCTGCTGTTAGTTTTTTTTTTTTTAATAAAAATGTAAACTTGTGTTTTTAACTGTGTTTTAAATGAAGTGTTTTTATTTTTAATTCTCTGTCTATGAGCGGAGCTCTGATCCAATCACAGGGGAAAGGGGGCGGGCCTAAGGTGACAGAAACTAAGAGGAAAATCCAGAGGGTTTTTACTGGAATTTTATCCTAATTTATCGATAACCTAATTTCTGGCTGGGGAGCAGGCTGAAGGGATGCATGGAGGAGGCTGGGGAGCAGGCTGGAGGGATGCATGGAGGAGGCTGGGGAGCAGGCTGGAGGGATGCATGGAGGAGGCTGGGGAGCAGGCTGAAGGGATGCATGGAGGAGGCTGGGGAGCAGGCTGGAGGGATGCATGGAGCAGGCTGGGGAGCAGGCTGGAGGGATGCATGGAGGAGGCTGGGGAGCAGGCTGAAGGGATGCATGGAGGAGGCTGGGGAGCAGGCTGAAGGGATGCATGGAGGAGGCTGGGGAGCAGGCTGAAGGGATGCATGGAGGAGGCTGGGGAGCAGGCTGGAGGGATGCATGGAGCAGGCTGGGGAGCAGGCTGGAGGGATGCATGGAGCAGGCCGGGGAGCAGGCCGGGGAGGAGGCCGGGGAGCAGGCCGGGGAGCAGGCTGGGGAGCAGGCTGGACTAGTCAGAACAACTAAACAAACAGAAAAACAAATTGAGCCGAAACGTTTCCCTCATAATCCTGTCGCTCATTAAGACCTTTTGGGCCCAATTTCCTTGAACCCCCTCATCTCTACGAGGATGGGGAACATGTCCCCCCAACCCAGTTTATAATCATTAGACCCTAACTGTGACCCTCCCCTAACCCACCTCTTACCCCAACCTAATTTATAAATATTAGACCCCGGCCCTCCCCTGATTCCCCTCGTCCCCTAACTGTAACCCTCCCCTAATTAGTTTTTTTTTCTCCACAGATGGCATCAAGACTTCCCGTGTTGGTTCTTCTCTGCTGGGTGGGTATGCAGCACTGTGGTTGTTTAAAGTCTGATTAAAATGACTTCATGTTTTTATTTATCATTAATAAAGACTTAAGTTTAAGTACACTCAACAAAAATATAAACGCAACACTTTTGTTTTTGCTCCCATTTTTAATGAGATGGACTTGAAGATCTAAAATTCATTCCAGATACACAATATTACCATTTCTCTCAAACATTGTTCACAAATCTGTCTAAATGTGTGATAGTGAGCACTTCTGCTTTGCTGAGATAATCCATCCCACCTCACAGGTGTGCCACATCAAGATGCTGATCTGACATCATGATTAGTGCAAAGGTATCCCTTATACTGCCCATAATAATGGATCTATGTTCCGACTCTCACCATGGTAACCAGCTGTAGGTGGTGACCGAAAGAACCGTGGTAACCAGGATCTACGTTCCTACCCTCACTATGGTAACCAGGATCTATGTTCCTACCCTCACCATGGTAACCAGGATCTTCGTTCCTACCCTCACTATGGTAACCAGGATCTATGTTCCTACCCTTACCATGGTAACCAGGATCTATGTTCCTACCCTCACCATGGTAACCAGGATCTATGTGCCTACCCTCACCATGGTAACCGGGATCTTCGTTCCTACCCTCACCATGGTAACCAGGATCTTCGTTCCTACCCTCACCATGGTAACCAGGATCTATGTTCCTACCATCACCATGGTAACCAGGATCTATGTGCCTACCCTCACCATGGTAACCAGGATCTACGTTCCTACCCTCACAATGGTAACCAGGATATACAATCCTACCCTCACCATGGTGACCAGGATCGACGTTCCTACCCTCACCATGGTAACCGGGACTAGTTCCTGTCCTCACAGAATGATATCGCTGATACAAGCGGCCAAAATGAGCTTCCATGGTCCCCGGATGAGCGGAAGATGACTGACTAATAATAAATCAACAACAGTGTTAGAATGTGAAAGCTACTTTCTAAACTCTGGGCTTCTGTATTCACAGGGAATTGTGCTGAATAATGGACACGATTGGGGTCTGTATCACACACTCTTTACACACTCCAGTTTAAGGAGATTCATTCTTTTCACCGTTCAATTGAAAACATTGAATAGAAAAATATTTTTGTCTCTCATGAGACTTCAGGATTGTTGTTGAAATCTCTGTAAAATCCTTCTTTTTTGTTTCAGATTACTGTCATGATGAATGTCCTTCTGGTTGGAGTGGGTTTAATTATCGCTGTTACATTTACATCAAAGAATCAAAGAAATTCCGGGATGCAGAGGTATATGTCTGTCTGTGTGTCCGTCCGTCTGTCTATAGAAGGATCCAAAGTTTCTGTACATTACAACTCAAAACAAAGACACAAAAAATTTAACCTTCAAGTCAGTGGATTCTAGAATTCTTCTTCTAGTGAAAAAACTAACAACGAGGACAAAAACATTCATCATGAAAGGGAAAGTTTAGAAAACCATGGTGAGAGCGGCCATGCTGATTGGTCTAGAGACAGTGTGGTGAGAGCGGCCATGCTGATTGGTCTAGAGACAGTGTGGTGAGAGCGGCCATGCTGATTGGTCTAGAGACAGTGTGGTGAGAGCGGCCATGCTGATTGGTCTAGAGACAACGTGGTGAGAGCGGCCATGCTGATTGGACTAGAGACAGTGGTGAGAGCGGCCATGCTGATTGGTCTAGAGACAGTGTGGTGAGAGCGGCCATGCTGATTGGTCTAGAGACAGTGTGGTGAGAGCGGCCATGCTGATTGGTCTAGAGACAGTGTGGTGAGAGCGGCCATGCTGATTGGTCTAGAGACAGTGTGACTGATTCAAAGACAGGAAACAGAGATGAAGATGCTGAGGATCTCTCTGGGAGTGACCAGGATGGACAGGATCAGAGGAACAGCACATGTTAGAGGTTTTAAAGTCAGAGAGGTCAGACTGAGATGAGAGTACATCGGGTGCCGGGGTGAGAGAAGCCTGGGTTTACCATCTGAGGCTGTTACCCTCGTGATCCGGACCTGGATAAGCGGAAAACGACGGAACGGAATGCAATCTTCCAGCTCATCGACAAAAGAGCATCGTCCGCCATCTAAGACATAAATATTCAAATCTATAGTTTATTCATGTTTAGATGACCAGATGGTCAAAGTCTGTTTACATCTTTCTTAATAACTTTTTCATTTTGCCAGATTTACTGCCTCGACCTCGGAGGGAATCTGGCCTCCATCCATTCAACCGAAGAAAGCACGTTTATTAAGAACCTGATCAAGTCTAGGAACAGCGACTATTATTCTGACACCTGGATCGGAGGTTCAGATGATATTAAAGTAAGTTATTTACAGGATCTGAAACATCAACAACACACAATATTTTTAAAACCTCAACGGAAGGAATTTGTACTTTTTTTATCGTATTTTCACGACCAAAAGTCACACCGTATTTAAAGGCACAGTCCCAGTTTGGTGTGCTCTGTATTTAACACACACATAAGGCGCACCTGATGATAGGGCGTGGGTTTTATTTACATATCCTCTACTACGTACGTCCGCCTTACAACAACACACACACAAACATTACTGGTAATAGTCATTGATCAAATCCATCCAAGTCCTCATCCTCTGTTTCAGAATCTAACAGCTGCTCTAAATCCAACATGGCAGGTTCACTTTCCTCGCTGTCAGAGCGGCTCCTCGGAAATGATGCCTGCTTTTCTGAAAGCTCAGACAACAGTACCAGCAGACACGTTAGCCCTAGTATCTACGATCCACTGGCAAACTGTGGCGTAACTCGCCCCGCGCTGCCTTCAAACCTCCTTCTCTGGTCGTCCATCGCTCCCACGTCGCTCGCAGCCTTACTTTGAACGGCGGTTCACGCCGATGTCCAGCGGTTGGAGTTTCTTTCCCAGATCTCCTGGAATCAAAGCAAGCGAAGCGTTCACCTGCTTCACTTGTTTTTTCACAACACACATAGAGTGCACTACACGATCGGGCGCGCCACTCATTTTGAAGAAAATTTAAGACTTTTATGTGTGCCTTATGGTCTTGCTTGCTTGCTTGTAGAATGTCGCGAGATACCAGTGTTGGTATATTACGCCTAACAGGGAACCGAAATCCCCTGTGATTTCAAAAATAAAAATCGACCATTGCTCTGGTCATTGCTCTAGAGTCCGACCAGAGAGACTGCTCGGCCGTAGCCAGCAAGTCTCGAGTGTCTCTGAAAAAGTTTGTGTGCCTTATGGTCATGAAAATACATTTTTATATACATTTTATTCTCAGGAGGGTGACTGGTATTGGACTGATGAATCAAAGTGGGATTACCAGAATTGGAGACCAGGAGAGCCTAACAATGGTGATGGAATTGAACATTGTCTTTCAATGTATCGCGATGGAGGTAAAATTTAAAATGATTTTATATTAAATCTTTATTCACATACAAAAGTTTTATGTATTTAAATGCACACAGATACAAACTCCTCCCCTACCCAAACAATGCCAGCATCCTCAAAGAAAATCCTCAAATAAAAACCCAAAGCACTCCATTATATTCTGCTCCGACGTGGGTAGGCACGTAGATCCTGGTTACCATGGTGAGGGTAGGAACGTAGATCCTGGTTACCATGGTGAGGGTAGGAACGTAGATCCTGGTTACCATGGTGAGGGTAGGAACGTAGATCCTGGTTACCATGGTGAGGGTAGGAACGTAGATCCTGGTTACCATGGTGAGGGTAGGAACGTAGATCCTGGTTACCATGGTGAGGGTAGGAACGTAGATCCTGGTTACCATGGTGAGGGTAGGAACGTAGATCCTGGTTACCATGGTGAGGGTAGGAACGTAGATCCTGGTTACCATGGTGAGGGTAGGAACGTAGATCCTGGTTACCATGGTGAGGGTAGGAACGTAGATCCTGGTTACCATGGTGAGGGTAGGAACGTAGATCCTGGTTACCATGGTGAGGGTAGGAACGTAGATCCTGGTTACCATGGTGAGGGTAGGAACGTAGATCCTGGTTACCATGGTGAGGGTAGGAACGTAGATCCTGGTTACCAAAGTGAGGGTAGGAACGTAGATCCTGGTTACCATGGTGAGGGTAGGAACGTAGATCCCGGTTACCATGGTGAGGGTAGGAACGTAGATCCTGGTTACCATGGTGAGGGTAGGAACGTAGATCCTGGTTACCATGGTGAGGGTAGGAACGTAGATCCTGGTTACCAAAGTGAGTGTAGGAATGTAGATCCTGGTTACCATGGTGAGGGTAGGAACGTAGATCCCGGTTACCATGGTGAGGGTAGGAACGTAGATCCTGGTTACCATGGTGAGGGTAGGAACGTAGATCCTGGTTACCAAAGTGAGTGTAGGAACGTAGATCCTGGTTACCATGGTGAGGGTAGGAACGTAGATCCCGGTTACCATGGTGAGGGTAGGAACGTAGATCCCGGTTACCATGGTGAGGGTAGGAACGTAGATCCCGGTTACCATGGTGAGGGTAGGAACGTAGATCCCGGTTACCATGGTGAGGGTAGGAACGTAGATCCCGGTTACCATGGTGAGGGTAGGAACGTAGATCCCGGTTACCACGGTGAGGGTAGGAACGTAGATCCCGGTTACCACGGTGAGGGTAGGAACGTAGATCCCGGTTACCACGGTGAGGGTAGGAACGTAGATCCTGGTTACCATGGTGAGGGTAGGAACGTAGATCCTGGTTACCATGGTGAGGGTAGGAACTTAAATCCTGGTTACCATGGTGAGGGTAGGAACGTAGATCCTGGTTACCATGGTGAGGGTAGGAACGTAGATCCTGGTTACCATGGTGAAGGTAGGAACGTAGATCCTGGTTACCATGGTGAGGGTAGGAACATAGATCCTGGTTACCATGGTGAGGGTAGGAACGTAGATCCTGGTTACCATGGTGAGGGTAGGAACGTAGATCCCGGTTACCATGGTGAGGGTAGGAACGTAGATTGCGTGACTGAAAATGATGCAGCAGATAGTGTTCGATGGAAAAAACTGACTTGCTTTGGCGCCACCTGGAGTGAGATACCAAAAGAGGAGAAGATGAATGCTTCGTTAAATTTGATGACGATTAAGCTGAAAAAATGAGAATTCTTTTATTTCTGTTTTAAGCTCCACCCACTGACGACATGTAAAAATGAGTTACCTCTAAATTTTATTTTCTAGATATCCTGCATTGGAATGACGTAGGTTGTTGGATGCGTCGACAATTCATCTGCTACAAGAAAATGAAGTAAATCTCCATCACCGCCCGGCGAATCCAAACCCTCAGACCTTCTCTCTCTGATCAAATGAATCGATCCGTCATCCCGTCTATTCATGGATCTGTTCTTTCATCCATTTGAGGGTTCTAAATAAATAAAGCAATCTATTATTGTGTCTCTGTCTTAAAAAACAACAGGTAATATATCCAGAATATACTTTATTCATCCCTTCTTCTTTCATCATTTCTCTCCAGGGGTCACCACAGCAAGTCAGTTTCTTCCATCTAACCCTATCTGCTGCATCTTCTTCGGTCACACCAACTATCTTCATGTCTTCCTTCACTGTATCCATGAACCTCCTCTTTGGTCTTCCTCTAGTCCTCTTTCCTGGTGGTTCCAAACCCAGCATCCTTCTTCTGATGTCCTCTCTCTCTCTCCTCTGCACATGTCCAAACCATCTCAGTCTGACCTCTCTGACTTTAAAACCTCTAACATGTGCTGTTCCTCTGATCCTGTCCATCCTGGTCACTCCCAGAGAGATCCTCAGCATCTTCATCTCTGATACAAACATCTCTGTTTCCTGTCTTTGAATCAGTGACACTGTCTCTAGACCAATCAGCATGGCCGCTCTCACCACACTGTCTCTAGACCAATCAGCATGGCCGCTCTCACCACGCTGTCTCTAGACCAATCAGCATGGCCGCTCTCACCACGCTGTCTCTAGACCAATCAGCATGGCCGCTCTCACCACACTGTCTCTAGACCAATCAGCATGGCCGCTCTCACCACGCTGTCTCTAGACCAATCAGCATGGCCGCTCTCACCACACTGTCTCTAGACCAATCAGCACGGCCGCTCTCACCACACTGTCTCTAGACCAATCAGCATGGCCGCTCTCACCACGCTGTCTCTAGACCAATCAACATGGCCGCTCTCACCGCGCTGTCTCTAGACCAATCAGCATGGCCGCTCTCACCACACTGTCTCTAGACCAATCAGCATGGCCGCTCTCACCGCGCTGTCTCTAGACCAATCAGCATGGCCGCTCTCACCACGGTTTTCTACACTTTCCTTTTCATTTTGGCTGAAACTCTCACCGATCACTTGATCCCTCACCAGGAAAATTTGTGTGCTGCATTACACCGCGGCAGGCTGCCACCACGGCGCCAATGGAGGAAGAAACGGGGGGTTCGGTGTCTTCTCCAAGGATCAGTGGTAGGGATGGGCGAAATGAAATGAGATCTTGACATCTGTACCGAACAAAAGTGGGCGTTCCCAATGGAGACTCAAACAGAAGCAAGCATCATGAACAAGCCAATCACGTAATGAGATCTCATCTAGAGAGTGTGACGTCAGAGGGGTTCACACTCAACCAGCGCTGATAACCGCTCTGAATTTTCACTCTGAATGATCACCTGCTAGTTTCAATACTAGTTAATGTGCTGAGAAATCAAATCCATTTACAGATGCAGTCATCAAGAAGGAAATCCTCCACAAAGTGGGAGCATTTCATAGTTTCTGGTCATAATTTAAATGAATTACTCTATTCATCCCTCAAATTTATTCATTAAAAAAAAAATTAAAAATGGGGAAAAATAAAGAATAAAAAAATATAAAAATAAGGAAATAATGTTTTGAAAAGTTTTAATTTTATTATTTAAATGACAAAAAAAAAAAAAAACAGAGAAATTCCTTCAAGTTTCACAGGTTTTTATTATTGAAATTTTTTTTTCTCAACATTCAGAATTCATTACAGTGTTATTCATACTTTCTCCACCAGGCGGAGCCATTATTCCTCCTGCAAAAAAAAACATTTTAAAAATTAATCATTTTTTTATAAATTTTAATGTAAAAGTTATGTTTTTTAAACACATTTTTACCTTAAATTCAGTTTTAAAAGTTTTTACAGAATTTCAAACAAAAAACAAACATTTAAAATAAAAACATTGCGGTTTATTTGTTGAATTTTCTCCATTTCGTCGTCTTGCGTTCATCTGGAGCCGGGTCGCCGAGGGCAACACCCTCAGACGGGAAGCCCAGGCTTCTCTCACCCCGGCTGCATCCTCTATCTCACCCAGGAGGATCCTGAGGTGTTCCCTGTCCAGCTGTGAGACATAGTCTCTCCAGCAGGTCCACGGTCTGCCTCTGGGTCTCCTCCTGGTGGGCCTGAACCACCTCACCTGGCTCCTCTCACCTGGAGGAGCAGCCGCTCTCCTCCAAGCTCCTCCCTCTATCTCTGAGTGAGACTCCGCCCACCTGCAGAGGAAGATCATTTCAATTCTATTGAATTGAATAGAATGAACTTTATTAACCTCTGAAGGTAACCTCTGCAGTGTGAACACCTCGATGCCCCCTCGCCCCGAACCACCAGCGTCCCAATCCGGTCGCACTGTGTCCAACCTGGCAACCCAAAATCTGGAGTCTGGAATGGATCCACAAATCCAGGCTGCAGTGAAGAACACCAAACTGGTCTCTCTGTATTTCACTGGGTCTGAATGAGCGCCTCCAGTTCCTCAAGCGAGCAACCGGTGGTTTCCATGGAAACCGTAAAAACACAGGAAGCACCTCCTCTAGACCGTCTCCTTCTCCTCAGCTCCTTCAGGACTGAACCAACTTCTCCAGACACGACGGATGTGGCTCCGAGAGCCAGCAGCTGGTCGAGCATGTCAACAGAATGACTCCAGAACCAGCTAGCCGCTGGAGCTAGCCGTTGGGGGCTAGCCATTGGGGGCTAACCGCTGGGAGCTAGCCGTTGGGGGCTAGCCATTAGGAGCTAGCCACTGGGAGCTAGCCATTAGAAGCTAGTCACTGGGAGCTAGCCATTAGGAGCTAGCCGTTAGGAGCTAGCCATCAGGAGCTAGCCACCTAGCCCTTTAGAGCTATCCATTCAGAGCTAGCCGTCAGGGCCTAGCCGTATCCGCCATCTTTAAAACAAAACTTAAAAAAAAAAAACACAAATATTTTTCGACTAACTTTGGGTTGACGTGCCGCCATCAGCGCGTCCAGCTCCGTCGTCCAGCCGAGGGCGGAAGCGAGCGCCTCCACCCCGTTAACCACGCCCCCTTGCTGCACCACGTCCTGCGGGCGGCGGGTCCGGGCGAACGGACCGACCACGTCCCGGTTGATCAGCAGGCGAGGTACAGAACTTTGGACGGCGTTGACGAGGCTGGCGAACGGCTCCACCTGCAGGAAAAAAAATCATTTCCTTATTTTATTCCATTCCTCTTACGATTGGACGGATCGAAGTACGTCTGAACCAATCAGGGAGCAGATGTTTACAAAGAGTTTTAATAACAAACAAAAACTTTTATTTTGAGGGCTGCACAGCAACAAGGTCAGGGTTTGAGTCCCGGGTGAGGAAGAGGTTTGGAATACTGGTCTTTCTGTGTGTAGTTTGTATGTTCTACATGTGTATGTGTGGGTTTTTTCTGGTTTAAAAAAAAAACATACATGTTAGGATGATTGGCTGCTAGGAATGACACACACACACGCATACACACATATACACACATACACACACACACATACATACGTATACACACACACACACATACACACACACACACACATACGTATACACATACACACACACATACACACACATACACATAGACACACACATACACACATACATACGTATGCACACATAGACACACACATACACACAGACACATACACACACACACACACACACACACACACACACACACACATACATACATACACACACACACACATACATACGTATGCACACATAGACACACACACACACACACACACACACATACACACACACACACACACACACACTCATTCCTAGCAGCCAATCATCCTAACATGTATGTTTTTAGAGGAAACCAGAGAAAACACACACATACACAGAAGAACATGTAAACTACACACAGAAAGACCAGTGTTCCAAACCTCATCCCCGTCTGGGACTCGAACCCCTGACCTACTTGCTGTGAATTTAACACATTAATCAGATTAAAACTTACTTGTTTATGTGTTCTTTGATTTAAACTAAAAAACAACAAACCGGGGAGAGGAGCGGTCAAAGGGGGGGTCAACAGTGTGTGTGTGTGTGTGTGGGGGGGGGGGGGGGGGGGGGGGGGGGGGGGGTCCTCACCTCCAGGGACGTTCCCATGACGATGAGAAGATCCGCCAGCGGGAAGTCCGTCACATATTTCATGAAGTTCCACGGAAGCTCCTCCCCGAAGAAAACGATGTCCGGTTTAACCACACCCTTACAGGTGGGGCACGTCGGGATGAGCCCCGCCATTACAGCCGGCTGGAAACACACACACACACACACACACACACACACACACACACACACACACACACACACACACACACACACACACACACAACAAAGATGGCTGACTTCTTGATTCACTTTCTCATATTTTTAAAAAAAAAACGGCCGACAATTTGTGTTTTTTTCGGTTCAAATTTTGGCGGCATGATGACTTCACAGCAAGAAGGTCAGGGGTTCAAGTTCCAGAATGTGGGTGAGCCTTGAAATAGCAGTCTTTCTGTGTGTAGTTTGCATGTTCTCCTTGTTTATGTGTGTGTTTTCTCTGGTTTCCTCCAAAAACATACATGTTAGGTTGACTGGCAGATATGAAACTACCCCTACGGATACGCGTGTGTGTGTGTGTGTGTGTGTGTGTGTGTGTGTGTGTGTGTGTGTGTGTGTGTGTGTGTCTTTCTAGATTGATTTAGCCCGTTTTTCTGTGGATTTCTGGAACGCTCAGACAAAACAACCAATGAGCAGATGTCTAAAGTATGACACATTTGACGTAGCCACGCCCCCCTCCCTCCTCACCACCCGCTCTCCTCACCCGCCTCCACTCCGGCCTTACGCCCTCACAAACTGGCTTTCAACGTCCGATATACAGGCTGGTTCGCTGCTCTGAGTCTTTTTTATTTTTTTGCTTTTTGTATCTACGCACGGGTTTACGCCCGCCTTCCCCCTCCCGCTCAGAGATGGGCGGAGTGAGAGCAGAGGGCGGAGCTTGTACTTTCTCAGGACGGGCGGGGGGATGAGCGATACCCGGTCTTTCATAGTTCCGGGTCTGTGACTGCGCTCCACCAAATCAATATATTTTCATAACTATGGTGTAATGCATGTTGTAAACGTGTGTGTGTGTGTGTGTGTGTGTGTGCAGAGGATACAATGTGAAGAGAGGTATTTTGTATGAGATGGGCCCTTTAATAATTCAAGTCCACGGACTCGTATTCTTTATAAACCGACGTGTAGAAGTCAGCGTACGCATGGATTCGGGTGAAACCTGGTTTCAGAGCAAGCTTCCCTACATCCTCCATTTTTCCAGCGAGCGGGCGGATGTTACCCATGACAACCACATGGACACTGGGCTCAAAGCGCCTCCTTTCAGACCGTCTCCTACTCAGTTCTGTCGGGACTCCACCGACTCCTCTAACGGCGGTGGATCTGGTTCAGAAAGCTAGCAGCTGGTCGTGCACGTAAACTCCACGACCAGCAAAACATAACCAGGATCTACGTTCCTACCCTCACCATGGTAACCAGGATCTACGTTCCTACCCTCACCATGGTAACCAGGATCTAAGTTCCTACCCTCACCATGGTAACCAGGATCTACGTTCCTACCCTCACCATGGTAACCAGGATCTACGTTCCTACCCTCACCATGGTAACCAGGATCTAAGTTCCTACCCTCACCATGGTAACCAGGATCTACGTTCCTACCCTCACCATGGTAACCAGGATCTATGTTCCTACCCTCACCATGGTAACCAGGATATACATTCCTACTCTCACCATGGTAACCAGGATCTAAGTTCCTACCCTCACCATGGTAACCAGGATCTACATTCCTACCCTCACCATGGTAACCAGGATCTACATTCCTACCCTCACCATGGTAACCAGGATCTAAGTTACTACCCTCACCATGGTAACCAGGATATACATTCCTACTCTCACCATGGTAACCAGGATCTAAGTTCCTACCCTCACCATGGTAACCAGGATCTACATTCCTACCCTCACCATGGTAACCAGGATCTACGTTCCTACCCTCACCATGGTAACCAGGATCTACGTTCCTACCCTCACCATGGTAACCAGGATCTAAGTTCCTACCCTCACCTTAGTAACCAGGATCTACGTTCCTACTCTCACCATGGTAACCAGGATCTACGTTCCTACCCTCACCTTAGTAACCAGGATCTACGTTCCTACCCTTACCATGGTAACCAGGATCTACGTTCCTACCCTCACCATGGTAACCAGGATCTACGTTCCTACCCTCACCATGGTAACCAGGATCTACGTTCCTACCCTCACCATGGTAACCAGGATCTACGTTCCTACCCTCACCATGGTAACCAGGATCTACGTTCCTACCCTCACCATGGTAACCAGGATCTACGTTCCTACCCTCACCATGGTAACCAGGATCTACGTTCCTACCCTAACCATGGTAACCAGGATCAAACAGTTTGAACTCAAACAGTTTGAAAACAAGTGGAAACATGTCTCACTCTGAGGTCCTCGTCTTCGTATTTGCGGAGGCAGACGGTGCAGGTGGCGGTGGCGAAGGTACCGTGAGCCTCTACCAACTTCTCAGCAGGAATCCCCGCCTCTAACACACACACACACACACACACACACACACACACACACACACGTAGACAAATAAGATTCCACACATCACCCACACGCTGGTAACACATCAGGATACCCACGTCTCTCCAGTCCGTCGATGTTCTGCGTGTACATGCGGAGCAGCTGTCCCTTCTCGTGGAGCAGCCGGACAAAGAGATGCGTCTGATTGGGTCGGTAGTTTCCTGGGTACAGTTCCTTCGCCAGCGTAAAAAACGGCTTCGGGTTTTGGTGGAAGAAGTTGATTTCAAAGATGGCCTCCGCGTACGGCAGGTTGTACTGCTGCAGGTTGTCATAGAGACCGCTTCCTGGAGACCTGAGGAAGTAAAGAGGAACCTGCAGCCTCATGGATGTTGAATCTATGGAGCCTGACTCAGTCTGCGTTGGCATGGAAACCACCGAAGCGACAAGGGAACTACATCTACGAACACCAGCTTCAGCCGGGTACCACTTGACCAACGTGATTGGTTGTTACCTGAAGTCAGGGATCCCACTTGGGGTGCTGATCCCCGCGCCGGCCATCACCACCACCCTGCGGATTCGCCGCTCTTTGATGCCCTCAGCTATATCCAGAAGAGTTAGCTGCTGCTCGGAAGCTCCGCCCCCACAAGAGAAGAGTCCTCGTGTTCCCCGAAAAAAAACACGTCTCCATCTGGAAAAAGTCAGGAATTTGATTTACCAGTCGATCTATGTTCCAACCCTCACCATGGTAACCAGGATCTACGTTCCTACCCTCACCATGGTAACCAGGATCTACGTTCCTACCCTCACCATGGTAACCAGGATCTACGTTCCTACCCTCACCATGGTAACCAGGATCTACATTCTTACCCTCACCATGGTAACCAGGGTCTAAGTTCCTACCCTCACCATGGTAACCAGGGTCTAAGTTCCTACCCTCACCATGGTAACCAGGATCTACGTTCCTACCCTCCCCCTGGTAACCAGGATCTACATTCCTACTCTCACCATGGTAACCAGGATCTACGTTCCTACCCTCACCATGGTAACCAGGATCTACATTCTTACCCTCACCATGGTAACCAGGGTCTAAGTTCCTACCCTCACCATGGTAACCAGGATCTACGTTCCTACCCTCCCCATGGTAACCAGGATCTACGTTCCTACCCTCACCATGGTAACCAGGATCTACGTTCCTACCCTCACCATGGTAACCAGGATCTACATTCCTACCTTCACCATGGCAACCAGGATTTACGGTCCTACCCTCACCATGGTAACCAGGATCTACATTCCTACCTTCACCATGGCAACCAGGATTTACGGTCCTACCCTCACCATGGTAACCAGGATCTACGTTCCTACCCTCACCACGGTAACCAGGATCTACGTTCCTACCCTCACCACGGTAACCAGGATCTACGTTCCTACCCTCACCATGGTAACCAGGATCTACGTTCCTACCCTCACCATGGTAACCATGTGTTTAAAACATTTACCTGTATAACTCTGCAGGCTTCAAACAGCTGGAGAAACAACCTGAAAACACACATTATTAAATATTTCTGCAGGTTTTTACGTCTTTTTTATTTATTTACGGACCTTTTAAAAGAAGTTTCCAGTCTGTTCTTTTTGGAGAAACCCTGAGAAAAGACGTCATGATTTCACATATTTATTTACATTAAATTCGGTCCATTTTTACTTTAAAAAACTCCATGTTTGATGCGTTCAATGACAACAACAAAAACGACACAAGGTTAAACTGTTTAACCTAAAAATATATAACAATATTAACTTAAATGATGTTAAATTTAGGGAATAAATATTATAAATCAACAAGATATAATTTAAGCTGAAAATGACAAAATTATTTTAATTTTTAACCAATTATAACAGTTATATTTCACATTTCCGATTTTTTTGATTGACTTTAACGCATCCTTGTAGTCGGAACGGATTTTATTCATTTTAAAAAGAAAAAAACTACCTTTAATCAGTGAGAATTTATAATTTATTATAGTATTTAATTTGATTTAATTTTCTTTTTCTATGATGTTAAATTCAAATGGATTTTTATAGTTTTGAGGGAAAAACAAAACCGGAAAAAAGGCAGCCAATCAGCGCCATGTGTCACAATGACGTCAAGATGGTTTATATTAATTTTTTTATACATATTTTTAAAATGTATTTAAAATTCTTTTTTGCTTCATTGAGTTTTTTTAATCAATTCAATAAAGTAAAAATGTATTTATTTATTAAAATATCTAAAAATGTTTTTTTCTTAGCTTAATTGTTCTTAATTTATGGTTTAATTAATTCTTTTTCTTCTTCCTTTTTTTTCGAGGAACTCTATTTCTTTTCTTTTTTTTTTAAAAGAAAATTATTTCATTCATAAAATAACATTATTAAAAAATTACCAAAAAAAAAAAATCCGACGTCTCTTAACGAGACTACATTTCCCAGAGTTCTTTTCACTATGCGTCCACTATTATTGTTAATCTTGAAATTTTGACTAAATAATTTCAACAAAACTTTATTTACGTTAGTTTTAAAGCAAATCAAATAATATTAGATCAAAATAAATAAATAATAAAAAAAAACAAGAAACGATTGAAAAAATAAAATCCTGTGGAAATTACAGCCTACATTTCCCACAACTCCTAATATTTCTATTCTTAAAAATAATAATATTTTTTACTTTTTAAATCAAATAATTTATTTCTAATCAAGTTCCGTCCTGAAAGATAATAAAAAAAAAACCCCAAACAAACATAAGAAAATGAAAAATATTTAAAAATGATTTTACTTAGCCTACATCTCCCATCAGTCATTTCACCGTGCTTCTGCGCATGCGTTGATCTGCACGTTAACTTTGAAAGAAGAAACATCTTGATTTGTTTTTAAAGAACGTGTTATTTTTGTTCAGATTTAAAGATGAAAGATGTTTCTGGATTCCTCAAACAGCAGCAGAGCCACAGCTCCACTCCTGAGCTGGCATCAGAGTGGCATCATTTAGAGGATTTATACAATAAAAGGTAGGTTAGCGCTGACTCATGCTAACATGCTAACAACAAACTCACTATAAAATCTAAAGAAATCCTTCTTTTAAACGTTTTTAACTGTTTTTATTTATTAAGCTTTTAAATGTTTTTAATTCAAACGGCACATTTTTAACTTTCGGTTTTACAAACATTTTTATAACAAACTGATTCAGAATGTATTCAAAATATAAATAAAATCCTTTTTAAACGTTTAAGATGTTTTTTTATTCATTTAGTTTCTAAAATACTTGAAAACACAATGAATTAATGTTTATTAATGAGAAAAACATCCAAATTATTGATAATTTCCGTTTTAATAAACATTTAAAATCATAAATCATATTTTCTGTTTTTGTTTGTTTTATTTAAAATAATTGATTTTTTTTTCTGTGATAAAACTTTTATAAAACATGTAAACATTTTTTATTTTTTTTTTACAGATTGTGGCATCAGTTAACTCTGAAACTGACAGATTTTGTGAAAGAACCCTTTTTTAAAACTGGAGATGGACTCATTCAGGTAAGAAAAAAAAACCCCAAAAAATGACAAATTAATTAAAAAAAAAACCATCTTTAAATGGGAAAAAATACCCTCCACATTAAGAGCCTCCAGGTGAGATTAAAACAGGACACAATACCCTCCACAATAAGAGCCTCGGAATCATGGAGGGGGCAAGCACAGTCTGCTGGGGAGGGTCGTCTGCTTGAGGAGGGTCGTCTGCTTGAGGAGGGTCGTCCCCCGGGAGATAGATCTTTATTTGGAACCCTGCCTCCAGTAATCCAGAGATTACACAGATTTAAAAACATGTCAGAACTTTCTTTTTAAAATAGTTTTGAATCTGTTTTTCTTTATTTTTAATCACTCTCAGTTTTTTATTTTTTTTTTAAGTGCAGAACACATACTTTTATTATTATTGTATTTTAATTTATTTCTGTGTGATTTGTCCAGAATTAATCCTGCAGGAGATTAAGAACGTTTTGATTGGTTGATCCATCTATCAACCAATCAAGATGGAGTCAGACCCGTCGTCGTTAATCTTAATCTAGTTTAATTTAAACATTGTTTTTTATTATTTCTGATTGTTTATTTTCTCTAAATGTTTTTCTAAATGATTCACGAACTCATTAAATGAACTCATTAACAGATTGAAATGTTTGTTTTTCTTTCAGCTCTATGAAAATTTTCTCAGTGACTTTGAACATCGGTGAGTTTAATCAGCTCTAATTATAAATAAAGTGATTTGATTGGATAATGAACTTCCTGTCTTTGTTTTCCAGGATTAACCCGCTGTCGCTGGTGGAAATCATCTTGTATGTGGCCAGACAGATGCCAGGTCCGAACTGAACACCTTCTTATCCTGTGAGGAGTCCCAGGGACGGCTCGGGCCCAGTGGGAATCCAACCAGGTTCTACCACTGAGCCAACGCCTCCTGGGACCTTAATATCCGTTTAACATGATACTAATAATCAGAGGTGTAACGGTAAATGTGTTCCTACCAAAACAAACCAGGATGTTTGTTAAAGGGCTGGAAATAAAAAAATTACAAACCCTGGCTTCTCTCACCCCGGCTGCATCCTCCATCTCACCCAGGAGGATCCTGAGGTGTTCCCTGTCCAGCTGTGAGACATAGTCTCTCCAGCAGGTCCGGGGTCTGACTCTGGGTCTCCTCCTGGTGGGAGAGAACACCTCACCAGAGATGTAGGAGTCCTAACCAGATGCCTGACCAGGAGGAGGAATGTCTCGACACCGAGCTCCTCCCAAATGGCAGAGCTCCTCACCCGATTTCTGAGTGAGGGCCCAACCACCCTGGGCCCTCACTCAGGGTGGAAGCTCATTTCGGCCGCTTGTATCTGTGATCTTGTTCTTTCGATCACCACCCACAGCTTGTTACCATGGTGACGGTAGGAACGTAAATCCTGTTTACCATGGTGAGAGTAGGAATGTAGATCCTGGTTACCATGGTGAGGGTAGGAACGTAGATCCTGGTTACCATGGCGAGGGTAGGAACGTAGATCCTGGTTACCATGGTGACGGTAGGAACGTAAATCCTGTTTACCATGGTGAGGGTAGGAACGTAGATCCTGGTTACTATGGTGAGGGTAGGAACATAGATCCTGGTTACCATGGTGAGAGTAGGAACGTAGATCCTGGTTACCATGGTGAGGGTAGGAACGTAGATCCTGGTTACCATGGTGAGGGTAGGAACATAGATCCTGGTTACCATGGTGAGGGTAGGATCGTAGATCCTGGTTACCATGGTGAGGGTAGGAACGTAGATCCTGGTTACCATGGTGAGGGAAGGAACGTAGATCCTGGTTACCATGGTATCTGTTTGTTTTAAGTAAAAATCCAAGTAAACATGTTTGTTTTTGTTTTCTTCAGATCCTAAAGACGCCATCACTTTTCTGGAAAAAACCAAAGAAAAGGTTTGTAGATAAAATCCCAGGTTTTTTTTGTTTTTTACCAGCGATCCAAACCAACCTGGGTCGATTTCTTTTTCAGGTGAAAAGCAGCGACGAGGCCGTCATCCTCTGCAAAACCTCCATCGGCAGCCGCAAGCTGGAGATCAACGATCTTCCTGCCACCAAGGTACCCCCCCTCACCCTTCTCACCCACACCACCTTTCCTCACCTTCCCTTTAACGTTCTCTTTGCCCGGGCAGGGCAGAACCTTAGGTGCTGAAATCATGTTTCCAAACGGCTGCGCCGCTACGGTTAGCGTTAGAAAATGACGGAGTCTGCACTTGGACAGTTATCTGTTGGTGCAGCGTCGGCCGATGCGGGAACTGCAGCTGAGAGAGAACCAAAATGGGGTGGTTCGGGCGTCTGGTTAGGATGCCTTCCTCTCTGGTGAGGTGTTCTATCAAACAGGAGGAGACCCAGAGTCAGACCCTGGACCTGCTGGAGAGACTATGTCTCACATCTGGACAGGGAACACCTCAGGATCCTCCTGGGTGAGATGGAGGATGCAGCCGGGGTGAGAGAAAGCTGGGTTTCCTGTCTGAGGCTGTAACCCCCGGCAACCTGGTCCCAGATACGTGGAAGATGACGGACTACAAACGTGGTTGGTGGTATGAGCCATGGCCCATACCGCCTGTCTCTTCTCCTCGCCCAGCTTGATACCCATTTTAACAGTTGCACCCTCCCCGTAGAGGTCAGAGGTCTGCTGGTTGATGTTACACGACTTCAGGTATCTTCGTACCCCAGGGCAGGTCGTCCAGTTGGCCACGTCCCTCTGGTGTGCTCCCCTGAGAGGATGGTGAACATACTGGTCATGGTCGTCTGGGTCAGGACGTACACGTAGGATACTCGATCCTGCCAGGTGATGCCGAGGAGTCGTCTGAGGTTATGCAGGTGGAAGGTGTTTAGACTTCACTCTTGGTTGGTAAACGGTGTCCAAGTTTCACCACCGCTAGTAGGACGCTCAGCACACATGCTCGGTGAACCTTCACCTTCACGGTGCCTACCCTTCAGGGGGCGGTCGCCTACCCTCGGGGGGGCGGTCGCCTACCCTCGGGGGGCGGTCGCCTACCCTCGGGGGGGCGGTCGCCTACCCTCGGGGGGGCGGTTCATCTTCATGGTGAGTGTCAGCATGGCGTTGCCCCACACATGCTTCGTTAGGCAGACCGTGGTGGTTGCTGCGTTGGCGATCCTGATGTTGAGCTGGAGTTGTGTGAACCGGTCCACCAACTCCAAGGTGTGGTTGTAGGAGTGGTGCCAACGTTCTGGCACATGACGACTTGGTCTTGCTGAGGTTGAGGGTGAAGCCGAACTCCGGGTAGGCTTCTGAGAAGCGGGTTAAACTGTAAAAAAAACAAAACAAAAAAAAAAAAAAAACTTCTTTTTTTCTTCCAGAAACTCATCGAGGAGGTGGAGGAGATGCTGAACAACCTGCCCGGCGTCACCTCAGTGCACGGGCGCTTCTACGATCTCTCCAGCAAGTATTACCGCATCATCGGAAACCACGCCTCCTACTACAAGGACGCCCTGCGTTACCTGGGATGCGTGGACATCAACGACCTGCCAGGTAAGGAGGGGGGGTAGGAACGTAGATCCTGGTTACCATGGTGAGGGTAGGAACGTAGATCCTGGTTACCATGGTGAGGGTAGGAACGTAGATCCTGGTTACCATGGTGAGGGTAGGAACGTAGATCCTGGTTACCATGGTGAGGGTAGGAACGTAGATCCTGGTTATCATGGTGAGGGTAGGAACGTAGATCCTGGTTACCATGGTGAGGGTAGGAACGTAGATCCTGGTTATCATGGTGAGGGTAGGAACGTAGATCCTGGTTACCATGGTGAGGGTAGGAACGTAGATCCTGGTTACCATGGTGAGGGTAGGAACATAGATCCTGGTTACCATGGTGAGGGTAGGAATGTAGATCCTGGTTACCATGGTGAGGGTAGGAATGTAGATCCTGGTTACCATGGTGAGGGTAGGAATGTAGATCCTGGTTACCATGGTGAGGGTAGGAACGTAGATCCTGGTTACCATGGTGAGGGTAGGAACGTAAATCCTGGTTACCATGGTGAGGGTAGGAACGTAGATCCTGG
Source organism: Neostethus bicornis (assembly GCA_902685375.1). Taxonomy (NCBI): domain Eukaryota; kingdom Metazoa; phylum Chordata; class Actinopteri; order Atheriniformes; family Phallostethidae; genus Neostethus; species Neostethus bicornis. Next base: position 1,074,147 of record CACRXE010000022.1, read on the forward strand.
TTACCATGGTGAGGGTAGGAACGTAGATCCTGGTTACTGACTCCACCCTGCAGAGGAATCTAATTTTTTTTATGTGTAAATAAAATAATTAAAAAATATTTGTGTGTTTTTTAGGTTTTAAAATTGATTTAAAAATGATATTTTCTTCAGACGTGTTTCTCAGGTTTTTAATTTGATTCGTTTGTTCAACAGAAACGGAGAAGCAAGAGCGAGCCTTCACGCTCGGGCTGGCCGGCCTCCTAGGAGAAGGAGTTTACAACTTCGGCGAGCTGGTGGGGTTTTATCTGAAAGCAGGCTGATGATTGGTTCAGGTGGAGGGCAGTGCTAACTGAATCTGTGTGTGTGTGTGTTTGTGTGTGTGTTTCCAGCTGATGCATCCCATCCTGGAGTCCCTGAGGAACACGGACAAGCAGTGGCTCATTGACACTCTTTACGCCTTCAACGCTGGAAACGTGGAAAAGTTTGAGGAGTTCAAGTCATCCTGGGGTCAGCAGGTAGGCGGCGCCACCTTCTGGGCACTTTAAACTATGACCTCACTTTGTCTAAACTTGATCATACGGGTTAACGATCTTTAACCTTTCGATCCTTAACCCGCCGCAGCCCGACCTGGCGACGAACGAAGCCAAACTGATGCAGAAGATCCAGCTGCTGTGTGTGATGGAGGTGAGTACCCCCCACCGCCCGCTCCCCCCATCCCTCTACCACCTCCTCATCATCTCCCCCCCCTTCCTTTACAGATGACCTTCACTCGGCCGGCCAATCACAGGCATCTCACCTTCAACGAGATCAGCCAGAGCGCCAAAATCCCCGTCAGCGAGGTGAGTCTGATCCATTCCATCGTCTTCCGTTCATCCGGAGCCTGACATTTTGGTCAGAAAATGTTGTTACGCATTTGAATAACAAGGTCTGCTATTGGTCCGGTTAAGAGTCCCGCCCCTCGTCACAAAAACTGTGACTATTGGCTATCTATACATGTCAATCATCCAATATAAAGAGAGGTCATTAGCCAGCTAGCAGCTAACCCCTCACCATGGTAACCAGGATCTATGTTCCTACCCTCACCATGGTAACCAGGATCTACGTTCCTACCCTCACCATGGTAACCAGGATCCACATTCCTACCTTCACCATGGTAACCAGGATCTACGTTCCTACCCTCACCATGGTAACCAGGATCTACGTTCCTACCCTCACCATGGTAACCAGATCTACGTTCCTACCCTCACCATGGTAACCAGGATCTACGTTCCTATCATCACCATGGTAACCAGGATCCACGTTCCTACCCTCACCATGGTAACCAGGATCTACGTTCCTATCATCACCATGGTAACCAGGATCTACGTTCCTACCCTCACCATGGTAACCAGGATCTACGTTCCTACCCTCACCATGGTAACCAGGATCTACGTTCCTACCCTCACCATGGTAACCAGGATCTACGTTCCTACCGTCACCATGGTAACCAGGATCTACGTTCCTACCCTCACTATGGTAACCAGGATCTACATTCCAACCCTCACCATGGTAACCAGGATCTACGTTCCAACCCTCACCATGGTAACCAGCTGTGGGTGTTGACCGAAATAATGAGATCGCGGGTACAAGCGGCCAAAATGAGCTTCCTCTGCAGGGTGGCTGGGCTCTCACTCAGAGATCGGGTGAGGAGCTCTGCCATCCGGGAGGAGCTCAGTGTCGAGCCGCTCCTCCTTCAGATCGAGAGGAGCCAGATGGGGTGGTTCGGGCATCTGGTCAGGATGCCCCCCGAGCGCCTTGCGGGTGAGGTGTCTCGGGAACGTCCCACCTGGAGGAGACCAAGAGTCAGACCCCGGACCCGCTGGAGAGACTATGTCTCACAGCTGGCCGGGGAACGACTTGGGATCTTTCCAGGTGAGCTGGAGGATGCAGCCGGGGAGAAAGAGGCCTGGGCTGCCCATTTGAGGCTGTTGCCCCCGCTACCCGACCCCGGAACAAGCGGAAGATGACGGAACATAAACATCGAACCCGTTTGAGCCGATTAGAACTGGACCATAGGCAGTGTTGTTTTCGTCAACAATGATGACAAAAACAACACTGCCTATGGATTTTCATCAACTAAAACTTAAACTAATTTTCGTTCCAAAGACTAAAACAAAAACTAAGATGGCTGCCAAAAACAACAATGATCACCGGTAAGAAATACGCTCGATCGACACAGTTTGATTTTTTTTTTTTTTGCGGTTAATTAGTTATTTTTTCTTAAAACTAGTGAAAACATAAGAATGAATGTTATGATGGTTTTCCTGAAAGTCTAAGCTTTAAAATGAGGTTTAACTTACTGGATTTGAACAAAGAATAAGTGACATTTTAAACACACAAAAATGACCCGGCGAGGGGCCGGTGGGTGTAAGGAACAAGCACGAGCGTCCGTAAACGATCGTCACGGCTCTGATTTGTGAGTAAACTTGTTGTTTTGTGTTCGTCCTGCAGGTGGAGCTGTTGGTGATGAAGGCGCTCTCCGTGGGTCTGATCAAAGGAAACATCGACGAGGTGGATAAGAAGGTCCAGATGACCTGGGTTCAGCCTCGAGTTCTGGACCTACTGCAGGTGGGTGGGATCGGTTTTAACCCTTTAACGGTTTATGGACGTCACTGAGAAACAAACGTCTGCGTTTCAGATCAAAGGCATGAAGGAGCGGCTGGACGTGTGGTGCGGAGACGTTAAAGACATGGCCATGCTGGTGGAGCACCAGGCCCACGACATCCTGACCTGAACACCCGCCTTCGTTACCGTCGTTACAGTTTGTCCGAACTTTCTTTTACAACAAAATACAATAAAAATCCTGTTCGTGTTTTTGATGTTTGTTTTTGGATCGGGCATCTACCGTCACCATGGTAACCAGGATCTATGTTCATACCCTCACCATGGTAACCAGGATCTACGTTCCTACCCTCACCATGGTAACCAGGATCTACGTTCCTACCCTCACCATGGTAACCAGGATCTACGTTCCTACCCTCACCATGGTAACCAGGATCTATGTTCATACCCTCACCATGGTAACCAGGATCTACGTTCCTACCCTCACCATGGTAACCAGGATCTACGTTCCCACCCTCACCATGGTAACCAGGATCTACGTTCCTACCCTCACCATGGTAACCAGGATCTACATCCTACCCTCACCATGGTAACCGGGATCTACGTACTTACCCTCACCGTGGTAACCGGGATCTACGTTCCTACCCTCACCGTGGTAACCGGGATCTACGTTCCTACCCTCACCATGGTAACCGGGATCTACGTTCCTACCCTCACCGTGGTAACCGGGATCTACGTTCCTACCTTCACCGTGGTAACCGGGATCTACGTTCCTACCTTCACCGTGGTAACCAGGATCTATTCCTATCTCACCATGGTAACTATTTGTGAGTAGTGACCAAAAGAATTAAATCATGGATACAAGCGGCTGAAATGATCTAGATGGCTAGGCTCTCAAAGATAGAGGCAGGCGCTAGCAGTGGATACCTGACATACCATCTTCCTCCTGAGTTTCCAACCTGAGCGACTATAGACACAAACACACGTGACGTAACGGATCGACTCGAACCAAAACGAGGCGTCTGAGCAGGAACGCCGCACACTTTCGAACACCGCTGATGTTTCTCGAGAAGACCTCCAACCGATCCCAAAATTTTGAAAAAATTTTTTTGCTCTCCACCAACATCCAGTCAAACTTGGGCACCGCAGACGTAAGCTCAGGGACGCTTGTGCCCACTCGTCTAACGCTTTACCAACTTCGGTGGAGCTTCGGTTGTAGCCGTTTTAAGAGCGGACAAGGCGTTGCTGAAACGGTGTCGGGCACCCCTTCCTACCGTTGAAGGACCGGAGCGGTGTGAGCGGGCAGAAGAAATGAATTAGGAAGTCCATGTTGGCCTCACAGCAAGTGGGTCAGGGATTCGAATCTCGGAGTGGGGAAAGGCTTGAAACACTGTCCTCTTAGTGTGGAGTTTGCATGTTCTCCCCGTTCTCCCCGACTCCACCGTCCGTGACGTCATTAAGGAGACGAAACGAAGAAATAGATAAACAATGTTTTTCAGAATAAAAGTACGGTAAAAAAAACCAAAAACAAAACATGTTTATTTAAATATAATTCAGACCAACTTTTAAAATACTGGAGAACTAAAGATTATTTTTCACCTGAAAATCTGTAAAAAATAGTTTAATCGCTTTTAAAAACAAGATTTAAAGTTGTTTAAATCAAACGCTTTTGGATAATTTATATATTTTAATATTTAATCTTAATATTTTCAAATTATATTAAGAAATGTTTTATTTTCTTTAAGCAGGTTTTTAGCATCATCTAGTGGTTTCAGTAGGAAGTGCACTAGAAAATAAATCATTTTAAAAATGGAGGAAAAAATAGATTAATAAATTAAAATCAAAGCAAAATGTACAACAATAATTTAAATTGAGAACCAGCAACTAGGTCAGGGACTGTAAGAGTTATTTTACAAAAGCAGCGATGGGAAAACGTTCCAACCAATCAGAGAACAAGAAACGACAGCGTGACATGACCACAAGCGTCCATCCGCCATGTTTGTAGTTCTGTAGCTGAAAAAAGAAATCAAACATGGAAATGAGTTCCCAGATTAAAAATTTAAAAACAGAGTTTAGAAAGTGTAGAAAACCGTGGTGAAAGCGGCCATGCTGATTGGTCTAGAGACAGTGTGGTGAGAGTGGCCATGCTGATTGGTCTAGAGACAGTGTGGTGAGAGCGGCCATGCTGATTGGTCTAGAGACAGTGTGGTGAGAGCGGCCATGCTGATTGGTCTAGAGACAGCGTGGTGAGAGCGGCCATGCTGATTGGTCTAGAGACAGCGTGGTGAGAGCGGCCATGCTGATTGGTCTAGAGACAGCGTGGTGAGAGCGGCCATGCTGATTGGTCTAGAGACAGCGTGGTGAGAGCGGCCATGCTGATTGGTCTAGAGACAGCGTGGTGAGAGCGGCCATGCTGATTGGTCTAGAGACAGCGTGGCGAGAGCGGCCATGCTGATTGGTCTAGAGACAGCGTGGCGAGAGCGGCCATGCTGATTGGTCTAGAGACAGTTCTTCTTAAGGTTTAGGGTTACGATATGTCGATAGTCGGGAGCCTAATTCAACAATCATGGAGTCGCAGTGATGAGGCATAACCGCGGCTACGCGATAGCAACACCTCAGCATTGTTTCTAAATAATAACAAAACAAAATGGTGCTGACTCATTACTTATGCATCTCATTTGCATATTCCTTATAAAGCGTTCGCAGCTGAATGATGACCTCACAGCAAGAAGGTCAGGGGTACATGGGTTCCAATCCTGGAGCGGAGGAGAGGCTTGAATCATTGTTTTCTGTGTGTAGTTTGTATGTTCTCCTGTGTATGTGTGGGTTTTCTCTGGTTTCATCCAAAAACATACATGTTAGGTTGATTCTAGACCTATCAGCATGGCCGCTCTAACCACACTGTCTCTAGACCAATCAGCATGGCCGCTCTCGTACTTAAACCCCTCCCCCTTTTTTCTCTCTCCTCCTTGTAACCTCACTTTTAAGCTTCGTCGTTCGTCTACGCTTCCTTTCGCAGCTTCCTAGAACCACGCAGCAGGGGAGGAGGAGGGAAGGAAGAGACACAGGTGCAAACATTAAGGAGAAACATCAAGGAGTGAGTGTGAGGAATTAGGTCAAAGGGCAGAACAAGAAAGGAGAGTAAATTTCATCAACGATCGTCCCAAAAACCTTCATTTTTTCTGGTCTGATTTGAGCAAAAACAAAAGCTGATTTTATGTGTTGAGAAATAAAGCTGCAGGTAAGAGAGAAGCAGACTGCTGAGTGACCAGATTTCAGTCTGGGGGGAGGAACGATGGGAGGGAGGGTTTGGAAATGAGGCTGGATAATTAGGAGAAGCAGGCTGAATCCCCAAAGGGAAAAAAAATCTCTCATCCACGCAGCTTTCTGCAGCATCCTTCTGTCTCTATCTCTTTAAGAGAAGGAGTGTGTGCGTGGGGGAGGGGTGGAACGCTCCTGTAATGAGCAGAAGGAGAGACGGAAAGGCCGAAAAAAATATTATAAAAAAAAAAAAACAACCCCAAGAAGAGCCTGATGGTGAGATTTAACGTCAACAATCCAGATTCAAACCGAAGCGGAGGAGAGAAAGGAAGGACCAAAGCAAGCAGGCGGGCGATCAAGAGCATCCTCACCTCCAGCAGCCGGAGAGAGATTTTCATCCTCCGTTATGTCTGCCGAGGTGTGTGGGACCGGAGTGTCGCCGTGTGTCGGTGCGGCAGGGATGCGTGAACGCTGTGACTGAGCACTGGGCCTGTGGGACGCCTGTTAAACCCACGGCCTGGACCGGAGAGCATCCTCGGAAAGCTTGGGCCTGGACGGGATAGCATCCTGTGAAACCCAGACCGGGCCTGGCTGCAACCTCAGCTTAGACTGGAGCATCTGGACGGTGGGATTCCCGGAGAGTCTGAAAACCTGAGCTGAGAGCGTGGAGTGTCTCGTGAAAGCCCGGGCCTGGACTGAGGAGCATCCTACCGGGACTCAGAAGCCTCCTACTGGGATTAGAAGCATCCTATCTGGATTAGAAGTATCCTATCTGGATTAGAAGCATCCTATCTGGATTAGAAGCATCCTATCTGGATTAGAAGCATCCTATCTGGATTAGAAGCATCCTATCTGGATTAGAAGCATCCTATCTGGATTAGAAGCATCCTATCTGGATTAGAAGCATCCTATCTGGATTAGAAGCATCCTATCTGGATTAGAAGTATCCTATCTGGATTAGAAGCATCCTATCTGGATTAGAAGCATCCTATCTGGATTAGAAGTATCCTATCTGGATTAGAAGTATCCTATCTGGATTAGAAGCATCCTATCTGGATTGGAAGCATCCTATCTGGATTAGAAGCATCCTACCTGTCCTGAGGAGCCTCCTACCTGGACTGTGAAGCATCCTACCCGGACTGTGAAGCATCCTACCTGTCCTGTGGAGCCTCCTACCTGTCCTGTGGAGCCTCCTACCTGTCCTGTGGAGCCTCCTACCTGTCCCGTGGAGCCTCCTACCTGTCCTGTGGAGCCTCCTACCTGTCCTGTGGAGCCTCCTACCTGTCCTGTGGAGCCTTCTACCTGTCCTGTGGAGCCTCCTACCTGTCCTGTGGAACCTCCTACCTGTCCTGTGGAGCCTCCTACCTGTCCTGTGGAGCCTCCTACCTGTCCTGTGGAGCCTCCTACCTGTCCTGTGGAGCCTCCTACCTGTCCTGTGGAGCCTTCTACCTGTCCTGTGGAGCCTCCTACCTGTCCTGTGGAACCTCCTACCTGTCCTGTGGAGCCTCCTACCTGTCCTGTGGAGCCTCCTACCTGTCCTGTGGAGCCTCCTACCTGGCCTGTGGAGCCTCCTACCTGGCCAGTGGGACTCCGCTGAAACCCCCGGACTGTACGGCGACAGGAGGAATCGGGATCGTAGGGACTCCGTGGTCCCATGGGAGGCGGCTGAACCCCGGATCACCACTCCAACAGGAGCTGATGCTCTTCAGGTGTTGTTCTGCTGGATCTGAATCCTAAACCAAAAGGAGAGGGAGTTCTTGCCCCGGCAGACGGAGGCGTTGCCCCTCCATGCCTCCTGCACCTCCTTCCACGCCCTTCCTTTTGATCCGTTCCTCTTTTTCTTAACATTCTAAGGATTTGCCGAAACCTGTTTCATGCATGTCCACTGGAGGCAGGTTTGACTTTGATGACGGGGGGTCGTACTGCGGGGAGTGGGAGCAGGGTAAAGCCCATGGCCGCGGGGTGTGCACGGGGCCTCAGGGCCAGGGAGAGTACGCGGGGGCCTGGAGCCACGGCTTCGAGGTCCTCGGCGTGTACACGTGGCCCAGCGGGAACAGCTACCAGGGCACCTGGGCGCAGGGCAAGCGGCACGGCATCGGCGTGGAAAGTAAAGGTCGATGGGAGTACCGAGGGGAGTGGACGCAAGGCTTTAAAGGCCGCTACGGGCAGCTGGAGAGCACCGCCAGCGGGGCGCGGTACGAGGGGACGTGGAGTAACGGGATGCAGGACGGGTACGGGACGGAAACTTACTCCGATGGAGGTAAGAATAAAAAACACCTGCAGATGGAGCTCAGGTGTTTCCTTCACGACCCGACGAACGTAACGAAAAATATCCGGAAAATATCCGAAAAATGTATGAAAAATATCCAAAAAACATCCGAAAAACATTCGAAAAAAAAAATCTAAAAAATATCCGAAAAATATCTAAAAACATCCGAAAAATATCTAAAAACATCCGAAAAATATCTGAAAATATCCGAAAAATATCTAAAAAACATCAACAAACATTAAAA
>CACRXE010000022.1:1087500-1130000 GCA_902685375.1 Neostethus bicornis
ATAATAACTTAAATTTCTTCTTTAAACAGAAAAGATTGGAACATAATTTAAGTTCATCGTCATATTTTTTTTTCCAAAGATCCACACCTTTAATGGAAATAAATGAATTACTCTATTCATCCCTCACTGGGGAAATTTGTGTGCTGCACTCCTTACACCGCAGCAGGCTGCGCTTCGACGGCCCCAATGGTGGGAGAAGGGGGGGTTAGGTGTCTTCTCCAAGGACCCTAGACGTGCTCTCTGTGGGAACGCTCTAACCACTGAGCTGCCGTGCTCAAGTGAGTCCTGTTTGCTGCCAATGACAGAGCCAGCCAGTCTGATTAGTTTATTCAGTCTGTTGGCGTCACAGGCTGCGATGCTGCCAGTGACGCCAACATAAAGAGTTTAAATACAATAAGAATCACAGCTTCAGGTTTCAGCACCGTGGACAGCTCCAGAACCAACCAGCTCTTTACGTTTACATACTAATTCCAGGGTGCCAGACCGATCCAAGTCAAACAGCTGAGGCTGTTACTCCCGTGACCCAGCCCCAGATGAGAAGTATGACGGAGACCCTCTCCATGATGGACCCCCAGAACAAGGGCACCTTCTCCATGATGGACCATGGTCTTACTATGGTGAGGGTAGGAACATAGATCCTGGTTACCATGGTGAGGGTAGGAACATAGATCCTGGTTACCATGGTGAGGGTAGGAACGTAGATCCTGGTTACCATGGTGAGGGTAGGAACATAGATCCTGGTTACCATGGTGAGGGTAGGAATGTAGATCCTGGTTACCATGGTGAGGGTAGGAACATAGATCCTGGTTACCATGGTGAGGGTAGGAACATAGATCCTGGTTACCATGGTGAGGGTAGGAACGTAGATCCTGGTTACCATGGTGAGGGTAGGAACATAGATCCTGGTTACCATGGTGAGGGTAGGAACGTAGATCTCATGGTCAGGCAGAGGGAACCACAACGTCTAATTACTGTAGTTACATTGATTTTTTTTTTACTTTCCTGTACTTTTTTATATAATTTTTTGTAAATTTTTGTAATTTTACTAAGTTCTGAGTAATTCTTCCTCTAACTCCCACACCTGTCATTTTAACGCCTGTCCGGAGTACGGTGACTGTTGCCTGGTAATCGTTGTGGCAGTTATTATTAGATGTGGGCACAGGGCGAGGCTGGGATCACTCACAACCCGCTACCCTGCCTAAAATGAGCCCACTCTAGAGCATGGTTTTCAGCCCAGATACTTTTTTATGAGTCTGCGTTAACCTCCATGTTTTTATTTGTCACAGGTACGTACCAGGGTCAGTGGCTGGGTGGCATGCGCCATGGTTACGGCGTGCGTCAGAGCGTCCCGTATGGCATGGCGGCCGTCATCCTCTTCCCTCTGCGGACTTCCATAAACTCTCTTCGGTCTGAGCAGAGCCAGGGCCCTGCTGCAGCGCTGGAGGACGGCGGAGCCACCACGCCCACCGACGGGAGGGTCGGAGGGCTGGCCGGGAGCCCTGTGGGCCGCGGGGGCTTTGCTCTCACCGCCCCCAGCGAGGGGCAGAGGAAACGGAAAGGACGCTTCCGTCAGTCCATCCTCAGCGGCCTGAAGCTCCGCAGGTCCGAGTCCAAAAGCTCGCTGGCCAGCCAGCTGAGCAAGCAGAGCTCGTTCTGCAGCGAGGCGGGGATGAGCACCGTGAGCTCCGCCGCCTCAGACATTCACTCCAACAGCGAGAGCGAGCAGGGCCCGGTGGACGCCACCGTCACTGAGATGTACGCCGGGGAGTGGCGGAGCGACCAGAGAGCCGGCTGGGGGGTCAGCCGGCGTTCGGATGGCCTCCACTACGCAGGAGAGTGGTCCGGGAACAGGAGGCACGGGTACGGCTGCACCACCTTCCCAGATGGAACGAAGGAGGAAGGGAAGTACAAGCAGAACGCGTTGATCAGCGGGAAACGTAAGAACCTGATCCCGCTGAGGGCCAGTAAGATCCGGGAGAAGGTGGATCGGGCGGTGGAGGCAGCGGAGAAGGCGGCAGACATCGCCAAGCAGAAAGCGGAGATCGCCATGTCCCGGTAAGATGTGGAGAGTCATGTCGATGTGGCAGAGTGGAGGATGGTGAGGTGGTTGAGGGTAGGAACGTAGATCCTGGTTACCATGGTGAGGGTAGGAACATAGATCCTGGTTACCATGGTGAGGGTAGGAACATAGATCCTGGTTACCATGGTGAGGGTAGGAACGTAGATCCTGGTTACCATGGTGAGGGTAGGAACGTAGATCCTGGTTACCATGGTGAGGGTTGGAAAGTAGATCCTGGTTACCATGGTGAGGGTAGGAATGTAAATCATGGTTACCATGGTGAGGGTAGGAATGTAGATCCTGGTTACCATGGTGAGGGTAGGAACGTAGATCCTGGTTACCATGGTGAGGGTAGGAACGTAGATCCTGGTTACCATGGTGAGAGTAGGAACGTAGATCCTGGTTACCATGGTGAGGGTAGGAACGTAGATCCTGGTTACCATGGTGAGGGTAGGAACGTAGATCCTGGTTACCATGGTGAGGGTAGGAACGTTGATCCTGGTTACCATGGTGAGGGTAGGAACGTAGATCCTGGTTACCATGGTGAGGGTAGGAACGTAGATCCTGGTTACCATGGTGAGGGTAGGAACGTAGATCCTGGTTACCATGGTGAGGGTAGGAACGTGGATCCTGGTTACCATGGTGAGGGTAGGAACGTAGATCCTGGTTACCATGGTGAGGGTAGGAACGTGGATCCTGGTTACGATGGTGAGGGTAGGGATGTAGATCGACTTGTAAATCCAGAGCTTTACTTTTCAACTCAGCTCTTTTTTCACCACCACAGATCCATGCAGCGTCCTAATTATTGCAGACGCTGCACCGATCTGTCTGTCGATCTGCCCCTCCATCCTTCCTCCACTGTGATCAAGACTTTGAGATACCTAGAGATGTTTTGTGCCCCGTTATGTATCAAAAAAAGCTTTTTTGTGTGTAACTGATCAGAATGTTTCTTGGTGTTCAGGATGAGCCACGCTCGGGGAAAGGCTGAGGCTGCTGAAGGCGTGGCTCAGAAGGCCTCGGAGGAATGCCGACTTGCCCGGATTACTGCCAAAGAACTCTCACCCTCCTTCCATATCTACGGCAACGGTATCTACCTTTCTGTCTGTCTGTCTGTCTGTCGGTTGTTTTAAAAAGAACATGATCACCATCCTAATCAATGTTTACTTTATAATCTTGATGTTGTTTTTTCTGCTCCCTGGTGAGCTATCATGGAATTACAGGCAGCCCAAGTTTTGTTTTGATCATTTCCAAACACACAGAGTTTATCTGGGGCCGGGTCGCCGGGGGCAACAGGCTCAGACGGGAAGCCCAGGCTTCTCTCACCCCAGCTGCATCCTCCATCTCACCCAGGAGGATCCTGAGGTGTTCCCTGTCCAGCTGTGAGACATAGTCTCTCCAGCAGGTCCAGGGTCTGCCTCTAGGTCTCCTCCTGGTGGGATGGAACACCTCACCAGTGAGAGAGACATCCTAACCAGATACCACAACCATCCCATTTGGCTTCTCTCCATCCAGAAGGACAATGGCTCTACTCCCGGATGGCAGAGCTCCTCTCTCTATCTCGGAGAGAGCCCAGGCATGCTGCAGAGGAAGATCATTTCAGCCACTTGTATTCGTAATCTTGTTCTTTTGGTCGCCACCCACAGCTGGTTACCATGGTGAGGGTAGGAACGTAGATCCTGGTTACCATGGTGAGGGTAGGAACGTAGATCCTGGTTACCATGGTGAGGGTAGGAATGTAGATCCTGGTTACCATGGTGAGGATAGGAACGTAGATCCTGGTTACCATGGTGAGGATAGGAACGTAGATCCTGGTTACCATGGTGAGGGTAGGAACGTAGATCCTGGTTACCATGGTGAGGGTAGGAACGTAGATCCTGGTTACCATGGTGAGGGTAGGAACGTAGATCCTGGTTACCATGGTGAGGGTAGGAACGTAGATCCTGGTTACCATGGTGAGGGTAGGAACGTAGTTCCTGGTTACCATGGTGAGAATAGGAACGTAGTTCCTGGTTACCATGGTGATGCAGCTTTCAAGTTAAACGTGACGGTGCTGCTGCGGGTAAACTTCGTCCAACCCTCTGCTTTCTTTCCAGGGCTTGAATGTCAGCGGCCAAAACACCAGGACGCCAAGGACAAAGACCACGAGGTCATCTCCACGGGAACGGACAGTCCGGAGCTGTGCACGCCGGACACTACGCCGCCCGTCATATCGCCCGATCTCAGCCCCGTGCTGAGCGTGCCCACCTCGCCGCCGCACAGCCCGCCCAAACACCGGCCCAGAAACGCCTGCTTCATGCGGCAAAGCGCCGTGGACGATCAGGGCGGCGCTGAGATCCAAGTCCTGGTGGAAGGACGGGGGATCGATCCGTCCCGATCCGGGGCAAACAGCTGGACTGATGAAATGTACCCGGAGCGAGGGGGCAGCAGTCGCTCGACGACGCCATCTCTTCTAGAGGAAGTCAACGGCCACGAGCAAGTCCCACTGACCAATCACAAGCCGCGGGAGAAATCCTCGTCCAATCACAAACCGCGTGACCACACTTTGTCTAACAGAACGTGGGAGCGTTCCTCATCCAACCAAAAGCCGTCCAAGCATGCCTCGTCCAATCACAAGTTGAGGGAATTTTCATCGTCTAATCACAAAACATGGGATCATTCCTCCACCAATCACAAGGCCTGCGAGCATGCCTCCTACAAGCCGCACATTTTATCCAATCACAAGGCCTTGGAACATAACATGTCCAATCACAAGACTTCTGAGCATGCTTCTTCCAATCACAAATCCCAAGATTATATTTCTTCCAATCATAACGCAAAAGACGTCATTTCTTCCGGATTGGCCGCCACAGAGCATGTGTACTCCAATCACGTTCCGAAGCAGCACAACCACAAGCTGGATGGTCTCGCCTGGACCGCCGAAAGCACGCTCAGGTGGAGCCCCGCTCACTCTCGCCTCACCGAGCAGGACGACGAGAGGATGAACGACTACACGGTGGACATGCGGCTTCACTGCCCGGAGTCCCCGAAAGGAAACAGGGTGCGATCACGAGGTCTGCGGCCGGTTCGAGAGGGATCGACGGACTCCGTCCAGATGCTGGACAGCCTGAATGTGGGGGCGGAACTAGAGGAGTGGCCTCTAAACATGGACCCCGCCCCGACCCTAAAGCCCATCACTCTGGAGCAGGAAGGAGAGCTTCTCACCGTCAAAACAAACTCAGTAAGAATCATTAATATGTTCATTAAAATCGCTCATTTTCGTTCATTCGTACCGTCGTTTTCCGTTTATCTGGGCCCGGGTCGCCACGGCAACAGCCTCAAACGGGATCCTCCAGCTCACCCTGGAGGATGCAGCTACCTCTCCTTCGGGTCCTGTAACCTCTTTTGGGCATCCTGTCCGTCCTCTGAACAGTTCGCCCGGAGATTGCTCGTACTGAAATGAACCACAACACTGATCTGAAACAGGCTTTCAAGACCTGGTCCTAGACCCGACAGGAAGTCAGGAGAGACGGCCGTTAAGTAGGCATCAGGCTAACGACCACCGGTGTTTGGGATCAGGCTGAAATCCAGGAGAGGGAGGGAGGAGTATTCAGAGCTCCCTCCAGTGGCCGATGAGGGGATCATGACACCTTCTGAGCTGCTTATTCCCTGACAGGGATGTGTGGGGGGCGTGGGGTGTCGGAGGCTATCCCGGCTGATCAATACAAAAGGCTGGATACACCCCGAACAGGTCGCCAGTCTGTCGCTGGGTCACACACACACACACACACACACACACACACACACACACACACACACACACACACACACACACACACACACACACACACACACTCATTCCTAGGGTCAATTTCATAGCAGCCAATCAACCTAACATGTATATTTATTGGAGGAAACCAGAGAAAATCCACACACACAGGTAGAACATGTAAACTACACACAGAAAGACTAGTATTCCAAGCCTTGCCCTCACCCCGGATTTAAACCCCTGACCTTCTTGCTGTGAAGCCAATGTGCTACCACCTGCTCCACAGTGCAGCCAAAAAAAAGTGCGGATTATCACGATTTTTTGGGGTTTGGTCGATTTTGTGTTGATAATCGCGATCTTAAAATCGTAAATTCTGGAGGTGTTCTATGAGATTTTAGGCACCATCTAAACAACCGGTCGCAGAACCTAAAATAAATACACATTCAACGAATAAAAAACACATGTATGTTTTTAAAATTGTAGGTTTTTCTTTAAAAAATGCAGAGCGGGTGCGAAAAAAACGCTAATTCTAATAGAAGTTAGCGTCATGCCGGGTCGCGGATTTCTATGGTTAGATCGTCTGGAAGACCTCCGTGAAGCCCCGCCCCTCTTAAAAAAAATAAACAAAAAAATATGTCAAGTTTTTGTTCTGTAAATTTTTTGTTTGTGCTATTTTTGTTTTTATTTATTCTAAGAAATACAATTTGGACGTTTATGTCATTCAAACTTTAGTTTACTTTCGGGCGTCGCCATCTTTGATGACGTCACAGTCCAGATTGTATTTTCTTAAAATAATTAAAAAAGTAAAATAAGACAAACAAAAATTTTATAACACAAAAGATTGACATATTTTTTGTTTAGTTTTGTTTGTATAATTTTTTAAAGGGGCGGGGCTTCACGGAGGTATCTGGAAGGGGGGGGATGAAGCCTTCTGGGCATGCGCAGAGACTTAACCCTAGAAAGCCCACCCAAAGAAATAAATGTCAGAAAATTCTAATTTTTTGGAAAAATAATTAAATAATAATAATTAAAAAAAATTAATAATTAATTAATTAATTAATAAAAATTTGCGTATCAAATATGATAGGTGGGCTTTATAGGGTTAAAGTGGCAGATTTGATGGTCGCTTGTTTCTTTTTTTAATCAATGTTTCTAACTGCTGCTTGTTTTTTCTCTCTCTCCCTCTGTCTCCCTCTCTCTCTGTGTCCCTCTCTCTCTCTCTCTCTCTCTGCCTCTCTCTCCCTCTCTCTGGCTGTCTGTCTGTCTGTCTCTCTCTCTCTCTCTGTCTGTCTGTCTGTCTGTCTGTCTCTCCCTCTGTCTCCCTCTCTCTCTGTGTCCCTCTCTCCCTCTCTCTGTCTGTCTGTCTGTCTGTCTGTCTCTCTCTCTGTCTCTCTCTCTCTGCAGGGCTCCAGCTCCATTCTGGTTGTTTTGGTCATTTTACTGAACATTGGAGTAGCCGTTCTCTTCATTCACTTCTTTATTTAAACGACGTGACGTCCCAGGACTTATCAATACCAGGTCTTATTACTACCACGGGGATCTAGGTGGGACGTACCGGGTCCTCCGAGCCCACAGAGAGCCTTTATATTGTTGCTACTTGGTCTTTTAGTCCGTTTATTTTCTTGCAGCCACGCCAGAGTGAAAGACAAACGATGGTAAAGAAAGCAGCTTTATCAGGATACACGTGCACAGGCAGCGTTGCCCATTTCCTACCAGTCTACACAACGAATATAGCAAACCCCCGTCTCCCCTGCACCTCCGTCCTCTCCCGTGCACCCCGTCCTCTCCCGTCCTCCCCTGCTACAGACTATGCTGCAGTTTAGATCCATTTAAAGGGCTCCACCATCTTTTTTTTCTTCGGTTATCGTTCTCTTTTTTCCTCCATCCAACACACGAACTTGCGCGGCCAGCATGAGGCCGCCCGAGGTTTTATCCCTTTAACATCACCGTTCATCCTCGTTTGGAACGGGCTTCGTACCTGCTCGGTAAACAGCAGGTTGTTTTTTTTAATCGTCAAACACACACACACATATTCACACACACTTGTGTATGTCAGAGACATCTAGAAAGGCGGGATTTAGCGAGGGGGACATCATCCCCCTCCAGCTCATTCAGGAGGATCCTGAGGTGTTCCCTGTCCAGCTGTGAGACATAGTCTCTCCAGCAGGTCCAGGGTCTGCCGCTGGGTCTCCTCACCAGCGAGGGAGGGATGAACCATCTCAGAGCTCCGCCCAGATGGTGTAGCTCCTCCCTCTATCTCTGAGAGAGCTCCGCCCACCCTGCAGAGGTTTCAATGTCATTTGTGGACGAATCAAAACATAAGATTTACGTTCATTTTAATTGGTTAACAGTTATCGAATCATAGGTACTTCCTATTTGGCACGCAAGCTTGCTATAACCGGTTCCTTTAAACAGCAACACACACACACACACACTGTACAGCCTGAGACTGTTATGTTATCCGTGTATGCGTCATTATTCTTTCTGCCCAGTGCCTCGTATTTACTCATCACCCTCCAAACTTTATTTCAGCCAGATAAACCCCTCTGCCCTCCCTCACCCATCTCCACCCTCCTAACTCCTAAACGGCATGCACTGCTTCGTCTCTTCTCCCACCGGTCAGGAAGGGTTGCTGGTTTCATTCCCAGACATGGGGAGGGTTTATGTTTAGCATGTTTGTTCAGCCTGCCCGACGCCCCCGGAGCACGCAGAGGATAGCGCCTCCCGGTGGATGAAAAACTCTGGATGTTTTCTACTTGGCATCATCATGTCGTGACATCTTTGCATGCCCTCGCATGCTCTTTCTTACTCTTTGGTTTATGAGATTGTTTCCAAGTTAATGTGGAGAAAACAAATGAAATGTTTCAAATTAAGACGTTTGATGTCGTTATTGATTATTTTAATAATAAAGGTTCCATCGTCTTCCGCTTATCTGGGGGCGGGTCGCCGGGGCAACAGCCTCAGACGGGAAACCAAGGCTTCTCTCACCCCGGCTGCATCCTTCATCTCACCCAGGAGGATCCTGAGGTGTACCCCGGCCAGCTATGAGACATACAGTAGTCTCTCCAGTGGGTCCAGGTCTGCCTGGTCTCCTCTTGGTGGAATGTGCCGGAAAGATCTCACCAACGAGGTGCGCAGGAGGCTTCCTGACCAGATACCTGAACCACCCGACCTTGGATCTCTAAACCAGGAGGAGGAGCAGCTCAACACCGAGCTCCTCCCAGATGACAGACTCCTCACCTGATCTCTAAGTTAGAGCCCAAGGGTAGGAACGTAGATCCTGGTTACCACGGTGAGGGTAGGAACACAGATCCTGGTTACCATGGTGAGGGTAGGAACGTAGATCCTGGTTACCATGGTGAAGGTAGGAACGTAGATCCTGGTTACCATGGTGAGGGTAGGAACGTAGATCCTGGTTACCATGGTGAGGGTAGGAACGTAGATCCTGGTTACCATGGTGAGGGTAGGAACGTAGATCCTGGTTACTATGGTGAGAGTAGGAACATAGATCCTGGTTACCATGGTGAGGGTAGGAACGTAGATCCTGGTTACCATGGTGAGGGTAGGAACGTAGATCCTGGTTACCATGGTGAGGGTAGGAACATAGATCCTGGTTACCGAGGTGAGGGTAGGAATGTAGATCCTGGTTACCATGGTGAGGGTAGGAACGTAGATCCTGGTTACCGAGGTGAGGGTAGGAATGTAGATCCTGGTTACCATGGTGAGGGTAGGAACGTAGATCCTGGTTACCATGGTGAAGGTAGGAACGTAGAGCCTGGTTACCATGGTGAGGGTAGGAACGTAGATCCTGGTTACCATGGTGAGGGTAGGAACGTAGATCCTAGTTACCGAGGTGAGGGTAGGAACATAGAACCTGGTTACCATGGTGACTGTAGGGACATAGATCCTGGTTACCATGGTGAGGGTAGGAACGTAGATCCTGGTTACCATGGTGAGGGTAGGAACGTAGATCCTCGTTACCATGGTGAGGGTAGGAATGTAGATCCTGGTTACCATGGTGAGGGTAGGAACGTAGATCCTGGTTACCATGGTGAGGGTAGGAACGTAGATCCTGGTTACCATGGTGAGGGTAGGAACGTAGATCCTGGTTACCATGGTGAGGGTAGGAACGTAGATCCTGGTTACCATGGTGAGGGTAGGAATGTAGATCCTGGTTACCATGGTGAGGGAGGAACGTAGATCCTGGTTACCATGGTGAGGGTAGGAACGTAGATTCTGGTTACCATGGTGAGGGTAGGTATGTAGATCCTGGTTACCATGGTGAGGGTAGGAACGTAGAGCCTGGTTACCATGGTGAGGGTAGGAACGTAGACCCTGGTTACCATGGTGAGGGTAGGAACGTAGATCCTGGTTACCATGGTGAGGGTAGGAATGTAGATCCTGGTTACCATGGTGAGGGTAGGAACGTAGATTCTGGTTACCATGGTGAGGGTAGGAACATAGATCCTGGTTACCATGGTGAGGGTAGGAACGTAGATTCTGGTTACCATGGTGAGGGTAGGAATCTTCTACTCCATCTGTCCTCCACTGTGAACAAGACCCTAAGATATTAAACTCCTCCACTTGAAGCAGAACTCTGCTCCTGCCCTCACCCGCAGCGGGCATTCCACCATCTTCCAGGCAATGATTCCCCTCTTTAGCCAATTTAAATTGAATCTTTTTTAATAGTTTTTAGACAATTAAATAAATAAAAAGCTTAAATTTGTTTGAAAAAAACTTCTTGTAATTTTCTCATATTTTTAACAAAGGATTCTTCCAGAATCTTCTGGCTTCTTTTCGTCTTTCTTCATTATTTCTAAGTGGATTATCGTCCTTCCGGTGAACTAGTTTGAGTCTGTGTTGAAACAGATGGTCGCCCTCCCCACCCCGCGGCACCGGTGAGTCATCCAGGACCTGGTCCAGATCCGCTCAACACGGAACAATAACCCACCTGTAGGGTTTTTAAAAATCTGGAATGAAAAGGTAACAAAAAAAAGTCTTCATTTGAGTTCGATCTATGTTCCTCATCATATTAACCAGGATCTATGTTCCTACCCTCACCATGGTAACCAGGATCTATGTTCCTACCCTCACCATGGTAACCAGGATCTACGTTCCTACCCTCACCATGGTAACCAGGATCTATGTTCCTACCCTCACCATGGAAACCAGGATCTACGTTTCTACCCTCACCATGGAAACCAGGATCTACATTCCTACCCTCACCATGGAAACCAGGATCTACGTTTCTACCCTCACCATGGAAACCAGGATCTACATTCCTACCCTCACCATGGAAACCAGGATCTACGTTCCTACCCTCACCATGGTACCCAGGATCTACGTTCTTCTCCTCACCATGGTAACCAGGATCTACGTTCCTACCCTCACCATGGTAACCAGGATCTACGTTTCTACCCTCACCATGGAAACCAGGATCTACATTCCTACCCTCACCATGGAAACCAGGATCTACGTTCCTACCCTCACCATGGTACCCAGGATCTACGTTCTTCTCCTCACCATGGTAACCAGGATCTACGTTCCTACCCTCACCATGGTAACCAGGATCTACGTTCCTACCCTCACCATGGAAACCAGGATCTACGTTCCTACCCTCACCATGGTACCCAGGATCTACGTTCTTCTCCTCACCATGGTAACCAGGATCTACGTTCCTACCCTCACCGTATTAACCAGGATCTACGTTCCTACCCTCACCATGGAAACCAGGATCTACGTTCCTACCCTCACCATGGCAACCAGGATCTACGTTCCTACCCTCACCATGGAAACCAGGATCTACGTTTCTACCCTCACCATGGAAACCAGGATCTACGTTCCTACCCTCACCATGGAAACCAGGATCTACGTTTCTACCCTCACCATGGTAACCAAGATCAACGTTCTTACCCTCACCATGGTAACCAGGATCTATGTTCCTACCCTCACCATGGTAACCAGGATCTACGTTCCTACCCTCACCATGAAAACCAGGATCTACGGTCCCACCCTCACCATGGTAACCAGGATCTACATTCCAAACCTCACCATGGTAACCAGGATCTACGTTCCTACCCTCACCATGGTAACCAGGATCTACGTTCCTACCCTCACCATGAAAACCAGGATCTACGTTCCTACCCTCACCATGGTAACCAGGATCTACGTTCCTACCCTCACCATGAAAACCAGGATCTACGGTCCCACCCTCACCATGGTAACCTGGATCTACGTTCCCACCGTCACCATGGTAACCAGGATCTACGTTGCCACTCTCACCATGGTAACCAGGATCTACGGTCCCACCCTCACCATGGTAACCAGGATCTACGTTCCTACCCTCACCATGGTAACCAGGATCTATGTTCCTAGCCTCACCATGGTAACCAGGATCTACGTTCCTACCCTCACCATGGTAACCAGGATCTATGTTCCTACCCTCACCATGGTAACCAGGATCTACGTTCCTACCCTCACTATGGTAACCAGGATCTACGTTCCTACCCTCACCATGGTAACCAGGATCTACTTCCAACCCTCACCATGGTAACCAGGATTTACGTTCCTGCCCTGACCATGGTAACCAGGATCTACGTTCCTACCCTCACCATGGTAACCAGGACCTACGTTCCTACCCTCACCATGGTAACCAGGATTAATGTTCCTACCCTCACCATGGTAACCAGGATTAATGTTCCTACCCTCACCATGGTAACCAGGATCTACGTTCCTACCCTCACCATGGTAACCAGGATCTACGGTCCCACCCTCACCATGGTAACCAGGATCTACGTTCCTACCCTCACCATGGTAACCAGGATCTATGTTCCTAGCCTCACCATGGTAACCAGGATCTACGTTGCCACTCTCACCATGGTAACCAGGATCTATGTTCCTAGCCTCACCATGGTAACCAGGATCTACGTTCCTACCCTCACCATGGTAACCAGGATCTATGTTCCTACCCTCACCATGGTAACCAGGATCTACGTTCCTACCCTCACCATGGTAACCAGGATCTACTTCCAACCCTCACCATGGTAACCAGGATTTACGTTCCTGCCCTCACCATGGTAACCAGGATCTACGTTCCTACCCTCACCATGGTAACCAGGACCTACGTTCCTACCCTCACCATGGTAACCAGGATTAATGTTCCTACCCTCACCATGGTAACCAGGATCTTTGTTCCTACCCTCACCATGGTAACCAGGATCTACGTTCCTACCCTCACCATGGTAACCAGGATCTACGTTCCTACCCTCACCATGAAAACCAGGATCTACGGTCCCACCCTCACCATGGTAACCTGGATCTACGTTCCCACCGTCACCATGGTAACCAGGATCTACGTTGCCACTCTCACCATGGTAACCAGGATCTACGGTCCCACCCTCACCATGGTAACCAGGATCTACGTTCCTACCCTCACCATGGTAACCAGGATCTATGTTCCTAGCCTCACCATGGTAACCAGGATCTACGTTCCTACCCTCACCATGGTAACCAGGATCTATGTTCCTACCCTCACCATGGTAACCAGGATCTACGTTCCTACCCTCACTATGGTAACCAGGATCTACGTTCCTACCCTCACCATGGTAACCAGGATCTACTTCCAACCCTCACCATGGTAACCAGGATTTACGTTCCTGCCCTGACCATGGTAACCAGGATCTACGTTCCTACCCTCACCATGGTAACCAGGACCTACGTTCCTACCCTCACCATGGTAACCAGGATTAATGTTCCTACCCTCACCATGGTAACCAGGATTAATGTTCCTACCCTCACCATGGTAACCAGGATCTACGTTCCTACCCTCACCATGGTAACCAGGATCTACGTTCCCACCCTCACCATGGTAACCAGGATCTACGTTCCTACCCTCACCATGGTAACCAGGATCTATGTTCCTAGCCTCACCATGGTAACCAGGATCTACGTTGCCACTCTCACCATGGTAACCAGGATCTATGTTCCTAGCCTCACCATGGTAACCAGGATCTACGTTCCTACCCTCACCATGGTAACCAGGATCTATGTTCCTACCCTCACCATGGTAACCAGGATCTACGTTCCTACCCTCACCATGGTAACCAGGATCTACTTCCAACCCTCACCATGGTAACCAGGATTTACGTTCCTGCCCTCACCATGGTAACCAGGATCTACGTTCCTACCCTCACCATGGTAACCAGGACCTACGTTCCTACCCTCACCATGGTAACCAGGATTAATGTTCCTACCCTCACCATGGTAACCAGGATCTTTGTTCCTACCCTCACCATGGTAACCAGGATCTACGTTCCTACCCTCACCATGGTAACCAGGATCTACGTTCCTACCCTCACCATGGTAACCAGGACCTACGTTCCTACCCTCACCATGGTAACCAGGATTAATGTTCCTACCCTCACCATGGTAACCAGGATCTTTGTTCCTACCCTCACCATGGTAACCAGGATCTACGATCCTACCTTCACCATGGTAACCAGGATCTACGTTCCTACCCTCACCATGGTAACCAGGACCTACGTTCCTACCCTCACCATGGTAACCAGGATTAATGTTCCTACCCTCACCATGGTAACCAGGATCTTTGTTCCTACCCTCACCATGGTAACCAGGATCTACGATCCTACCTTCACCATGGTAACCAGGATCTACGTTCCTACCCTCACCATGGTAACCAGGATCTACGTTTCTAATTCTGAAATTTTTACTTCAAATAAACTGATTTATTCAGACTTTTAAAACATATATAAACATAATATAATAAAAACTTTTATTCTGAAATTCTTACTCAATGAAAGCTCTTTTTTTGTTGAAACACATTTATTTTAGATTTTTTACTATGAAATATTTTTTTTCTTTAAAAATCACCCTTTTTTCTGAAATCTTTGCTTTAAAACACTTTTTTTCATATTTTTACTCTGACTACACATATTTTTAAAAAAAATTTTAGTTGAAAAAACGCATTTATTTTGGAGTTTTGTTTTTTTTTTTTTGCTAAACAATTTTTTTATTTTCAACATTAAATTAACAGTTATACTATGAATATTTCAATTTAAAAAAAAAAAATCTGAAATATTTTTGATAAATAAACCATTTTTTTCATTTGTTTTACAACACATAAACACTTTTGCTTTGATTCTTTTTTTATTGTAAATAAATTAAAAAATTCACTTTTTTTTCACTTACATAAAACATAATTTTTCCATAAAGTAACACTTTAATTTTTATTTTTACTGCTTTTTTTTTTTTAAAGATAATTTTTTTTTAAATATTGCTGTTACTGATGAAAACACTCCCATCTAGTGGTTGAATCAGATAACGCACCCTCTATAATAAAAAACCCTCTTTTGCTTCTTTGTTTTTGTTTAAAAATCTCCTAAAATAATCTTTGCGTTTTTAAAACTGCTTCAGAATAATTTTGACATTATTTCTGATATTTTTCTTTAAACTCGTGGCTTTAAAAGCAGTAAAAGAATCGTTTTTTTCGT
The DNA here is from genome assembly GCA_902685375.1 of Neostethus bicornis. NCBI lineage: Eukaryota > Metazoa > Chordata > Actinopteri > Atheriniformes > Phallostethidae > Neostethus > Neostethus bicornis. Next base: position 1,102,814 of record CACRXE010000022.1, read on the forward strand.
CTCTGCGTGGTGATTTCCGGTGATGGAGTCCCTTTGCTCCCGCATCTTTTCCTCCATCTGAGACTTAAAGCTCCATCTTTAAACCCGCAGCATCCTGGAGAGGAGCGGGGGAACATCTGGAAACACCGGTGGTAGGTTTTTACCTTCCAGATGTGGACGGGATCACCGGGGTGAGGCGGGTTTTCTCCCCGCAGAGGCCTGCTCTCCTCCGGTCAGAAAACTAGCATCACACCGGTGTCTAAAATACATTTAATTTACACTTTATTTGATTAAAAAACACATAATTTCAATGTATTTTAATGCATCATAACTCATATTTTTATTTGGAGCAGTTTTGTTTATTTTTATTGTGTTTTAATTGAATTAAAGAGTGATTTAGCATCGTTAGCATTGTTAGCATTAGCATCAAAGCTAACTATGCTAAATCATGTTTTTTTATTTAAATTATTAAAATAAATGTAATTATTTTAAAATAAACCTGCTTAAAATGAATTAATTTACAACATATTTATTAATTTTTCTGATTAGATCAATTAAACCAATAAAAACAGTGTTTTTAGGGTTTTTTGCTTTTCAGGAAATAGACGGAGACCATTGATTAGTTTTTATTCATATTTTAATAAAATACCTTTATTTACTTTAAATTAATTCAATTTAAACTTTAATGTTTATATTTCTATTTTTTTCAGGTATTTTTCGCTCAAATTAAACCCAAAAAGCTTTAATTTTTAAAATTTTAAACCATTTTTAGTCTTTTTTAAAATCTCATTCATTTAAATGATTGTTTTTCAAATGAATGAAAGTCAATTTAGAATTTTATTGTTTTGTTTTCCACCAAGTAGCTGTGACTGGGACGGTCGAACCCCTGGTACTCCAGCGGGACGGTCAGACCCCTGGTACTCCAGTAGGACGGTCGAACCCCTGGTACTCCAGCGGGACGGTCGAACCCCTGGTACTCCAGTAGGAGGGTCAGACCCCTGGTACTCCAGTGGGAGGATCAGACCCCTGGTACTCCAGTTGGAGGATCGAACCCCTGGTACTCCAGTAGGACGGTCAGACCCCTGGTACTCCAGTAGGACGGTCGAACCCCTGGTACTCCACAGGGATGTCCGGACCCCTGGTACTCCAGTGGGACGGTCAGACCCCTGGTACTCCAGTGGGACGATCAGACCCCTGGTACTCCAGTGGGACGATCAGACCCCTGGTACTCCAGTGGGACGATCAGACCTCTGGTACTCCAGTGGGACGATCAGACCCCTGGTACTCCAGTAAGATGGTCTGACCCCTGGTACTCCAGTGGGACGGACATTAAGATTGTAATTGGTTGGTGATGGTCAGTCTGAATCCATGGACCGTCCGTGGTTAGAGTGGCCAAGCTGATTGGTCTACAGACAGCGTGGTGAGAGCGGCCATGCTGATTGGTCTAGAGACACTGTGGTGAGAGCGGCCATGCTGATTGGTCTAGAGACAGTGTGGTGAGAGTGGCCATGCTGATTGGTCTAGAGACACTGTGGTGAGAGCGGCCATGCTGATTGGTCTAGAGACAGTGTGGTGAGAGCGGCCATGCTGATTGGTCTAGAGACACTGTGGTGAGAGCGGCCATGCTGATTGGTCTAGAGACAGTGTGGTGAGAGCGGCCATGCTGATTGGTATAGAGACAGTGTGGTGAGAGCGGACATGCTGATTGGTCTAGAGACAGTGTCACTGAGGAAAAGACAGGAAACAGAGATGTTTGTAGCAGAGATGAAGATGCTGAGGATCTCTCTGGGGGTGACCAGGATGGACAGGATCAGAGGAACAGCACATGTTAGAGGTTTTAAAGTCAGAGAGGACAGACTGAGATGGTTTGGACATGTGCAGAGGAGAGAGAGAGAGTACATCAGAAGAAGGATGCTGGGTTTGGAACCACCAGGAAAGAGGACTAGAGGAAGACCAAAGAGGAGGTTCATGGATACAGTGAAGGAAGACATGAAGATAGTTGGTGTGACCGAAGAGGATGCAGGAGATAGGGTTAGAAGGGGGCGTCACCCCCTGGAGGGAGATGATAACTGAAGGATAATCGTCCAATAGGAGGCTCGGATCTATTCCTTTAGGGCGGGAGTTTTATTAATGTCTTGATTTAAATGTAACTTTTCATTTTGATTTATTTTTCAAATTAAAAGCCTGACTTTTTTTTCTGATGCTTTTATTTTTTTAACGAACAACAAAAAAACGAATCCTGATTTTTTTGCGGGTCGCCGGGGGCAACAGCCTCAGACGGGAAACCCAGGCTTCTCTCACCCCGGCTGCATCCTCCAGCTCACCCAGGAGGATCCTGCGGTGTTCCCTGTCCAGCTGTGAGACATAGTCTCTCCAGCAGGTCCAGGGTCTGCCTCTGGGTCTCCTCCTGGTGGGACGGAACACCTCACCAGCGAGGGGCTCGGCAGGCATCCTGACCAGATGCCCGAATCACCCCATCTGGCTTGTCTCGACCTGGCGGGGCGGCTCGACCCTGAGTTCCTCCCAGATGACAGGATGCCCCCGGGTGCCCCGTCATCGGTGAGAGGCTAGCCAAAGCACGGCTTAAAAACCCCATAATGGGAGACCACTGGAACCCCTGGTACTCAAGTGGGACGGTCGGACCCCTGGTACTCCAGTAGGACGGTCGGACCCCTGGTACTCCAGCGGGACGGTCAGACCCCTGGTACTCCAGTGGGACGGTCAGACTCCTGGTACTCCATTGGGACAGTCGGACCCCTGGTACTCCAGTAGGATGGTCAGACCCCTGGTACTCCAGCGGGACAGTCAGACCCCTGGTACTCCAGTGGGACGGTCAGACCCCTGGTACTCCAGTAGGACAGTCGGACTCCTGGTACTCCAGTAGGACGGTCAGACCCCTGGTACTCCAGTAGGACGGTCGGACCCCTGGTACTCCAGTAGGACGGTCGGACCCCTGGTACTCCAGTGGGACAGTCAGACCCCTGGTACTCCAGTGGGACGGTCAGACCCCTGGTACTCCAGTAGGACAGTTGGACTCCTGGTACTCCAGTAGGACGGTCAGACCCCTGGTACTCCAGTAGGACGGTCGGACCCCTGGTACTCCATTGGGACAGTCAGACTCCTGGTACTCCAGTAGGACAGTTGGACTCCTGGTACTCCAGTAGGACGGTCAGACCCCTGGTACTCCAGTAGGACGGTCGGACCCCTGGTACTCCAGTAGGACGGTCGGACCCCTGGTACTCCAGTGGGACGGTTGGACCCCTGGTACTCCAGTAGGACGGTTGGACCCCTGGTACTCCAGTAGGACGGTCAGACCCCTGGTACTCCAGTAGAATGGTCGGACCCCTGGTACTCTTGGTACTCAACTTGGCCTATGAAGAGATCAAGCCTGGCCAAGTTGCCCGTTTCCGGACGTGGGTCACCGGGCCGCCCCATTGGATTTGCCCGGGTCCCTCGATTGATCCGAATAATTGTCTTCATTTAAATAATTTAATTAAACATTGACTTTATTTTGTTTTTTTCTTTTCAGGTTTTTATCTCTGAGGCCCTGACAAGCTCCGCCCCCTCCTCTAATCTCTGCCTATCAGGATGACAGAGGCGTGGCAGCAGCATGCCGTGGCTCCGCCCCCTGTAGTCCACACTCTCCCACAGGGAGCGGACAACACTCTGGGCTGCACTGTGTACGGCGTTGTTCTCCAGCCGGACCCCTCCCTGCAGCAGCCCCAGCACCCGCAGCAGCACGCCGTGCAAACCCAGCAACCCTCGCTGCAAGTCGGAGGCGACAGAGGGCACAAATGCGGCGCCTGCGGTCACGACATTTCACACCTTGCCAATCCTCACGAGCACCAGTGTATGGTGACCCAGGACCGGTCGTTCCAGTGCACGCAGTGCATGAAGATCTTCAGCCAGGCGACGGACCTGCTGGAGCACCAGTGCGTCCAGGTGGAGCAGAAACCGTTCGTGTGCGGCGTCTGTAAGATGGGCTTCTCGCTGCTCACCTCGCTGGCACAGCATCACAACTCGCACGGCAACGGGAACAACCCCATGAAGTGCTCCATCTGCGAGAAGACCTATCGACCCGGTTCTGGAAACGTCACGCCCACCTCGTCTGGTAACCCCCAGCAACCGTCTACGGGCGAGACGTCGGGAGGCGGCGCCGCCATCAGCGCGTCCTCGCCCCCGACGTTTGAAGCGTCGGCGCCCGACAGGCCGTACAAATGCTCTGTTTGCCACAAGTCCTTCCGACATTTGTCGGAGCTGACGCGTCACGAGCGGATACACACGGGCGAGAAACCGTACAAGTGCGAGACGTGCGATAAGAGCTTCAGCCAGTCGTCCCACCTGGCGCATCACCAGCGCACGCACAGCTCCGAGCGCCCGTACAAGTGCGCCGTGTGCGAGAAGAGCTTCAAGCACCGCTCCCACCTGGTGCGCCACATGTACGCCCACTCCGGCGAGCACCTGTTCAAGTGCAATTTGTGCGAGATGCATTTCAAAGAGTCGTCGGAGCTGCTGCACCATCAGTGCCAGCCGGAGGGCGAGCGGCCGTTTCCTTGTGGCTCCTGCGGGAAGAGCTTCAAGCGGCCGTCCGACCTGCGCCAACACGAGCGGACGCACTCAGAAGAGCGCCCGTTCCAGTGCGAGGAATGCCAGATGAGCTTCAAGCAGCAGTACGCCCTCGTGCGCCACCGCCGTACCCATAAAAACCCCGCCGACCGGCCGTTTAAATGCAACCTGTGCGACAAGGGCTTCCTTCAACCGTCCCACCTGCTGTACCACCAGCAGGTCCACGGCATGGAGAGCCTCTTCAAGTGCGCGTCCTGCCAGAAGTCCTTCGGCCAATCCGGCGAGCTCTTACGACACAAGTGCGGCGGCGAGGTGGAAAAGCCGTACAAGTGCGACGTGTGCGGGAAAGGGTACAAGAAGAACTCCACGCTGCAGCGCCACCAGAACACCCACTGCACCGAGAAGCCGCTGAAATGCTCGCTGTGCGACAAACGCTTCGTCTCCTCCTCCGAGTTCGTCCAGCACCGCTGCGACCCGACCCGGGAGAAACCTCTCAAGTGTCCCGACTGCGAGAAGCGCTTCCGCTATTCGTCGGAGCTTCAGCGCCACCGCCGCGTCCACACCGGCGAGAAACCTTTCAAATGCGCCAACTGCGAGAAGAGCTTCAAGCAACGCGAGCACCTGGCGAAGCACCAGAGCGTGCACTCCCGCGAGACGCAGTTTAAGTGCGTGTGGTGCGGCGAGCGCTTCGTGGACCTGACCGCCCTGCAGGAGCACACGGTCCAGCACACGGCCGAAGGAGAGAGTTTCTCTGAGACGCCGTGCATCTCCTGAACAGCCAATCAGAGACAGACTCGGTCCGGTAATTACCATGAAGAGACAAAAGGGGGCGGGACAAGCCGAGACACTGGGGTTTAAAAACGTTTTGTGTCTGAAAGTGAAAACCATCTAAAAAAAAAAAAGACCAATCAGTCGCCCGTCATAACCCGGGTCAACGGGTACAAAAAAAAGCGGGTTTAAACACGTTTTTTTTTTTTGTACCAGCGTTGAAAATTTAAAATAACAGAAACTGGGTTAAAAATCATTACAAACAAACGAATAAAAAGGGGGCGGGGCTAATACAGAGAGGCGTGGTCTGATGAAGAGATGGGCGGGGTTTAGTTAAGAGAGGGGGCGTGGTCTAGTAATACACAGCCCTTTGATCCTGAATCTTAAAAAAAGCCAAACTCTTATAAACAAATACAAAAAGAACATGTTTTACGTCTGAAATTTAAAAACAAACATCGTATTTTTCGGATTTTAAGTCGCAACAGAAAAAAAAAAAGGATAATAAAGAAGGAAAAAACAGACATAAGTCGCAATTTTTGAGAAAATTTATCCTCCGCAGAGTGGGCGGGGTCTCTCTCAGAGATAGAGGGAGGAGCTCCTTCCGGGTCGAGAGAAGCCGGATTGGGCGGTTTGGACATCTGTTTAGGATGAACGTTTCGTTGATGAGGCACCTCAGGATGCTCCTGGGTGAGCTGGAGGATGCAGCCGAGGTGAGAGAAGCCTGGGCTTCTTGTCTGAGGGTGTTCCCCCGGCGACCCGGCCCCGGATAAACGGAAGGCAACGAATCGGAAAGTCCAACACCAAAACCAGACATGTCATCGACTGTAAGGGCTGACGTTAGAAGCTGAGAAGCTGGTTTATTAACGTAACATATTAAGAGTGATTCAGATAACGAGAGAGTTTTCAACAGTTTCGACCCGTTTTTGACGGTTTTACGCCAAATTTTCTGACAGTTTTACACTAGTTTCGAACAGTTTTAGATGGTTTTACGATAGTTTTCAACAGTTTAACGCTACTGTCCGACATTTTTTGACCGTTTTACGCCAGATTTTCCAACAGTTTCCGCCATTTTTTTACATTTTTACGCCAGATTTTTCGACACTTTTCAACCGTTTCAGACTACTTCCTGCTTCCTCTTCTACGTCGCTGACGTCAGACTCGTCGTCAGTTCGAACTCTTTCTTCTAACTTTAGCCTCCGAGCTTTTTTTCTAAGATTAATCTTTATTTCTTTCTTCATTTTATAAACAGAACCTCTGCTTGTTTATTTTTTCTGACTCCAAACCTTCTTTCTGCTGCTCATCCGTTTTCGTCTGTCTCAGTTGAAGAAGAGTTCCTTTTCCTCGATGGAGAAATTACTCTGCTGCATCGCACCGCAGCAGGCGGCCACGACCGCTCTTATGGTTGGAGCAACTAGGACAGGAGTGTCCTAATCAGGTCCTGGAGGTGTCCAGCTACACACGTTGAAAACCTTCCGGATACTGTACCTCGAGGACCGGAGTTGGACACCCCTGATCTAGAGGGTTTGATACCTCCTGCAGGGACACCGAGGCGGGCTCGGTGGGATTTAAACCGGCTTCTCCCGATCCGAGGACGGGCAATCTACCGCTGAGCCAACGCTTTGTTTTTAAAAGAAACTTGAAACCAGACACAAGAGCGCCCTCTTGTTTAAAAGTGTGAAAAAAACATGTGAAATAATCGTAATAATGTTTTATTACTTCGTCTTCTTTCGGCTTTTCGTTTCTGGGGTTGTCACAGCAAGTCACAACTGGTGGAGAACATGCAAACTCCACACAGTAAGGCCTGTAATTCAAGCCTCACCTCACCTGGGACTTGAACCCTAAACTTTGTTGCTGTGTGGCCACCGTGTGAACCTCAGCACCCCGGTTCACTTTGAACCGATACTAAAATAATCTTCTTCCGGCATTTCCCTCCAGGGGGCGCCACGGCAAGTCAGTTTCTTCCATCTAACCCTGTCTCCTGCATCCTCTTGGGTTCATGTCTTCCTTCACTATATCCATGAACCTCCTCTTTGGTCTTCCTCTAGTCCTCTTTCCTGGTGGTTCCAAACCCAGCATCCTTCTTCTGATGTACTCTCTCTCTCTCCTCTGCACATGTCCAAACCATCTCAGTCTGACCTCTCTGACTTTAAAACCTCTAACATGTGCTGTTCCTCTGATCCTGTCCATCCTGGTCACTCCCAGAGAGATCCTCAGCATCTTCATCTCTGATACAAACATCTCTGTTTCCTGTCTTTGAATCAGTGACACTGTCTCTAGACCAATCAGCATGGCCGCTCTCACCACACTGTCTCTAGACCAATCAGCATGGCCGCTCTCACCACACTGTCTCTAGACCAATCAGCATGGCCGCTCTCACCACGCTGTCTCTAGACCAATCAGCATGGCCGCTCTCACCACACTGTCTCTAGACCAATCAGCATGGCCGCTCTCACCACACTGTCTCTAGACCAATCAGCATGGCCGCTCTCACCACACTGTCTCTAGACCAATCAGCATGGCCGCTCTCACCACACTGTCTCTAGACCAATCAGCATGGCCGCTCTCACCACACTGTCTCTAGACCAATCAGCATGGCCGCTCTCACCACACTGTCTCTAGACCAATCAGCATGGCCGCTCTCACCACGGTTTTATACTGTGGTACATCTGCTAGAGTAGATCCTACCCTAGGAAGGATCTCCATGGAGATCCCACCTGGCCTGAACGTAGGCCAGGTCGGATCTCTGTTCCTACCCTCACCATGGTAACCAGGATCTACGTTCCTACCCTCACCATGGTAACCAGGATCTACAGTACGTTCCTACCCTCACCATGGTAACCAGGATCTATGTTCCTACCCTCACCATGGTCACCAGGATCTACGTTCCTACCCTCACCATGGTAACCAGGATCTACGTTCCTACCCTCACCATGGTAACCAGGATCTATGTTCCTACCCTCACCATGGTAACCAGGATCTATGTTCCTACCCTCACCATGGTAACCAGGATCTATGTTCCTACCCTTGCCATTGCAGTCTTCATCTCGTAAATATTGTTACTAATTTAACAAATAATTCCCTTTAGAATCAAAGTCCCGCCTCCGACCAAATTATGAAAAAACCCTGCGACTTTAAACCGAAAAATACGGTAAAATGTTTTTAAATTAAGTCCGAAATTTAAAAAAAATCATTCATAAGAACAGACACAAAAAATCCGAGTGGGAGGGGCGGGGTTTTAGAAATGATGGTTTTCCTGTTTTTATCCGACGGTTAAAAACCGAACTAAAAACTACGTGAAAAAAAAAACTGTTTATTTTCGTCCGTTTGCATGTTTCATCCTGTTTGTTTGGAGAAAAAGTCGGGGTTTCGTTTTCACCGGCGTCCCCTCTCCTAAAGTCCACGTGCCTTTTTTTTTAATGTTTTCCACGTTCCTGGTTTTGTGTTTTTTTTTCCAGCCAGTATTTTCCTGTCATCCATCATCCGTCTGTGCATGATGAGTATTTACCCTCCTTTATAATCACTGTTGTTAATCTAGGTTTTGTTTTCTTTAGAAAAAAAAAAACAAATGTGGACGTGTGAAAAATGTAAAGTATAAAAAAAACCGTGTGTAGTTGCATCTTTGTATTAAAATCCCGATCTGTAGGTAAAAGGACGCCTCTCACAAACACGACGTGTGCAATAGAAGGTGCACAGTGAACTATTTATGACTACTGATAACCTGGACTAGTCCGTATATTAGTGTGTATATGCGTAAACATCAAACTGTAAAGTGCTTACCTGCTTTTTTTTTTTTTCACTTCTGAACGTAGCTCGCTTTGCGTTTTAAAAAAGCAGCTTTATTTTCATTTAGATTTTTCAGGTTTTAATCCAACGAAAAGCGCTATTTCGCTCACTTTTGCTGCGATACTTTTAACACTTTTTTTGTGTTGTTTTTTTTTTTTTTATAAAAGACAGGATTCTGCTGCCCGGTGTGTACCTTTAGTTTACTGTGTGGGTTTCTATATTCTATACCATCTTTGCAGTATGATAAAGATGTTTTGTTTTTTTTTGGGGTGGATGAAGTGAGTTACAGGGCGTGGGGGTTAGTTACTGTGGGCGGGAGGGAGGGTACGGGTATAATAGACTTCCTGTTCATAATGTATTATAAATAAACCACCCTTATAATAAGAAATCTGAGTTTATCTTCCAATCATTAGTTTAGGAGAATGTTACCACCCTCACCATGGTAACCAGGATCTACGTTCCTACCCTCACCATGGTAACCAGGATCTATGTTCCTACCCTCACCATGGTAACCAGGATCTACATTCCTACCTTCACCGTGGTAACCAGGATCTACGTTCCTACCCTCACCATGGTAACCAGGATCTACATTCCTACCTTCACCGTGGTAACCAGGATCTACGTTCCTACCCTCACCATGGTAACCAGGATCTATGTTCCTACCCTCACCATGGTAACCAGGATCTACGTTCCTACCCTCACAATGGTAACCAGGATCTACATTCCTACCCTCACCATGGTAACCAGGATCTACATTCCTACCCTCACCATGGTAACCAGGATCTATGTTCCTACCCTCACCATGGTAACCAGGATTTACGTTCCTACCCTCACCATGGTAACCAGGATCTATGTTCCTACCCTCACCATGGTAACCAGGATCTACGTTCCTACCCTCACCATGGTAACCAGGATCTACATTCCTACCTTCACCGTGGTAACCAGGATCTACATTCCTACCTTCACCATGGTAACCAGGATCTACGTTCCTACCCTCACCATGGTAACCAGGATCTACATTCCTACCCTCACCGTGGTAACCAGGATCTACGTTCCTACCCTCACCATGGTAACCAGGATCTATGTTCCTACGCTCACCGTGGTAACCAGGATCTACGTTCCTACCCTCACTGTTGTAGCCAATGTAGGGGCGATCGAAAGAACGAGATCATGAATATCACCCCATCTTGCTTCTCTCGACCTGGAGGAGCAACGACTTTACTCTGAACTCCTCCCAGATGGCAGAGCTCCTGCTTCTATCTCTGATAGTCCAGCCACCCTGCAGAGGAAGATCATTTCAGCTGCTTGTATCAGTGATCTTGTTCTTTAGGTCACCTTCCACCGTGGTTACCATGGTGAGGGCCACGTTATGAAGGGCTTTAATGGTGATTCGCAGCTTAAAGCCAGCCTGGAAGTGAACGACAGCCAGCTTGACCGCAGTCCAATTAGGACTACTTCTGTTTTCTTACTGTTAAGTTTGAGAAGGTTTTATTGAAGCCATGTTTGATGTCTGTTAGACGACAGGTGAGTGTGAAGTATGCGGAGACACTGACGGATGTGGTAGAAACGTACAGGTGTAAGTCATCTGCATTGCAGTGAAAATTTAGACCATGCTGATGAATCATACTGAGGGAGAAAAAAGTGGAGGATAAATAGAAGTGGGCCAAACATCGAACCCTGAGGAACACCTTGCAACAGAAGTTGAGGATGAGCAGTTGTTTCTGATGATGAAATGTTGACGTTTGGTGAGGTAAGACTGAAACCATGACAGAGCAGAGCTGGTGATTATGAAACAGTTCCTGAGATAGAAAAGCAGGGTACAAATGGGATTATAGGGATAAAATAAATATACCGTAATTTCACCACCATAAGGCTCATATAAAAGTCTTAGATTTTCTTCAAAATGAGCGGTGCGTCTTTTCGTGCGGTGCGCCTTGTGTGTGAGAAAAGGCGGACCTGAAAGAAAAGGCATGAGAACGTTAAAGAGTGAAGTGTGAGCGGCGTGGGAGCGATGGATGACCGAAGGGTGGAAGGCAGCACCGGGCGAGTTACGCTACAGTTTGCCAATGGATTGTAGATGCTTGGACTAACGTGTCTGCTGGTACTGTTATCCCAGCTTTCACAAAAGCTGGTATCCTTTCTGAGGAGCCGCACAGTACAGACAGTGACTTTGACAGCGAGGAGCGAAGTGGACCTGCTCTGAAACAGAGGATGAGGACTTTGATGGATTTGAATAAAGACTATTACCGGTAATGTGTTTGTTTAGTATCGTTACTACTTAAATAAAACACAACCAAACTCAGTTTTGCTCCTGATCTATTTTTTAATACACACATTTGCATGCGTGCGTGTGTGTTGTTGTAAGGCAGTGTGTGACTGAGACTGCGCCTTTTTGTACGGTGCGCCTAATGGTCGTGAAATTACGGTATTTTATTATCCAAGGTTGGCTTTAGGGTGCTCCCTGCTTCTCACCTATAATCAGGTGGAATGGACTCTAGCTCCACCCACCTGTTCTACAGGGAACAGCAGCTCAGAAAATAAAATGAAATTATACATATAGAAAATTATTTAAAAAAATACAAATTATGATTTTCTTGTTTTAAAAGCAATTTTTACTTAGTTTCAAATATAATTGCAAAAAATTATTTTTTAATTTATTTTTATTGTATTTGACCAAAAAACATTATTATCCAAGATTTTTATTTATTTATTTTTAAAATACTAATTACTATTGGTGTTAATTTGAGTTTTTTTTTCGGGTCCAAAAGGTTTAAGTTTGTTTTTTTAAGACAATTTTATTTTGTGTTTTTTTTTTTTTTTTAATAAAGTTGAGATTTATTTTAAATAAAGCGCCACAAAAATAAATGATCAGAAATTTTAATTAATTTATTTATTTTTATTTCTTTCATATTTTTAAAAGAAAATGTTGTACTTTCGGTTTCCGGGTCATTTCGCTGAAGAAAAAAAAACAGTTTCTGCTTCTTTTTATTTAAAAGAAACATTAAAATTTTTTTTACCGGAGAAACGGAACTTCTTCCATTTCCGTTAGAATCCGGACGGACGCTTTTAACGACCGGACATCAAATCTAACGGAAACGCTGCTTCTTGAGGTTAGCATGCTAACGTTAGCATTCCTTCTTTTTATATCAAATTTAATTAATTATTGTGTTTAATTTATTATATTCAATTAGATTTTAATCTTAAAAGGATTTTTCTTAAATTTATGACCGTTTTAAGTGTATTTTGATGTTTTTAAAGTCTTGTAATAGGATTTATTTTGAAGCTAATTGAGCTAACTAGTTAGCTTGTAAAAAATATAAGCAGAAAAAAATCATTTTGATTGTTTTATTTAAACGTAAACAATATTTTTTAAATTGATTAATATTTCCTTAAAAAATATTTAAATTATTATATAAGAAAATTCAAAATTAAATGCCTTTAAATTATTCTAATTTTAATCTTTTTCTTAGTTTATGAACGTAAATAAATTTTTGTAAATTAGACGCTTATTTCTTACATAATTTGGGTTCATGTGGAACCCCTCCCACTAGGTCAGGGACAGGAGTCTATGTTCCTGTCCTCACCATGGTAACCAGTGTGGGTGGTGACTGAAAGAACGAGATCAGGACACGTTCCGTTATCTTCCATCTTACCGGGGAAGAGTCGCGGGGGCAACAGCCTGAGAGGGTAAACCAGGCTTCTCTCACCCCGGCTGCATCCTCCATCTCACCCAGGAGGATCCTGAGGTGTTCCCTGTCCAGCTGTGAGACATAGTCTCTCCAGCAGGTCCAGGGTCTGCCTCTGGGTCTCCTCCTGGTGGGACGGAACACCTCACCAGAGAGGGAGGCATCCTAACCAGATGCCCGAACCACCCCCGTTACCATGGTGAGGGTAGGAACGTAGATCCTGGTTACCATGGTGAGGATAGGAACGTAGATCCTGGTTACCATGGTGAGGGTAGGAACGTAGATCCTGGTTACCATGGTGAGAGTAGGAATGTAGATCCTGGTTACCATGGTGAGAGTAGGAATGTAGATCCTGGTTACCATGGTGAGAGTAGGAATGTAGATCCTGGTTACCATGGTGAGAGTAGGTACGTAGATCCTGATTACCATGGTGATCCTGGTTATTATGGTTACAGTCTTTAACTGCCATATGTATCTTCTTCTCTGCAGCTGGCGGTTCTTCATCCCTATCTGCCTTCGGTCCTCCTTCGGGGATTCACTCACTCCATTATTGTAGCTCTGTCCGTCTGCACGGCCGCCAATGCCAAGCACAGCGCCGCCGTCTTAGAGCCCCAAACTCTGCACAGCAGCTGCGCTGCCTTCCCGTACCGACCCGGCAAGTTCACAGAAGAAGGAGAAGGTTCACGGCTCGGAGCCTCAAAGCTAGCCATGCCCGGGTCTTCACCCGCCAGCAGCAAAGCTCGAGTCTACACCGAGGTCAACACACAGAAAAACAGGGAGTACTGGGACTATGACGCACACGTGCCAACCTGGAGGTAAGCTCAGGTTTTTACCTGCATTCTGACTCTGTTCCGTTCCTTGGTCTTTCGCTTATCCGTAACCGGGTCGCCAGGGGCAACACCCTCAAACCAGGCTTCTCTCACCCCGGCTGCATCCTCCATCTCACCCAGGAGGATCCTGAGGTGTTCCCTGTCCAGCTGTGAGACATAGTCTCTCCAGCAGGTCCAGGGTCTACCTAGAGATCTCCTCCTGGTAGGACGTGTCCGAAACACCTCACCAGAGAGGGAGGCATCCTAACCAGATGCCTGAACCACCCCATTTGGCTTCTCTCGACCCGGAGGAGCAACGGCTCACTCCGAGCTCCTCCCAGATGACCTTGTGAACCCAAGCGTCAACCTTCTTGCGTCTAGTGGCCCGCTCCTCACCGCTCGCAATATTTTATGCAGCTAAACACTTTGTGAGCGGAAGGAGGACCCCCAGAGAAACATGAGCGGTGGTCGAGCGGATTTGGCGTTGCTTTAACGAGACGGTAATGAACGGTTAACGTCACCACTACAAGAACGCTCCAACAAAGTTCGGGCGGTGACTAACCCTAACCCTTCGGGCGGTGTGAACGGGTTCTTAAAGTGTCCATCTCAAGCAAAATAACTCTTTTCACTTTGTATCCTCTGCACACACACACACACACACACACACACACACACACACACACACATACACACGTTTACAACATGCATTACATCATAGTTATGAAAATATATTTGATTTGGTGGAGCGCAGTCACAGACCCGGAACTATGAAAGACCGGGTATCGCTCATCCCCCCGCCCGTCCTGAGAAAGTACAAGCTCCGCCCTCTGCTCTCACTGAGCCGCTATTCCTCCGCCCATCTCTGAGCGGGAGGGGGAAGGCGGGTGTAAACCCGTGCGTAGCTACAAAAAGCAAGAAAATAAAAATGACGCAGAGCAGCGAACCAGCCTGTATATCGGACGTTGAAAGCCAGTTTGTGAGGGCGTAAGGCCGGAGTGGAGGCGGGTGAGGAGGGCGGGCGGGTGGTGAGGAGGGAGGGGGGCGTGGCTACGTCAAATGTGTCATACTTTAGACATCTGCTCATTGGTTGTTTTGTCTGAGCGTACCAGAAATCCACAGAAAAACGGGCTAAATCAATCTAGAAACACACACACACACACACACACACACACACACACACACATACACACACACACACACACATATACACACACACACATTTAAGTTGTGAAAGGAGACCTCGGACCGGAAGTCGACTGGAAGTCAACTGGAAGTTTGCGGGTTTGTTTTCCACTGAGTTCACGTCTAGGGTCCTTGGAGAAGACACCTAAGCCCCCGTTTCTCCCAGCATTGACGCTGTCCTGGCAGCCTGATGTGGTGCAGTAGTGCAGCACACAAATTTCCTTGTTGAGCAATCAATAGAGCCTGTAAAAACAAAAAAAAAGGGAAAAAAAATCTTGAGTTTGCGTTTCTAAGTTTAAAATCTACGTAATTCTTAGATCCGCCTTGTCTCCTCTGGTTGCACAGCTCAGTCGTCCAATCAGAACCTGCTTCCTGTTCTCTTCAATCAGGAACACTTTTTATTTTCTTCTTTTGTTTGAGTTTAATTTATAAAAATGTTTCACTTTTCTTTTTTTTTCTGCGTTCCAGTAATCAGGACAACTACCAGCTGGTGCGTAAACTGGGCCGAGGGAAGTACAGCGAAGTGTTCGAGGCCATCAACGTGACCAACAACGAGAAAGTGGTGGTGAAAATCTTAAAGGTTAGAAAAAAACACTTCCTTCTTTTTTTTTATCTGTTTTTAGACACTTTTTAGATCATTAATAAAAAAAAAAAAAAACTTCTAGAATCACACAGTGTGCATGCTTTGTCGCAGGGTCTCACACACACACACACACACACACACACACACACACACACACACACACACACACTCCTAGGAGCCAATCAACCTAACATGTATGTTTTTAGAGGAAACCAGAGAAAACCCACACATACACAGGGAGAACATGTAAACTACACACAGAAAGGACTGTGTGTCAAGCCTCACCCGCATCTGGTGTTTGAACCCCTGACCTTCTAGCTGTGAGGCCACCATGCCGCTATGTTTTTAATCACACTTTTTTGTAATAAAAAAAAACGTTGACAATATATATATATTTTTTATTCTTCAGCCAGTGAAGAAAAAAAAAATTAAACGTGAGATAAAAATTCTGGAGAATCTTCGAGGAGGAACCAACATCATCCGCCTGGTGGACACGGTCAAAGACCCGGTGGTGAGTCTGTGTTTTTTTTTTCTGTTTAGTTTTAGGAAAGCACGCTTAAGAGGCCATCCCTGATCTGTTCCACCGAGCTCCGTCCTACCCAACTCGGCAGCTCCTAGCAGCTGTCATGAAGGTCCCTCTTGGTCTGCTTGGAGCTTAAAGAAACACAGATTAAATGTTGTACCTCTAACGACCCTCCGTTCTGCTCTTCTCTCTCTCTCTGCAGTCTAGGACGCCCGCCTTAGTGTTCGAATTCATCAACAACACAGATTTTAAGGTAATCACACCCACCTCTGAAACAAGCTCCGCCCCCAAATTTGAGAAGGTTAAGGATAAATTAGAACCTTCATTTACAACCTCTCCTGTTTGAACGCTCCATCAGGGGTGTAAATATTAGTCTATAGATCAGGCATGGGCAAACTACGGCCCACAGACCACATGCGGCCCGTTAAACGTTTTAATCTGGCCTGAAAAAAATTAAATAAACGAAGCATGTTCATGTTTTATTTTTCTGTAATTCTGATGTCTCGTCACTAGACGGCGCCAAAGATACAACAACACTGCTCCCATTAAAATGTGTTTTTTGTTCAAATAGATTGTCAGGAGTTTTCAAACCTACATTTTAAACTTAGCGCGCTACATGCTAGTTTTTTTTAACGCTAGAGTGCTAGATTTTAACGTTAGCACGCTAGATTACGTACGTGTAGCGGCCTCAATGGCTTTCCATATCTAGTACACTTGTTTACCAAAGCATGGCATCCATCTGATCCTGTTCCAGCCCCTTGGTCAAATGTTAGAATCCAACGTGGCCCATGAATAAAAAAGTTTGCCCACCACTAGTATAGATGATTAAACTCTGATCATGAGACATGTACAGTTCAGAGTTTAACACGCAGGAATGACTTCCTGTGTCACTCCGTGGTGCATCGTGGGAGTCGGAGTCTCAGGCTGTGGAGAGGATGAGAGGGGATGTCCAGTAAGGTCCAGCATCCTCCTCTCAGCTGTCAAAGAATCCACTTCCTCTCCTGTTGGTGTCCCTCCCCCTCAGACTGCTGTCCAATCAGACGACAGCATACATCAGGGGGGCCCGAGACCTACTTGTCAAATATGAAACCTCCTGAGATACACACACACACACACACACACATACTGAGATCTACCTGTCCGGTGCTACCATCACACACCCCCAGGGATGGTTTCCAACCAGCCTGTCTCTCTCTCTCTCTCTCTCTTAAAAACCCACACACACACACGAACTTTTCCGAGCGCACTCTGCTAATTAGAAAGGGAGGGGCCACAACAGCAACAGGCGCTGGTCATTGATTTCAGACTTAACGTGATTTCACGTCACAGACTCTAAAATTCGTCAATCACACTAGAAAAAGCCGCCAAATGGAAACTTTTTGCGGGGGAAAAAACAGAGTTGCTAAATTTGAGCGACTCTAGCAACTCGAGGGTCTGAATACTCGTTAAATAGAGCGTTGAAAACACTGGCGGTTGATTTGGAATAGTAGTCCGCGATCAACTGGTCGGGCACCTCCGGCTTAAGTTCTTCAAATTTATCGAATCGTTTTGTTTTTCTGTTTCACAGGAACTTTACCAGAAATTGACGGATTACGACATTCGTTTCTACATGTACGAACTTCTAAAGGTAAGGCTTAGGCTCATTGATCAGTAAGTCGTGATCGTTTATCTCCCAAATGACTTTTGATACAGAAAAAGATCATAAATATATGAATATATTTTCCAAATGCTGGTTCTGTTCCATTGTCTTCCGCTTATCTGGGGCCAGGTTGCGGGGTAACAGCCTCAGACGGGAAGCCCAGGCTTCTCTCACCCCGGCTGCATTCTCCATCTCACCCAGGAGGATCCTGAGGTGTTCCCTGTCCAGCTGGGAGACATAGTCTCTCCAGCAGGTCCAGGGTCTACGTCTTGATCTCCTCCCGGTGGGACGTGCTCGGTGGGCATCCTGACCAGATGCCCGAACGACCCCATCTGGCTTTTCTCCACCTGGAGGAGGAGCAGCTCGACACCGAGCTCCTCCCGGATGGCAGAGCTCCTCACCCGATCTCTGATTGAGAGCCTAATCCCACTGTGAACAAGACCCCAAGATACTTAAACTTCTCCACTTGGCGCGGAACCCAAACCCAGACCTACAAGTGTTTACATTTTTATTTGACGATATGTCTATCGTGCTCTCGTCAAGGTGTAACGACCGCTGACTCAACAACATGCTAAACAAAATAAAATGCCCTGTGGTAATTTGTTTGTTTAGTGATGATTCTTTTATAATCTGGAATAAAAAAACATTGATTCTAAACAGCAGAGACAAATAGATCATCCAGCGTCTCCTGTGTCTCCTTGTCTCCGGCTGTTAGACCTTTCTAATCTCCACCTGGAAGACTTTCCACACGTGTTTGCATAGATTCTGTGTGTGTGTTTCAGGCTTTGGACTACTGTCACAGTATGGGCATCATGCACAGAGACGTGAAGCCTCACAACGTGATGATTGACCACCAGCTGAGGAAGGTAAAACCCCGCCCCTTTCCTCCACAAACATACAGGGGTCCGTTGCCATGACGCCTCTCCTGGTGGAGGATTTTTTTAGTCCATGTAACAAGCTGCTGTTTTTGGGGTTTTTTTCTCCACAGCTGCGGCTTATAGACTGGGGTTTGGCAGAGTTTTACCATCCCGCTCAGGAATACAACGTCCGGGTGGCGTCTCGTTACTTTAAAGGTCCGGAGCTGCTGGTGGATTATCAGGTACGGCGTCCCCACCACACCCCCTCTTTCTCTGACTGGTCTGTAGTTTGATTCCCTGCTGCTGTTTGCAGATGTATGATTACAGCTTGGACATGTGGAGTTTAGGCTGCATGCTGGCCAGCATGATCTTCCTGAAGGAGCCGTTTTTCCACGGACAGGACAACTACGACCAGGTAACAGAGCTAGACCCACTTTATTCTAGATTTGATCCAACGTAGAAAAGTCTTCTTCAGTGTGTTTGATGATCGAGAGGTTTCCACTTCCATCTACAAATCATTTTCAATCTGATAACTGGTTCTAGATAAACTAACCTGATTGGTCCAACCCTTAAAGGAGGCGGAGCTAACACCGACAAACCTGTAAACAACTGTTTTTGACTGGTTATGTAACTTGTTAACGGTGGTAGGGGTTGGTCTAAACCAGGCATGGGCAAACTACGGCCCGTGGGCCACGTGTGTCCCGTTAAACGTTTTAATCCGGCCCGACGAACTTGAAAAAAATTAAATAAATAAACCTTGTTGGCTTTATTTTTTCTGTAATTTTGATGTTTCGTCACTAGATGGCGCCAAAGATACAACAACACTGCTCCCATTAAAATGTGTGTGTCTCCCTGATCAAAGTAAACAGGGTGCACAGATATGGAAAGCCATCGGGGTCAAAACACACACGTAAACAAGCAAAATATTACATCAAGCGCTTAGATTTCAGACCTAGCGCCGCTAGATGCATGTTTTTAAGCGCTATCGCGTCCTATGTCTGAAGTCTGTCACGCTTGATGTAACATCTAACGTGCTTGTTTACGTGCGTGTAGTGTCCCCGATGGCTTTCCGTACCCAGATTAAATCTAACCCGCTCCACACACTGACTGTTTACTCCTTGAACTGGCCGTTATTGACTTTTGAAACCAGGGAAACAAATTGATTAGACGGAGCAGGACGAGAAGCTACATCTCCGTCAGGAGGAGAGTGATGATGACTTCCTGAAGGATCAAAGACCTTCAAAATAAAATAGTTATTTATGTGATTTTCATTGTTTAAAGACTCATTTTGATCTGAGATTAAAGCCCATGTTTCCTCCAATGAGTTACCAAATCAAGCCACCCACCCACTCAGTCAGTCCTCAGGTCCTCTCAAAAGAATAATTCAAATGTTTTTGTCTCTGCAGCTGGTTCGCATCGCCAAGGTTCTGGGCACAGACGAGCTTTTCGGTTACCTGCACAAGTACCACATAGAACTGGACACTCGTTTTAAGGACCTGCTGGGACAGTGAGTATGCTCCCCGCGGTGTTTACTAACCAGAGAGGATCGCTAGTGGTTTCCTATCAGTTTTATTTTAATTACTGTTTCTCAAATTAAAGACTGAATGTCAACTTAATGAACGTTGATTTCAGACAAATAAAATATTAAAAACACTAAATTAAAGCTTTAGAACTCTGGATACGGAGAACTGTGGAAAAACAGGCAACGCTCGGCCTCATGTTGGAGCGTGAGATTCTGTTTATTAAAGGGCCCATCTCATCTCTTCACATTGTATCCTCTGCACACACACACACACACACACACACACACGTTTACAACATGCATTACACCATAGTTATGAAAATATATTGATTTGGTGGAGCGCAGTCACAGACCCGGAACTATGAAAGGCCGGGTATCGCTCATCCCCCCGCCCGTCCTGAGAAAGTACAAGCTCCGCCCTCTGCTCTCACTGAGCCGCTATTCCTCCGCCCATCTCTGAGCGGGAGGGGGAAGGCGGGTGTAAACCCGTGCGTAGCTACAAAAAGCAAGAATATAAAAAAGACGCAGAGCAGCGAACCAGCCTGTATGTCGGACGTTGAAAGTGAGTTTGTGAGGGCGTAAGGCTGGAGTGGAGGCGGGTGAGGAGGGCGGGTGGTGAGGAGGGAGGGGGGCGTGGCTACGTCAAA
The DNA here is from genome assembly GCA_902685375.1 of Neostethus bicornis. NCBI lineage: Eukaryota > Metazoa > Chordata > Actinopteri > Atheriniformes > Phallostethidae > Neostethus > Neostethus bicornis. The sequence continues at coordinate 1,123,358 of CACRXE010000022.1, forward strand.
TGCGTCATACTTTAGACATCTGCTCATTGGTTGTTTTGTCTGAGCGTTCCAGAAATCCACAGAAAAACGGGCTAAATCAATCTAGAAAGACACACACACACACACACACACACACACACACACACATATACAAGGTCCGGACATCACTCTTACAAGCTAGAAAACTCTGGAAAGTCACTTTTGCAGGAGATGGGTCCTTTAATGATCCACATCAGGTCGCTGTGGGTACTGCTGTCCCTCCTTTTTAAACTCACATATCAACAGAGACGTACGAGTAAAACGGCAGAAACAACAAATACATCTACAAAAAAACACAAAAAACCTCCACTGATTCAGTCCAAGTTCCAACTCTGAATCCAAGACTAGACGACCCGCTCACACCGCCTGAACTTTATTAGTGCGAATGTACGGCTGAAGCCCGCGTTGCTTTAGCGATGGGGAACGGTTTGGTTTGTCGGTTTCCTCGATAGCGCCGCCAAACCAGAGTTCATCGCCGCCTGGATCGCTGCTTCAACGTCCGACACCGTTCCAGCAACGCTGCCATCCGGTTTAGAAAAAGTTTCAAAGTGTTTTCAGAAAACTGAAGAAGACGCTCTGATGTCTCTGGATGTGTTATGCTAAGCTACATGCTAACATCCTGATCATCACACACACTGTCTGATCATCACACACACTGTCTGATCATCACACACACTGTCTGATCATCACACACACTGTCCTGATCATCACACACACTGTCTCCATCATCACACACACTGTCCTGATCATCACACACACTGTCTGATCATCACACACACTGTCTGATCATCACACACACTGTCTGATCATCACACACACTGTCCTGATCATCACACACACTGTCCTGATCATCACACACACTGTCCTGATCATCACACACACTGTCTGATCATCACACACACTGTCTGATCATCACACACACTGTCCTGATCATCACACACACTGTCTGATCATCACACACACTGTCTGATCATCACACACACTGTCTCCATCATCACACACACTGTCCTGATCATCACACACACTGTCTGATCATCACACACACTGTCTGATCATCACACACACTGTCTGATCATCACACACACTGTCTGATCATCACACACACTGTCTGATCATCACACACACTGTCTGATCATCACACACACTGTCCTGATCATCACACACACTGTCTGATCATCACACACACTGTCTCCATCATCACACACACTGTCTGATCATCACACACACTGTCTGATCATCACACACACTGTCTGATCATCACACACACTGTCCTGATCATCACACACACTGTCCTGATCATCACACACACTGTCTGATCATCACACACACTGTCTCCATCATCACACACACTGTCCTGATCATCACACACACTGTCTGATCATCACACACACTGTCTGATCATCACACACACTGTCTGATCATCACACACACTGTCTGATCATCACACACACTGTCTGATCATCACACACACTGTCCTGATCATCACACACACTGTCTGATCATCACACACACTGTCCTGATCATCACACACACTGTCCTGATCATCACACACACTGTCCTGATCATCACACACACTGTCCTGATCATCACACACACTGTCCTGATCATCACACACACTGTCCTGATCATCACACACACTGTCTGATCATCACACACACTGTCCTGATCATCACACACACTGTCCTGATCATCACACACACTGTCCTGATCATCACACACACTGTCCTGATCATCACACACACTGTCTGATCATCACACACACTGTCTGATCATCACACACACTGTCTGATCATCACACACACTGTCTGATCATCACACACACTGTCCTGATCATCACACACACTGTCTGATCATCACACACACTGTCCTGATCATCACACACACTGTCCTGATCATCACACACACTGTCCTGATCATCACACACACTGTCCTGATCATCACACACACTGTCCTGATCATCACACACACTGTCTGATCATCACACACACTGTCCTGATCATCACACACACACTGTCCTGATCATCACACACACACTGTCTGATCATCACACACACTGTCCTGATCATCACACACACTGTCCTGATCATCACACACACACTGTCCTGATCATCACACACACACTGTCTGATCATCACACACACTGTCCTGATCATCACACACACTGTCTGATCATCACACACACTGTCTGATCATCACACACACTGTCTCCATCATCACACACACTGTCCTGATCATCACACACACTGTCCTGATCATCACACACACTGTCCTGATCATCACACACACTGTCTGATCATCACACACACTGTCTGATCATCACACACACTGTCTGATCATCACACACACTGTCCTGATCATCACACACACTGTCTGGTCATCACACACACTGTCCTGATCATCACACACACTGTCTGATCATCACACACACTGTCTGATCATCACACACACTGTCTGATCATCACACACACTGTCTGATCATCACACACACTGTCTGATCATCACACACACTGTCCTGATCATCACACACACTGTCTGATCATCACACACACTGTCCTGATCATCACACACACTGTCCTGATCATCACACACACTGTCTGATCATCACACACACTGTCTGATCATCACACACACTGTCTGATCATCACACACACTGTCCTGATCATCACACACACTGTCTGATCATCACACACACTGTCTGATCATCACACACACTGTCTGATCATCACACACACTGTCCTGATCATCACACACACTGTCTCCATCATCACACACACTGTCTGATCATCACACACACTGTCCTGATCATCACACACACTGTCTGATCATCACACACACTGTCTGATCATCACACACACTGTCTGATCATCACACACACTGTCTTATCATCACACACACTGTCCTGATCATCACACACACTGTCCTGATCATCACACACACTGTCCTGATCATCACACACACTGTCTGATCATCACACACACTGTCTGATCATCACACACACTGTCCTGATCATCACACACACTGTCTGATCATCACACACACTGTCTGATCATCACACACACTGTCCTGATCATCACACACACTGTCTGATCATCACACACACTGTCTGATCATCACACACACTGTCTGATCATCACACACACTGTCTGATCATCACACACACTGTCTGATCATCACACACACTGTCTGATCATCACACACACTGTCCTGATCATCACACACACTGTCTGATCATCACACACACTGTCCTGATCATCACACACACTGTCCTGATCATCACACACACTGTCCTGATCATCACACACACTGTCCTGATCATCACACACACTGTCCTGATCATCACACACACTGTCTGATCATCACACACACTGTCTGATCATCACACACACTGTCTGATCATCACACACACTGTCTGATCATCACACACACTGTCTGATCATCACACACACTGTCTGATCATCACACACACTGTCCTGATCATCACACACACTGTCTGATCATCACACACACTGTCCTGATCATCACACACACTGTCCTGATCATCACACACACTGTCCTGATCATCACACACACTGTCCTGATCATCACACACACTGTCTGATCATCACACACACTGTCCTGATCATCACACACACTGTCTGATCATCACACACACTGTCCTGATCATCACACACACACTGTCCTGATCATCACACACACACTGTCTGATCATCACACACACTGTCCTGATCATCACACACACTGTCCTGATCATCACACACACACTGTCCTGATCATCACACACACACTGTCTGATCATCACACACACTGTCCTGATCATCACACACACTGTCTGATCATCACACACACTGTCTGATCATCACACACACTGTCTCCATCATCACACACACTGTCTCCATCATCACACACACTGTCTGATCATCACACACACTGTCTGATCATCACACACACTGTCTGATCATCACACACACTGTCTGATCATCACACACACTGTCCTGATCATCACACACACTGTCCTGATCATCACACACACTGTCTGATCATCACACACACTGTCCTGATCATCACACACACTGTCTGATCATCACACACACTGTCTGATCATCACACACACTGTCTGATCATCACACACACTGTCTGATCATCACACACACTGTCTGATCATCACACACACTGTCCTGATCATCACACACACTGTCTGATCATCACACACACTGTCCTGATCATCACACACACTGTCCTGATCATCACACACACTGTCTGATCATCACACACACTGTCTGATCATCACACACACTGTCTGATCATCACACACACTGTCTGATCATCACACACACTGTCTGATCATCACACACACTGTCTGATCATCACACACACTGTCCTGATCATCACACACACTGTCTCCATCATCACACACACTGTCTGATCATCACACACACTGTCCTGATCATCACACACACTGTCTGATCATCACACACACTGTCTGATCATCACACACACTGTCTGATCATCACACACACTGTCTGATCATCACACACACTGTCCTGATCATCACACACACTGTCTGATCATCACACACACTGTCTGATCATCACACACACTGTCCTGATCATCACACACACTGTCTGATTATCACACACACTGTCTGATCATCACACACACTGTCCTGATCATCACACACACTGTCTGATCATCACACACACTGTCTGATCATCACACACACTGTCTGATCATCACACACACTGTCCTGATCATCACACACACTGTCTGATCATCACACACACTGTCCTGATCATCACACACACTGTCTGATTATCACACACACTGTCTGATCATCACACACACTGTCTGATCATCACACACACTGTCTGATCATCACACACACTGTCCTGATCATCACACACACTGTCCTGATCATCACACACACTGTCCTGATCATCACACACACTGTCCTGATCATCACACACACTGTCTGATCATCACACACACTGTCTCCATCATCACACACACTGTCCTGTAGACACTTTGAAACCCTCTCCACGGTGTGTTCTCCCTCACACACACCACCAGCCTCACTGATGATGAATCTCATTAATATTTAATATCATTTAGTCCAAGTCAATCTGCCAAATCTGATTGGTTGTTGATGTGATGAACCAGGAAGTGAAAAACCTTTAGGACACCGGCCCTCCAGGACCGGAGTTTGACCCCCCTGACCTTAACATTCGGGGTGTGTCGTTTTGTGTGCAGGCAAACGAGGAAACGCTGGGAACAGTTCATCCAATCAGAGAACCAACACCTGGTCAGTCCAGAAGCTCTGGACCTGCTGGACAAGCTGCTGCGTTACGACCACCAGCAGAGGCTAACGGCAGCGGAGGCCATGAGACACCCTTACTTCTGTAGGTACCCCGACGTGCGGGCAGACCGGGGGGGCGAGGAGGGCGGGGGGCGGGGCCACTGAGACGGGTAACACCGCTGGGTTCTCTCCTCAGATCCCGTGGTGAAGGAGCAGGCGAACGCAAACACAGACGGCAGCACAAAGGCAATAAGCGGCTCCAACTCGACATGATGAACCCGGAACAGGTGAGGACACACACACACACACATATACACACACTCACACATACACACACATATACACACACTCACACATACACACACATATACACACACTCACACATACACACACATATACACACACATATACACAGACACAGACGGCAGCACATAGGCAATAAGCGGCTCCAACTCGACATGATGAACCCGGAACAGGTACACATACACACACACACACACAGATATACATACACACAAACACAGACACACACACTTATACATTACCGTATTTTCCGCATTATTAGGCGCTACAGTAAAGGCTGGGGTTACGTTATGCATCCACTAGATGGTGCTAAAGTGAATGTAAAAAAAAAAAAAGAGTCAGATAGATCAGTCAAACTTTATTAACAATTACAAAACAAAATGAATAAACAGCTGTTTTATTATTTTTTAGTATTTTCGTGACACAGTTTATCTTCCATTGGAGATAAACTCTGTTTAGTCTTCTTTACTTGGCGCAGCACGTCCTCTTGCTTCCTCCACTTCCTCACCATTGATTCATTAATGTTAAACTCTCTCACTGCGGCTCTACGTGTTCTACTGCGTGACCGATCGCCTTGAGTTTAAACTCTGCGGTGTAACAGTGTCTCTTGGTAGGAGCCATTTCCGGGTCTTTACACAAACACACAAATGGAAATGAGACGTCAGCATGCACCGCGCACTACTTCTTCTACGGGGGAAATGGAGTCGGCGGCTGCTTACCGCAGTTGCGACACCTGTTGTAGCTCAATATTAATCCATATGTAAGGCGCTCCGGGTTAAAAGACGCATCGTGGACTTTAGAGAAAATTTAAGGTTTTTAGGTGCGCCTTATAGTGCGGAAAATACGGTACAAAAACAGACACATACACACACGGAAACGTGAGTTCAAATCAACGAGAAATTATTGTGAAAAATCCACCTTTTTATAGTCAATAATTTAATTCATACAGGTTTTTTTTAACGTGTGTAAATTTCTTCTTAAAACGTGCTTATGTTTGTGGAAAAATGTGGGCAGCTCTGTGTCAAGAGA
>CACRXE010000022.1:1135000-1182500 GCA_902685375.1 Neostethus bicornis
TACATCAACAGGACACTTAAAATTGTGTTTGTATTTGTTTTAATAAATAAACTGGAAAGTTTTCCAGAACAGAAAAGACTTGTGCAACATCAGTGCGTTACAGAAACGTGTCGGTTCGTCTGAATCTCACTTTAAACCGCTGGAAGTAAATGTAAACACAGCAGGTTTGGTTCTAAATTTAAAATAAGACCACGATCACACCGTCTGAACCGTACTGGAGCGGTAGCTTCTGAGGAAGCTCTGATTCTATTGGTGGATGAAGAACTCACTTTTTGTACTTAAGTAAAAGTAAAAGTTCCAATAAAACAAATCTACTTAAGTAAAAGTACAAAAGTAATTGGTGTAAATTTGACTTTTTAAGTAAAAAGTAAAAGTATTTGACTATAATTCAAATGTTATTTTTTGTGCTATAGGGCGTCACCATGGTAACCAGGATAAATACTCTGCAGGGGCGTGACCCTTCCCCCCTCTTTTGGTCCACAAAAAATAAAATAAAAGGAAAAGGGGCATGTCAAGCTATCCTCTTAAAGGGCCAGCGTATGGGCCCCAAAATGTGGAAAAATTACACTTATTTTTTAAAATGTTCTGGGGGGAGGGGACGACGCCCCCAGTCATCCTAGATTGGCTTTGTTAATGACGTCATGCCCACGGCCCCCATCTTTAGAAAATCCTAGATCCGCCCCTGCTCTCTGTAACGATGGGTTAACTTTTTATTTAAAAGTAAACACAACAAACAACGATCTTCTGACTCTTTATAATATTTGATGGTAGTTTTTTTGGCAGAAAATGTTTACTCTCGATTTCTGATTGGTCCTCGATTCATGACTTCTTCTCCCGATCAACTGCTCCTTTTGATTTTGGCGATGCAGCTTCAAGATGCGCAAAAAAAAAAAAACTGTATATTTTTCAAATTCCTGAACAAAAATGTAACAAAAAATACAAAACACACTTTTAAAAAATAGCGAAGTAAAAGTACAGATATTTGCTCTAAAAATGTAGTGAAGTAAAAGTAAAAGTACCGGTCTTAAATTTTACTTAAGTAAAGTACAGATACACCATTTTTTTACTTAAGTACAGTAACGAAGTACATTTACTTCATTACGTTCCACCACTGGACAAGTGGGACCAATCACAAGTCAGCTTTCACGATGACACATTTTTACTGTTATTTTGAGCCAATCTGACGTCGATGAGGTCTGAACTCGATTAAAAATGAGGACCTGCTCCTGCTGCTCATCACCGGGCGCAATATTTTGCGCAGCTCAAAATTTTGGGAGTGTATGCGGCGATTACGTCTACCCTCCAGTAAAGTTCAGGCGGTGTGACCGGGATCTAAACACCGGGATTGGTTCAGATTAGCATCACATCCCGGTGCTTTTAAAAACCAGCCGTGTTAGCGCCACCTGCTGGAACGGCATGAAACATAAAAACACCGAGCTCGCTCACAGAAGCATGTTGGCTAAAAAAAACAAACATCGTAAAAAGCAGCGAATATAAAACATTTTTTTTTCATGATGAAAAGTTTACTTTGGAAATCTGGAGGACGTTCCCTTTAACACTGATGCTGGGAGCGACCCGCTGGGCACACGGGCACTTGGCTTTTTAAAGATAGTTGGCCGCAGCAGGTGGATTCCCTGAAATCACTAAGGCAGAAAACCACTAAAAAAAAACAAACAAACCCTGAAGGTTTTCATCGAGTTTCTGGATCAAAACGGATGGATTCGTCCAGTTATCTCCGCTTCATTCGGGGCCGGGTGCCATGGCAACCTCCTCATCAGGAAGCCCACGTATACCCCTCACCTTGACCACATCCTACAGGTCGTCTAGAAGGATCCTGAGGTGTTCCCTGTCCGGCTGTGAGACATAGTCTCTCCAGCAGGTCTGGGGTCTGCCTCTGGGTCTCCTCCTGGTGGGAGGGAACACCTCACCAGTGAGGGAGGCATCCTAACCAGATGTTTGAACCACTCCATCTGGTTTCTCTCGACCCAGAGGAGCAACGGTTCGACTCCGAGCTCCTCCCTCTCTCTCTGAGAGAGAGTAGGCACCCTGAAGAGGAAGCCCATTTTGGCCGCTTGCTTGTTTGGAGGCTCTGGCCGCCTCACACTCAGCCGTCCAGAGAGAGTCAAAGATCACGGCCACGTCATCTGCAAAAAGCAGAGACCCGATCCTGAGGTACTGGATTCTCAGGACCCGACCACAGCTGTGTCAAAGTTAAATCAACAGCCGGTAAAAATTGGCACAACGAAAAAACGTGGATCAAGAAACGTAGACGCAGAAAGAGGTTGAAACCCTTCAGGACTCTGGTTCTAAAAAACTGAGGTTTTACATTCCTGGTCTAAAAAAAAAAAATCAAATAAAGCTTAAAATATATTCAGGCTTTTCTGAAGCGTGACGTTAAAGATGGGCATCGATACCAACTTATTGATACTTTTTAAGTATAAAAACAACCAGAAAAAGAAAAACTCATGTCTCCACTTATCCGGGGCCGGGTCGCTGAGGAAGGGCCGCTGGGGTAACAGCCTCAGACAGGAAACCCAGGATTCTCTCACCCCTCCATCTCACCCAGGAGGATCCTGAGGTGTTCCCTGTCCAGCTGTGAGACATAGTCTCTCCAGCAGGTCTGGGGTCTGCCTCTGGGTCTCCTCCTGGTGGGACGGAACCCCTCACCAGTGAGGGAGGCATCCTAACCAGACGACTGCACCACCCCATCTGGCTTCTCTTGACCCAGAGGAGCAATGGATCTACTCCGAGCTCCTACCGGATGGCAGAGCTCCTCCCTGTATCTTGATCCTTGTTACCACGGTGAGGGTAGGCACGTAGATCCTGGTTACCACGGTGAGGGTAGGCACGTAGATCCTGGTTACCACGGTGAGGGTAGGAACGTAGATCCTGGTTACCACGGTGAGGGTAGGAACGTAGATCCTGGTTACCACGGTGAGGGTAGGAACGTAGATCTGGTTACCATGGTGAGGGTAGGAACGTAGATCCTGGTTACCATGGCGAGAATAGGAACGTAGATCCTGGTTACCACGGTGAGGGTAGGCACGTAGATCCTGGTTACCACGGTGAGGGTAGGAACGTAGATCTGGTTACCACGGTGAGGGTAGGAACGTAGATCCTGGTTACCATGGCGAGAATAGGAACGTAGATCCTGGTTACCACGGTGAGGGTAGGCACGTAGATCCTGGTTACCACGGTGAGGGTAGGAACGTAGATCCTGGTTACCACGGTGAGGGTAGGAACGTAGATCCTGGTTACCATGGCGAGAATAGGAACGTAGATCTGGTTACCATGGTGAGGGTAGGTTTTTCTTCCTCTGCTTGTTTTCTTTTCACATTAAAAGTATCGATAAGATGGTATCGTTACCCATCCCTCGTGATGGTGGGTATAAATACGTGGCGTGCTTAATGTGAGGTAACCTTATAGAATTGTGGCGAAGCATGACCGACATGCAGCGGGATTAAAACCAGTCTTTAGAGTCTCAGGGCAGCAGCTCTTCCAACGCCTCGTCATCCAGCTGGTTTACGGACACAATGTGGTCCAGATGCTGCAGGTACCGCTCTGGGTCTCGCATAAAGTGAGGAGTCCTCGTTCTGGGCAGCTCCGCCAGAGGCCGAAGTCTCTCCACGTCTTCGTAGGACACCTGCAGGGCGAAGAGGAAGTGACGGGTTACTGAGGGGAGGAGCTAAACCGAGGAAGAGTTTAACTTTTCTTGTGTCATGTTAAGTCGGCATGGGCAAACTACGGCCCGCGGTCCACATGCGGCCTGTTAAACGGTTTAATCCGGCTCGCCGAACTTAAATTTAAGTCAATAAACCTTGTTAATGTTTTATTTTTCCTGTAGTTCTGATATTTCGTCACAAGATGGCGCCAAAGATACAACAACACTACTCCCATTAAAATGTGTGTCTCTGTGATCAAGTTCAATACATGCACGTAAACAAACGCGTTAGATTTCAAACCTTGTGCGTTTCTATGGAAACCCATTGGGGTCACTACATCTGGGTAATCTAGCGCGCTAGATTTGAAATTTAACGCGCTTAATGTTTTTATTTATTTTTTTTAAAAAGCCACTCAGGAGGAGAGTGATGATGACTTCCTAAATTATCTGGCACCTTCAAAATAAAAGAGTTATTCATTTGATTTTCAGTGTTTAAAGACTCATTTCAAAATAAGAGATTTTGTTTTACTGCCTTTTTAAAAAATCTAAGTTAATCTCCATCCCGCCCCAACCACGCCTCTAGAACTCCATATATGGTTCCGTCCCGCCTCTAGAACTCTATATATGGTTCCGTCCCGCCTCCAGAACTCCATATATGGTTCCGTCCCGCCTCCAGAACTCCATATATGGTTCGGTCCCGCCTCTAGAACTCCATATATGGTTCCATCCCGCCTCCAGAACTCCATATATGGTTCCGTCCCGCCTCTAGAACTCCATATATGGTTCCATCCCGCCTCCAGAACTCCATATATGGTTCCATCCCGCCTCCAGAACTCCATATATGGTTCCGTCCCGCCTCTAGAACTCCATATATGGTTCAGTCCCGCCTCTAGAACTCCATATATGGTTCCATCCCGCCTCTAGAACTCCATATATGGTTCCGTCCCGCCTCTAGAACTCCATATATGGTTCCGTCCCGCCTCCAGAACTCCATATATGGTTCCGTCCCGCCTCCAGAACTCCATATATGGTTCCGTCCCGCCTCCAGAACTCCATATATGGTTCCGTCCCGCCTCTAGAACTCCATATATGGTTCCATCCCGCCTCTAGAACTCCATATATGGTTCCATCCCGCCTCTAGAACTCCATATATGGTTCCATCCCGCCTCTAGAACTCCATATATGGTTCCGTCCCGCCTCCAGAACTCCATATATGGTTCCATCCCGCCTCTAGAACTCCATATATGGTTCCGTCCCGCCTCCAGAACTCCATATATGGTTCCGTCCCGCCTCCAGAACTCCATATATGGTTCCGTCCCGCCTCCAGAACTCCATATATGGTTCCGTCCCGCCTCTAGAACTCCATATATGGTTCCATCCCGCCTCTAGAACTCCATATATGGTTCCATCCCGCCTCTAGAACTCCATATATGGTTCCGTCCCGCCTCCAGAACTCCATATATGGTTCCGTCCCGCCTCCAGAACTCCATATATGGTTCCGTCCCGCCTCTAGAACTCCATATATGGTTCCGTCCCGCCTCCAGAACTCCATATATGGTTCCGTCCCGCCTCCAGAACTCCATATATGGTTCCATCCCGCCTCTAGAACTCCATATATGGTTCCGTCCCGCCTCTAGAACTCCATATATGGTTCCGTCCCGCCTCTAGAACTCCATATATGGTTCCATCCCGCCTCTAGAACTCTATATATGGTTCCGTCCCGCCTCTAGAACTCCATATATGGTTCCGTCCCGACTCTAGAACTCCATATATGGTTCCGTCCCGCCTCTAGAACTCCATATATGGTTCCGTCCCGCCTCCAGAACTCCATATATGATTCCGTCCCGCCTCTAGAACTCCATATATGGTTCCGTCCCGACTCTAGAACTCCATATATGGTTCCGTCCCGCCTCTAGAACTCCATATATGGTTCCGTCCCACCTCTAGAACTCCATATATGGTTCCGTCCCGCCTCTAGAACTCCATATATGGTTCCATCCCGCCTCTAGAACTCCATATATGGTTCCGTCCCGCTTCTAGAACTCCATATATGGTTCTGTCCCGCTTCTAGAACTCCATATATGGTTCAGTCCCGCCTCTAGAACTCCATATATGGTTCCGTCCCGCCTCTAGAACTCCATATATGGTTCCGTCCCGCCTCTAGAACTCCATATATGGTTCCATCCCGCCTCTAGAACTCCATATATGGTTCCGTCCCGCTTCTAGAACTCCATATATGGTTCCGTCCCGCCTCCAGAACTCCATATATGGTTCCATCCCGCCTCTAGAACTCCATATATGGTTCCGTCCCGCTTCTAGAACTCCATATATGGTTCCGTCCCGCCTCCAGAACTCCATATATGGTTCCGTCCCGCCTCCAGAACTCCATATATGGTTCCATCCCGCCTCTAGAACTCCATATATGGTTCCGTCCCGCTTCTAGAACTCCATATATGGTTCCGTCCCGCCTCTAGAACTCCATATATGGTTCCGTCCCGCCTCTAGAACTCCATATATGGTTCGGTCCCGCCTCTAGAACTCCATATATGGTTCCGTCCCGCCTCTAGAACTCCATATATGGTTCCGTCCCGCCTCTAGAACTCCATATATGGTTCCGTCCCGCCTCTAGAACTCCATATATGGTTCCGTCCCGCCTCTAGAACTCCAGATATAAATCATGCAAATAATAAAATTCAATTAGATTTTCAAATTAAAGCGTTTAAATTTTTTTGAAGAATGGGTTTTAAATTTTTCGGTTGGTGGTTGTTTTTTTTCTTTTTTTGATTAAAAAATGTACGTTGTCATAAAAAAGGTGGAAAATTACTGTGAGAATGTTAAAGGGGGCACTGTGTGGGCCAGGGACGTGCCCCCTCAACAAGATTCTGGCGGCCAGGATCGATGGCCGGGCTCTCCGAACCATCGAAAACTTCAAGTGACCCCAGCGAGTCTCTAACCGGGCGCTCAGAGCCCGTCCGTACGTGCCAGCTGGCGGCATCTGGCCTGGTTCGGACACGTCGTTCTGCCTCCTGATCATCCTACGAGAGCAACCCTTCAATTCAACCCAAAGGGCGCAGGCTGGTAAAGACCACGAGGTAAGCCAAGTACCCGTAATCACGGGCGACCTCCAACAACTGGGGGTACCCGTCCGAAAAACCTCTGTGTGCCTTCTTTCTTTGTAAATATGTGGTACAATGTGGGCACCTGTCGCTTAGAAACGGGTACAAAATGTCAGTCACAGTCAGTCACCGGCTTAACCGTCTATCCCTTCCGGGTTTACGGGTCGTACCGGAGCCTATCCCGGGTGAAACAAGGCGAGAAGGGTACACCCCGAACCCACGACCTTCTTCCTACGAGGCCACTGTGCTTACCCACCATGCCGCCTGTACATAATGTGTTTGTCTTTATAACTGTAGTGGGTGTGGCTTTACTCAGGTACACGCTATAGACCAGGAAGTACTTCTTAAGATCTACACGTCCCACCTTTCCTAACGAAGTCAACAGCTGGAAGTCGATGTTCCTGCGATGGCGAAGAATCCTCAGGATCCCGTCCAGGTAGACCTGGTCTTTACTGAAGCAACCTGAGAAAAAAAAAACACACTCAGTCCTCAACGCTGGGTAAGAGGGCACCTCCAGAAACATCAGCGGTGGTGGAGCGTATGTGGCGTTGCTTTAACGGGAGCCAGCGTTTGTTAGACAGAGATGATCAGGTATGTTCCTACTCTCACCATGGTAACCATGGTAACCGTCTGTTTTCTATTGAATATAAAGTGTCTGTATGGTCGTGTGGGCATGGCGGTGGGCGTGTAATGATAAGGGGTGTGTTACCCGGCAGCGAGGTGTCGCTCTGGCCTCTCTTGGCTCGCAGGCAGTACTCCCAGCGAACGTCAGGATCTTGTACGAAGCGAGCGATGTGCCGGAACAGCTGGCTGAAACTCATGCTGGCGGCGTGGTAAACCGTGTAGTACAGCAACGCCGCGCGCCATAGGTAAGGCTGTTTCCGTAGCAACACGCTGTGGAGGCTGGCCAGCCCTTCCTCCGTGGGATTGGCCGGTTTTAGACCGAACTGCTTCCGTCCGTCTGAGGTGGCCCACGGCTGGAGGCTGTTATTCACACCGCGAAGGTAGTGAGTTCCTGTGGAGAGAACGGGATTATCGACCTGCTGCCTCCCGGGTACATTACCCATCCATTATCGTCTCTAAACAAGAAGTATTGTTTTCCTACCGATTTCATGCCTCAGCATCCCCTCCAACCAGTGCTGCCGGGCTCCGGACAGATTGATGGTCAGGGTCGGACGACAGTTTTCTACCACCATCACCGCCTGGGACAGCAGCTCGTCAGACAGACGCACCACCACCTAAACACACACACAGCAGGTACTGAGCATACAGAGGGTTTATATCAGCAGGAAACTCAGAAACATCCTTGGTTCTATGTTCCTACCCTCACCATGGTAACCAGGATCTACGTTCCTACCCTCACCATGGTGACCAGGATCTACGTTCCTACCCTCACCATGGTAACCAGGATCTACGTTCCTACCCTCACCATGGTAACCAGGATCTACGTTCCTACCCTCACCATGGTTACCAGGATCTACGTTCCTACCCTCACCATGGTGACCAGGATCTACGTTCCTACCCTCACCATGGTAACCAGGATCTACGTTCCTACCCTCACCATGGTGACCAGGATCTACGTTCCTACCCTCACCATGGTAACCAGGATCTACGTTCCTACCCTCACCATGGTAACCAGGATCTACGTTCCAACCCTCACCATGGTAACCAGGATCTACGTTCCTACCCTCACCATGGTAACCAGGATCTACGTTCCTACCCTCACCATGGTAACCAGGATCTACGTTCCTACCCTCACCATGGTAACCAGAATCTACGTTCCTACCCTCACCATGGTAACCAGGATCTACATTCCTACCCTCACCATGGTAACCAGAATCTACGTTCCTACCCTCACCATGGTAACCAGGATCTACGTTCCTACCCTCACCATGGTAACCAGGATCTACATTCTTACCCTCACCATGGTAACCAGGATCTACGTTCCTACCCTCACCATGGTAACCAGGATCTGCGTTCCTACCCTCACCATGGTAACCAGGATCTATGTTCCTACCCTCACCATGGTAACCAGGATCTGCGTTCCTACCCTCACCATGGTAACCAGGATCTATGTTTCTACCCTCACCATGGTAACCAGGATCTACGTTCTTCCCTTCACCCTGGTAACCAGAATCTACGTTCCTGCCCCCGGCTCACTGCAGCTTAGTCTGTTCTGGTCAGAACCTGTAGAGAATAAGGAGGGTCTCACCTCGCCCACACAGCCTTCCTTCTGTAGGTACTTCCGAACCGATGCCCACACCTGGCTCTTCGGAAGGACGCTCCCACCCGTCGCCTCCTCAAAGTTCTCATAGGAGCCAAACCTCTTCAGGACACACTCCATAATGCCAACAGCCTGCAAACACACACACAGATGATGAAAACATGGTAAGACACACCCGGGGATGGGTAAGACACACCCGAGGATGGGTAAGACACACCCGAGGATGGGTAAGACACACCTGGGGATGGGTAAGACACACCTGGGGATGGGTAAGACACACCCGGGGATGGGTAGGACACACCTGGGGATCGGGTAAGACACACCTGGGGATGGGTAGGACACACCTGGGGATCGGGTAAGACACACCTGGGGATGGGTAGGACACACCTGGGGATGGGTAAGACACACCTGGGGATGGGTAAGACACACCTGGGGATGGGTAGGACACACCCGGGGATGGGTAGGACACACCTGGGGATCGGGTAAGACACACCTGGGGATGGGTAGGACACACCTGGGGATGGGTAGGACACACCCGGGGATGGGTAGGACACACCTGGGGATGGGTAAGACACACCCGGGGATGGGTAAGACACACCTGGGGATGGGTAAGACACACCTGGGGATGGGTAAGACACACCCGGGGATGGGTAAGACACACCTGGGGATGGGTAAGACACACCTGGGGATGGGTAAGACACACCCGGGGATGGGTAAGACACACCTGGGGATGGGTAAGACACACCTGGGGATGGGTAAGACACACCTGGGGATGGGTAGGACACACCCGGGGATGGATAAGACATCAAACTAGGACAGAGGGCAGGAGAGGAGGGACGGAGAGAGGGAAGGAGTGTTCTAGACGAGAGGGGAGATCGTGACACTTTAATTCTTTCATTAACAGGAATTAATTGAAAATGTTTCTTTAACAGACTTTGGAACGTCGCCCGCCTGCCCGCTCGTCCTTCGGGGCATCCGTATCAGGGTTATTCTCTCTGAGAGGCAGTGCCCATGTCTGTACAGATGCCCTCTTTCATAACGTAACTGTCTCGTTAACTCAACGATACTAGTGTAAAAGTAATTAGTTACAAACGAAAGTAACTTTGATCTAAAATCGTTTAGAATGTTTCATTTTTTTATTTCCTTTTCCGAACGTTCCGTTTACCCAGGGCCGGGTCGCCAGGGGCAACAGCCTCAGACGGGAAGCCTAGGCTTCTCTCACCCCGGCTGCATCCTCCAGCTCACCCAGGAGGATCCTGAGATGTTCCCTGTCCAGCTGAGAGACATAGTCTCTCCAGCAGGTCCAGGGTCTGACTCTTGGTCTCCTGACCAGATGCCCGAACCACCACATCTGGCTTCTCTCAACCTGGAGGAAAAGCGGCTCGACACCGAGCTCCTCCCAGATGGCAGAGCTCCTCACCCTACGGAGGAAGTGCATTTTGGCCGTTTGTATCCGCAATCTCATTCTTTCGGTCACCACCCACGCTGGTTACCATGGTGAGGGTAGGAACGTTGATCCTGGTTACCATGGTGAGGGTAGGAATGTAGATCCTGGTTACCATGGTGAGGGTAGGAACGTTGATCCTGGTTACCATGGTGAGGGTAGGAATGTAGATCCTGGTTACCATGGTGAGGGTAGGAACGTTGATCCTGGTTACCATGGTGAGGGTAGGAACGTTGATCCTGGTTACCATGGTGAGGGTAGGAACGTAGATCCTGGTTACCACGGTGAGGGTAGGAACGTAGATCCTGGTTACCATGGTGAGGGTAGGAACGTAGATCCTGGTTACCATGGTGAGGGTAGGAACGTAGATCCTGGTTACGATGGTGAGGGTAGAAACGTAGATCCTGGTTACCATGGTGAGGGTAGGAACATAGATCATGGTTACCATGGTGAGGGTAGGAACCTAGATCCTGGTTACCATGGTGAGGGTAGGAACGTAGATCCTGGTTACCATGGTGAGGGTAGGAACATAGATCATGGTTACCATGGTGAGGGTAGGAACCTAGATCCTGGTTACCATGGTGAGGGTAGGAACGTAGATCCTGGTTACCATGGTGAGGGTAGGAACATAGATCATGGTTACCATGGTGAGGGTAGGAACCTAGATCCTGGTTACCATGGTGAGGGTAGGAACGTAGATCCTGGTTACCATGGTGAGGGTAGGAACGTAGATCCTGGTTACCATGGTGAGGGTAGGAACGTAGATCCTGGTTACCATGGTGAGGGTAGGAACGTAGATCCTGGTTACCATGGTGAGGGTAGGAACGTAGATCTTGGTTACCATGGTGAGGGTAGGAACATAGATCCTGGTTACCATGGTGAGGGTAGGATTGTAGATCCTGGTTACCATGGTGAGGGTAGGAACGTAGATCCTGGTTACCATGGTGAGGGTAGGAACATAGATTTTAAACATAGATTTTTAAGGTGAGGTTAGGTTTTATTTAAAGGTATAGTACCTGTTCCAAGAAGAGCCCGGACCCCTCCTTGTACTTCTCCAGAACGCTCTTCGGTTCCGGCTGCGCGTACTCAAACTGCGGCTCGTACTTGTAGTCGGACTGGAAGAAGACCTGCTTCTCTTGGTCCAGATTCAGAGGTCTGAGGGCCACTAGGAGGCAGGGTCTGGACGGCAGCGTGGAGGAGCCTCCTCTGGCGATGTGGGGCAGGGACGTAGCCGGTCGCATCCGGCCTTTCCCTGCTCGTGGGGTCACCGGGTAATTTACAGAACATGTGCTCTCACTGCGTCGCATCCACACTCCACGTGGAGGCGCCGCTGAGCCACTGCGCCACGGAGGCTGCTGGACGACACCCGTGTTGGGACGCCGAAGCGTCATGTCCAAACTGAGAGGCCGACGAGGAGCCGGGCACGGACCGGAGGGGTTTAAGATGCCATTCTGGGACACGCCCGTTTTCCTGGTGCAGCTTCTTTTGGACTTTGTCGAGCTTTGCAGAGGGATGGGAATACCGGGAGGATCCGTACGGACGCCGGGCTCCCCGCCAGCTCGCTCACATGCAGGATCCATGGCGAGCCCGACGGAGTCTAACACCATCTCCACCTCCGGGACCTGAAACATACAATCAAACCGGTTTTACGGGTCGGATTGGGGTCTGGTTTTATTTAACAGTATGTTACACACACACACACACACACACACACACACACAAACACACACACACAAACAGAACAGACTTAACAACGTGATTTCACAGATTCCAAAGATTTTTTTTTATCATACTGTATTCATCCCTCATGGGTCATTCCTGTGCTGCATTGCACCGCAGCAGGCAGCAAACATTGGCGCTAACGGTGGGAGAATCTGGGTGTTTGGTGTCTTCTTCAGGGACACTTAGCTATGACCTCAGTAGGAATCCAACCGGTAACTCTTCGGTCCAAAGATGTGCTACGCCATCCCCGGTTGTTACTCTTTGGGAGGCTTTTGTCGCTTTTTTTAAAGAAAGAGTGTAGATCAGGCATGGGCAAACTGCGGCCCGCGGGCCACATGCGGCCCCCAAACTAGAAAAGTTTAAATAAATAAACTTTGTTAATGTTTTATTTTTTATTTAATTCTGATGTTTCGTCACTAGATGGCGCCAAAGATACAACAACACTGCTCCCATTAAAATGTGTGCGTCTCCGTGATGCACACACTATCAAAATAAACAGTGTGTACAGATATGGAAAGCCATCGGGGCCAATACACACGTAAACAAGCATGTTAGATGTTAAAACAAGCAAAATGTTACATCAAACGTTTAGATTTCAAACCGAGCGCCGCTTGATTTGAAATTTAAAGCTGTTGATTGTTTTCGATTTAATTTAAACTATTAAACCAGGCTCTTCACCAGGAGTCCATTTATTTATGATTTATATTGTTATTTACACGAGAATCCGTTTTTATTATCAGTATGTTTACTGGTAAACAAGGCTGCACAAGATTTACGAAAATACTGAACTTTATTTTCTCTGATTTTTGACGTTTTTTTTTTTCGTCTGTAGTGAGAGGAGTAAAGAGGAGGAGGAAAAGCTGGAGAGGTGGAGGTTTGAAGATTAGTCAGAGTAAAACAGAGTACATGTGTGTGAATGAGAGGGATCCAAATGGAAAAGTGAGGTTACAGGGAGAAAAGATAAAGAAGGTGGAAGATTTTAAGAATCTAGGATCAACAGTCCAGAGCAATGGAGAGTGTGGAAAAGAGGTGAAGAAGCGTGTGCAGACAGTCTGGAACGGGTGGAGGAAAGTACCAGGTGTGATGTGTGATAGAAGAGTTTCAGATAAAATGAAAGAGAAAGTGTAGAAAACCGTGGTGAGAGCGACCATGCTGATTGGTCTAGAGACAGTGTGGTGAGAGCGGCCATGCTGATTGGTCTAGAGACAGTGTGGTGAGAGCGGCCATGCTGATTGGTCTAGAGACAGTGTCACTGAGGAAAAGACAGGAAGCAGAGATGAAGATGCCTCTGTCTCCTCCTGGTGGGATGGAACTCCTCACCAGAGAGGGAGGCATCCTAACCAGATGCCTGAACCACCCCATCTGGGTTCTCTGGGCCGGGAGGAGCCCCTCCCTCTATCTCTGAGAGAGAGCCCCGCCCCCAAATAACCGGAAGACAATGAATAAAAAAAATATTTAACATGAACTAAAATTTACAGAATTTTTTTTTCTGAAAAAAAAATTATTTTCTAAAAAAAAAAAAATCCGACTTAAAAATTGTTTTTAAAAAATTCAATACAATTGTTTTTTTGTTTTTTTTTTAATGAAACTGCTTGAAAAACTAATTTGGTTTAATTCATTCATTAAATTAATTAATGGGTTTTTAACAAATTCCATCAAAATTTACTTAAAAACATGAATCAAAAAATAATATTTCAGTTTTTTCAAGCATTTTTTTTTTTAGTTTCATCGTAAATTTAACAAAAACAATAAAAAATGTAGAGTTTAAACTTACAGAAAGTCCTGTTTTAATGAGATCAGCGGCTCATTCTGGGCGCTGCAGCCCGGTGGAGGGGGCACAGCGTGGAGGGGGCACAGGGTGCACCAGTCTCCGGTGCAAGGGACCCAGCCTCCGGTGCATGCAGGGGGGGATGAAAGGGTATGGGGGTCCAGGCTAACGGTTGAGTTGGAAGAAATGACGTCACACGTTGTGGATAACGTCATTACGTTCGGCCGGGAGCGCTACGGAAGCCCCCGTGGGTCAGAAATTTATTTATTTCCATGTAACTGTTTTAATTTTTATTTTTTTACACAAACAAAATAATAAGTTAATAATTTGTAAAAAAAAAAAAAAATAATAAAAAAGCGAACTTTTTAAAAAAAAATTATATTTGGTTAAATTTAAAAAATATTTACATTTTTATTTTTTTTAAAAATATACCAAAAAAAAAAAATTAAGAGCCAATAAGCTGCTTTTTACATTGACGGTGGCTTCACAGCAACAAGGTCAGGGGTTCGAGTCCCAAAGTGGGGATGAGGATTGGAACACTGGTCTCTCTGTGTGTAGTTTGCATGTTCTACTTGTGAATGTGTGTGTTTTCTATGGTTTCCTATAAAAAACATACATGTTAAGATGATTGGCTGGTCTGAGAATGCGCTTCCTCTGCAGGGTGGCTGGGCTCTCACTCAGAGATCGGGTGAGGAGCTCTGCCATCCAGGAGGAGCTCGGTGACGAGCCGCTCCTCCTCCAGGTCGAGAGGAGCCAGATGGGGAGGAGACCAAGAGGCAGACACTGGACCTGCTGGAGAGACCATGTCTCACAGCTGGACAGGGAACACCTCAGGATCCTCCTGGGTGAGATGGAGGATGCAGCCGGGGTGAGAGAAACCTGGGCTTCTAGTCTGAGGATGTTGCCCCCGCAACCCGACCCCGGATCAGGTTGCATTATACCTCTCACCTGAAATCAGCCGGGATAGGCTCCGCCCTCCATAAGCAGTTCAGAAGACAAAAACAAAACATTCTCGTAAATTGAACTGAAAATACTTCAATAAACCCCGAAGAAAAAAAACAATGCTGCGGTGCTACCACCTCAATGCCCTCCTGGTCCGCCTACACGGTGTGAAACCTGGCATCTGAACGGTTTAAAAAACAGTCCTTAATAAGTCCACAGAGTCAGGCTTCAATGAAGCACACCAAGTTACCCTCCTCATTCCTGCTGGGTCAAAACGAGTGTCCCCAGTTCCTCCATCTTGCCAGCAAGCGTTCGGATGTTACCCATGACAGCCGCAGGGACACTGGGCTGAAAGCTCCTCCTTTCAGATCACCCTCTTAAAAAAATATAAACAAAAAAATATGTCAGTCGTTTTCCTCTGGGTCTCTTCCTGGTGGGACGAGGCCAAAACCCCTCAACCGCGAGGCGCTGCGGGGCATCGAACCACCCCATCTGGCTTCTCTCAACCTGGAGGAGGAGCAGCTCCAGATGGCAGAGCTCCTCACCCGATCTCTGAGTGAGAGCCCGACCTCCCTACAGTGAAAGCTCATTTCGGCCCCTAGTATCCGCAATCTCATTCTTTCGGTCACCACCCACAGCTGGTTACCACGGTGAGGGTAGGAACGTAGATCCTGGTTACCATGGTGAGGGTAGGAACGTAGATCCTGGTTACCATGGTGAGGGTAGGAACGTAGATCCTGGTTACCATGGTGAGGGTAGGAACATAGATCCTGGTTACCATGGTGAGGGTAGGAACATAGATCCTGGTTACCATGGTGAGGGTAGGAACGTAGATCCTGGTTACCATGGTGAGGGTAGGAACATAGATCCTGGTAACCATGGTGAGGGTAGGAACGTAGATCCTGGTTACCATGGTGAGGGTAGGAACGTAGATCCCGGTTACCATGGTGAGGGTAGGAACGTAGATCCTGGTTACCATGGTGAGGGTAGGAATATAGATCCTGGTTACCATGGTGAGGGTAGGAACGTAGATCCTGGTTACCATGGTGAGGGTAGGAATATAGATCCTGGTTACCATGGTGAGGGTAGGAACATAGATCCTGGTTACCATGGTGAGGGTAGGAACGTAGATCCTGGTTACCATGGTGAGGGTAGGAACGATACGCTTCAGAGTGCGCTGGAACAATGAACCACGCTGACCGACTTCTCTGTGAAACGTCTGCATAACCTTTATTCAGCAGGTGGGAGAGTCTGGACGTTAATCACCAGGCAGAGTGTAGAGAAGAACAAACTAATGAAGTGTGTGTGTGTGTGTGTGTGTGTGTGTGTGTGTGTGTGTGTGTGTGTGTGTGAGATAACCAGTCATATCTAGTACCTGGAGCAGGGTGTATGTGGTTATCTTAACGCTTACCGGATCAGGTCGTGCATGGTCGTTTCATGAGAACACCATGACCTCTTAGAGACAGCTTTTAAAGTATTAAACAATGAGCGAAGCTGAAAAAACTTCACAGGAACACTGTGTTTCTGTGTGGAGTTTGCATGTTCTCCCTGTGTCTGCGTGGGTTTCCTCTGGGTACTCCGGTTTTTCCTCCCACCCTCCAAAAACATACATGCTAGGTTGATTGGCCGGTGCCAAATTACCCCTGGTAATGTGTGTGTGTGTGTGTGGATGGTTGTACTGTATGTGTGTGGCCCTGCAACAGAGACCTGTTCGGGTGTACCGTGCCCCTCGCCTTGAATCAGCCGGGATGGGCTCCGGCACCCCCCGTGACCCTCTAAGGGACAGACGGTTAAATAGGTGACTGACTGGTTCAGACTGTATGTTAAAGTGTGTGTGTGTGTGTGTGTGTGTCTTTCTAGATTCATTTAGCCCGTTTTTCTGTGGATTTCTGGAACGCTCAGACAAAACAACCAATGAGCAGATGTCTAAAGTATGACGCATTTGACGTAGCCACGCCCCCCTCCCTCCTCACCACCCGCCCTCCTCACCCGCCTCCGCTCCGGCCTTACGCCCTCACAAACTGGCTTTCAACGTCCGATATACAGGCTGGTTCACTGCTCTGCGTCTTTTTTATTTTCTTGCTTTTTGTAGCTACGCACGGGTTTACGCCCGCCTTCCCCCTCCCGCTCAGAGATGGGCGGAGTGAGAGCAGAGGGCGGAGCTTGTACTTTCTCAGGACGGGCGGGGGGATGAGCGATACCCGGCCTTTCATAGTTCCGGGTCTGTGACTGCGCTCCACCAAATCAATATATTTTCATAACTATGGTGTAATGCATGTTGTAAACGTGTGTGTGTGTGTGTGTGTGTGTGTGTGTGTGTGTGTGTGTGTGTGTGTGTGTGTGTGTGTGTGTGTGCAGAGGATACAATGTGAAGAGATGAGATGGGCCCTTTAAGACGTGGGCATAGAGGAGGCTTGTTGGGGTCTTCCCCCTGGTGCCCGTCACCCTGGTACCCATCATCTGCTGTTCTGATCTCCTGCTGCAGCCAGAATGGCGCCCCTCCACGTCTGGGTCCTCTGTCTAGTTCTGCCAAGTTTGCCAGGATCGACCCACCTATCCCTGATCAACCCTAACCCCTGAGTAATGGTAAGAATCACCTAATCACACACACACACACACCACACACACACACACCAGGAAATAAAACCAGGAAATAAACGTTTCAATTGAATTAAAACTCAAATGTTTTTTTTTTCAGTTCTTATTTTTATATTTAGTTCTTCTTTTGATAAAAAACTGAAGTTGTTTTGGATTTTTTTTATTTGAAAAAGAGGAAATTAGAAAAAAAAATTCTTTCATTTGATGAACGTTTGTTTTAAAGACGTTTTTTAAATAATGAGTTTATTGAACATAAGTTAATGTTTTATGGATCAGGATCTACGTTCCTACCCTCACCATGGTAACCAGGATCTACATTCCTACCCTCACCATGGTAACCAGGATCTACATTCCTACCCTCACCATGGTAACCAGGATCTATGTTCCTACCCTCACCATGGTAACCAGGATCTACATTCCTACCCTCACCATGGTAACCAGGATCTACGTTCCTACCCTCACCATGGTAACCAGGATCTACATTCCTAACCTCACCATGGTAACCAGGATCTACATTCCTACCCTCACCATGGTAACCAGGATCTACATTCCTACCCTCACCATGGTAACCAGGATCTACGTTCCTAACCTCACCATGGTAACCAGGATCTACATTCCTACCCTCACCATGGTAACCAGGATCTACATTCCTACCCTCACCATGGTAACCAGGATCTACATTCCTACCCTCACCATGGTAACCAGGATCTACATTCCTACCCTCACCATGGTAACCAGGATCTACGTTCCTACCCTCACCATGGTAACCAGGATCTACATTCCTACCCTCACCATGGTAACCAGGATCTACATTCCTACCCTCACCATGGTAACCAGGATCTATGTTCCTACCCTCACCATGGTAACCAGGATCTACATTCCTACCCTCACCATGGTAACCAGAATCTACATTCCTACCCTCACCATGGTAACCAGGATCTACATTCCTAACCTCACCATGGTAACCAGGATCTACATTCCTACCCTCACCATGGTAACCAGGATCTACATTCCTACCCTCACCATGGTAACCAGGATCTACGTTCCTAACCTCACCATGGTAACCAGGATCTACATTCCTACCCTCACCATGGTAACCAGGATCTACATTCCTACCCTCACCATGGTAACCAGGATCTACATTCCTACCCTCACCATGGTAACCAGGATCTACATTCCTACCCTCACCATGGTAACCAGGATCTACATTCCTACCCTCACCGTGGTAACCAGGATCTACGTTCCTACCTTCACCATGGTAACCAGGATCTACATTCCTACCCTCACCATGGTAACCAGGATCTACGTTCCTACCTTCACCATGGTAACCAGGATCTACATTCCTACCCTCACCATGGTAACCAGGATCTACATTCCTACCCTCACCATGGTAACCAGGATCTACATTCCTACACTCACCATGGTAACCAGGATCTACATTCCTACCCTCACCATGGTAACCAGGATCTACATTCCTACCCTCACCATGGTAACCAGGATCTACGTTCCTACCCTCACCATGGTAACCAGGATCTACATTCCTACCCTCACCATGGTAACCAGGATCTACGTTCCTACCCTCACCATGGTAACTAGGATCTACATTCCTACCCTCACCATGGTAACCAGGATCTACGTTGCTACCCTCACCATGGTAACCAGGATCTACGTTCCTACCCTCACCATGGTAACCAGGATCTACGTTTCTACCCTCACCATGGTAACCAGGATCTACGTTCCTACCCTCACCATGGTAACCAGGATCTACATT
This sequence comes from Neostethus bicornis, assembly GCA_902685375.1. NCBI lineage: Eukaryota > Metazoa > Chordata > Actinopteri > Atheriniformes > Phallostethidae > Neostethus > Neostethus bicornis. The sequence continues at coordinate 1,154,247 of CACRXE010000022.1, forward strand.
CCTACCCTCACCATGGTAACCAGGATCTACGTTCCTACCCTCACCATGGTAACCAGGATCTACGTTCCTACCCTCACCATGGTAACCAGGATCTACGTTCCTACCCTCACCATGGTAACCAGGATCTACGTTCCTACCCTCACCATGGTAACCAGGATCTACGTTCCTACCTTCACCATGGTAACCAGGATCTACGTCCTAAGTCTATTGTCTTAATTTAAAGATACAGTCCCTTGTTGCTGCTCGACTGGTTCTCTGTGAATCAGGGATCAAAAATTGTAGGAAGTCTTCTTACAGCAAGAAGGTCAGGGTTCAAATACCGGAGGGGGTACGAGGCTTTAAACCCTGTTCTTTCTGTGTGTAGTTTGCATGTTCTCTCTGTGGATGTGTGGGTTTTCTGTGGATTTCTCCAAAAAAAATGGCTGTTGTGAAATTTCTCTGAGGAATGAGTGTGTTTGTGTCGCCCTGTAACAGACTGGCGATCTGTTCGGGGTGTATCCTGCCTAGGATAGTCTTCAGCCCCTCGGCCACCTCGTTAGGAATAAGTGTTTAAAAGACAAACAAACAAACAAATGATAATCGTCTTCAAACTAAAATTCAAGCTGCTTGAACGAACATTCGGTGTCGAATGTCGTTGAAGATTCATTTGGAAGAAGTCGGTTTTGCATGAGCTTCACACAACGTAAGCAAATATTTCAGGTTGTTTGTTTAAGGGAGATAACCAGGACAGGACGGATCCAGCCAGAGGTGTAATCTTCCAAATGGAATGAAAGCAGAAGGATGCTTGTTTCACTTCCTGGTAGACGGGGTTACGTTTCATATCAAAAGAAAAGAAACTCATCCCTGCACCGGGTCACGAGTTCACCGGGTATTTATTTACTATTTAACACAAAAAAAGTTGTTGCCGTTCCAGATTGTTTTTGTCTGGCGTCTGATCGCCTCAGGCTCTGAAACTAGTCATTTCTCCCACCCAGAAAACAGAGAACCCCCAGGGAACGTTAGCCTGAGGTTCCTAGAACGTGGATAGAACCAGATTCTAAACATTATGGTTAAAATTAGGTCAGAGCCGGCATGGGCAAACTGCGGCCCGCGGGCCACATGCGGCCCGTTAAACGTTTTAATCCGGCCCATTTAACTTGATAAATTTAAATAAACAAATCTGGGTGTTTGGTGTCTTCTTCAGGGACACTTAGCCATGACCTCAGTAGGAATCCAACCGGCAACTCTTCGGTCCTTGGATGAGCTCTGCCATCCCTGGTTGTTACTCTTTGGGAGGCTTTTTGTCGCTTTTCTAAAAGAAAGGGTGTAGGTCAGGCATGGGCAAACTGCGGCCCGCGGGCCACATGCGGCCTGTTAAACGTTTTAATCCGGCCCGTTTAACTTGAAAAAAGTAAATAAATAAACCTTGTTAATGTTTTATTTTTTCTGTAATTTTGATGTTTCGTCACTAAATGGCGCCAAAAATACAAACAACACTGCTCCCATTAAAATGTGTGTGTGTTCTATCGGTCTAATCTAGAGGTTACCAAAGCATGCCATCCATCCCATCCTGTTCCAGCCCACTGGTCAAATATTAGAACTCAATGTGGCCCAAGAACCTAAAGGTTTGCCCACCTCTGGGCTAGAGGACGGTTCTGAAAACCAAAAAATAACCTTCAAAAAACCTTCTGCTAACCTTTAAAAAACCTTCCCAGAACCTTCTGGGAACATTGAAGTGTTAGCTGAACAGGAGGAGCCGGTGGAGGTCTGCCGGATTGGGCAGCAGGTGTGGAAAACTCTGCTTTTCTTTGTTTTTAACTTGTTTGACGTGTTTCCCTGAGCGAGCCTTCCCGGTTCTCTCCGTTTGGAATCATTTACTTCTGGTAAATCTTTAAAAAAAAGGAGCTGATGCATGAAAAGAGGAATAATAACTGGTTGTGGTTAATTAGTCAGCCGCTGGTGGGAGGGTGAGGGTGAGGGTGAGGAGGTGGTGTCCGTGTCACTGAGGGGCCATGTGCTTGGAGCCAGAGGTGTCACCCTCCCAGAGGCGTGTCCGTCTGAGTAAGAAGAGAATTAATCGTCATCTGAGACTGCAGGTTTCAGGATGCACATCTAACACCTGATGGTTTTTTTTAAAAGAGGAAACACGTTTCTTTTTGTTTTCTGATAAAAAGAGGAAACACGTCGGCTTGTTTTCGGCTCCAGGATGTTGGAGTGAGGTTCGACTGGCTCGGTGAGGTACGTCTGCTGAGCCGTTATCTGAATAGAAGTGATAAAAAAAAGGAAACTGACACCTTCAACGGAAAAAAAAAATGTTTTCTAAGCCTCGGAAACACGTTGGAGGAACTTTGAGATAAATTTTTAATGATTTTCAGGTAAGAAGAATTTATTGATTTTTTTTTTTAAAGCTTCAAAGTGGAAGAAAAAGAAGTTTTTTTTCTTTTTGTTGATTTGAATTTCTGGTTTCAGGCAGGAAATGTTGAAACAATGCCCGTTCTCTCGGGGGCGCTGGCTCTTCGCCGTGCTGGTTCTCACAGCCATCGGGTTCTTCTGCAGCATGAACATAAACAAAGTGATTCCAGAGATCAACACGAAGCTTTGGTCCCAAAAACATCCAGAAAACCTGTTCAACATGTCAAGAATAAAAAGTTCAGACTCTGTCCTTCTGACCAGCCCTCCTAACGCCACGATGACCGCCTCCTTCACCACGACTCAACAGACAGAACCAGCTGCCCCTGCGTACGTGTCGCCCGGGCCGTACCTGGTGGAATACCCTTATAAGTACCACTTTCTGATCAACGAGCCTCAGAAATGTGAGGAAGAGAAACCGTTTGTGGTCCTGATCGTTCAGGTGGCTCCTCGTAACCGTGCCGACCGGGACGTGATCCGGCAAACCTGGGGAAGCGAGCGTCTCGCTCACGGAAAGCAGGTCAGGTTGTTTTTTCTTCTGGGTTCGGTCGGCGTTAAAAACGAGGATCTGGACGAGGAGCTGCTGAAAGAAAGTAAAGAAAAGAAGGATCTGATTCAGAGTGATTTTATCGACTGTTATAAAAACCTGACCATAAAAACCATGATGATGATGGAATGGTTGAACTCTTACTGCTCCGACGCCTCGTACGCCATGAAGATCGACTCAGACATGTTTCTGAACGTTCCCAACTTGGTCCACATGCTCCTGAGCGCTCCTAGGATAAACTACATGACTGGTCTGGTGGCTCACGGCTCCTCCGTGCTCCGTGATCCGTCCTCTAAGTGGTTTCTTCCTGTGGATGTTTTCCCGGAGGACACGTACCCGTCGTACCCTCTGGGTTTGGGGTACATCGTCTCTTTGGATCTCTCTGAGAAGTTCCTTCAGGCCTCCAGTCACGTTAAAGCTGTTTACATTGAGGACGTGTTTCTGGGTTTGTGTATGAGGTACTTGGGCATCGCGCCGACCGATCCGCCTTCGAACAACTTGTTCAACGTCTTCCCGGTGGCGTACAGCCGCTGCGCGTACTCACAGTTAGTGGTGACTACGATTACAGCGTATACGGATCGGTTGTGGCTTTGGGATGATTTTAAAAGACCGGGTCGGTACTGTTGATCCAACCCAGCGGTCAGAACCCGGGGCTCTTTAACGCCATTTAAAATGGAGAAAAGATGGCGGAGGGAAAGATATTTTTGTTTTAAGATGGTTTCCAATGAGCAGCGGCGCGGTGGTTACCACGGAAACCCCACAGCAAGAAAGTCAGAGGTTTGAATCCCAGGTGTGGACGAAGCTTGAAACGCTGTCCTATCTGTGTGTAGTTTGCATGTTCTCCCTGTTTATGTGTGTTTTCCTCCAAAAACAGACATGTTAAGCTGATTGGTTGCTAGGAACGAGTGTGTGGATGGTTGTGTGTGTGTGTGTGGCCCTGCAGCAGACTGGTGACCTATAGGTCCTGTAGATAGAATGTAGATCCTGGTTACCATGGTGAGGATAGGAACGTGGATCCTGGTTACCATGGTGAGGGTAAGAACGTAGATGCTGGTTACCATGGTGAGGGTAGGAACATAGATCCTGGTTACCATGGTGAGGGTAGGAACATAGATCCTGGTTACCATGGTGAGGGTAGGAACATAGATCCTGGTTACCATGGTGAGGGTAGGAACGTAGATCCTGGTTACCATGGTGAGGGTAGGAACGTAGATCCTGGTTACCGTGGTGAGGGTAGGAACGTAGATCCTGGTTACCGTGGTGAGGGTTGGAACGTAGATCCTGGTTACCATGGTGAGGGTAGGAACGTAGATCCTGGTTACCATGGTTAGGGTAGGAACGTAGATCCTGGTTACCATGGTGAGGGTAGGAACATAGATCCTGGTTACCATGGTGAGGGTAAAAACATAGATCCTGGTTACCATGGTGAGGGTAGGAACATAGATCCTGGTTACCATGGTGAGGGTAGGAACGAAGATCCTGGCTGACTAGTGACCTGTTTGGAGTGTACCCTGCCTCTGAGTTGAAAAATGGGTTGAATAAATGAAAAAATTAAACATTTCTCTCATTGAAGGTTTGCGTCACAGCGTGGGACACGTTTCTATCAGCTGGTTTTGTTATTATTAAGATTTACTTCCTGTTTTATTTTGAAATACTGACCTTGGACGTCCCCTCCTCGTGTTCTGTTTTTATTCAGGGTATTATCTTTCTGTGACGGGTGGTATTCAGGCTAAGAGGCACATGATTGTCTTAACATTATGTCAGGTTGGGATGTTCTTTTGTATCTGATATGTAGGGTTCAGGTTTGATACAAGGCTCCTAATAATCTCTCTTTAACCAGACGTACATTGGTTTTATAGACTGGTGAATATCTGTGAAGGACATGTTATCAGCACGCTTCCCGCTTTGCCAACCCAGGTCACTGCAGATTCCTCCACCACGTTGTGGTGTTTTCATAATAAATCTTTTTTAAAGGAAACTCGACTGTTTTTTTTATTCTCACTCATTATTTTCCTTTGACACTGGTTCGCTGCGGGCAACAGCCTCAGACGAGAAGCCCAGGCTTACCTCACCTCGACTGCATACTACAGCTCACCCGGAAGGATCCAGAGGTGTTCCCTGTCCAGCTGTGAGACATATTCTCTCCAGCAGGTCCGGGGTCTAGGGTAGAAGCATAGATCCTGGTTACCATGGTGAGGGTAGGAACGTAGATCCTGGTTACCATGGTGAGGGCAGAAGCATAGATCCTGGTTACCATGGTGAGGGTAGGAACATAGATCCTGGTTACCATGGTGAGGGTAGAAGCATAGATCCTGGTTACCATGGTGAGGGTAGGAACATAGATCCTGGTTACCATGGTGAGGGTAGAAGCATAGATCCTGGTTACCATGGTGAGGGTAGGAACATAGATCCTGGTTACCATGGTGAGGGCAGGAACATAGATCCTGGTTACCATGGTGAGGGTAGGAACATAGATCCTGGTTACCATGGTGAGGGCAGGAACATAGATCCTGGTTACCATGGTGAGGGTAGGAACATAGATCCTGGTTACCATGGTGAGGGTAGGAACATAGATCCTGGTTACCATGGTGAGGGTAGGAACATAGATCCTGGTTACCATGGTGAAGGTAGGAACGTAGATCCTGGTTACCATGGTGAGGATAGGAACATAGATCCTGGTTACCATGGTGAGGGTAGGAATGTAGATCCTGGTTACCATGGTGAGGGTAGGAACATAGATCCTGGTTACCATGGTGAGGGCAGGAACATAGATCCTGGTTACCATGGTGAGGGTAGGAACGTAGATCCTGGTTACCATGGTGAGGGTAGGAACGTAGATCCTGGTTACCATGGTGAGGGTAGGAACATAGATCCTGGTTACCATGGTGAGGGTAGGAACATAGATCCTGGTTACCATGGTGAAGGTAGGAACGTAGATCCTGGTTACCATGGTGAGGATAGGAACATAGATCCTGGTTACCATGGTGAGGGTAGGAATGTAGATCCTGGTTACCATGGTGAAGGTAGGAACATAGATCCTGGTTACCGTGGAGACAACAAAACAGCCTGATGGATGAGATTGATTTTTCTGCGTTGATGTCTCTTTCTGTGTTAAACACGTTTTCTTGAAGAAAAACTGTTTCAGTGGTTACAGTTTTTTCTCCATTTCCTGGACTGCAGGAAACGAGCTGCAGGATGAGTTCCTTCTGTTTCTTTGAAATACCCTGACAGGAACTTGTCTTCAAGAAAGTTTAGCTCGCTTTGAACAAATTGTTTTCTGTGAGTTTTCGTTTCCGTTTTTTACTTATATCTACCAGAACAGCCTCAGACCGGAAACCCAGGCTTCCCTCACACCTGCTTCAACAACCAGATGCATCCTCCTGAGATGTTTTCTGTCCAGCTATGAGATAGAGTCTCTTAAGCAGGTCTGGGGTCTGACTCTTGGTCTCAAGCTGGTGGGACGCGACTGAATCATCTCAACAACAAGGTGAGGTGAAAGAAAAAGCTGAAAAAAGACAAAGCTCATGACTTACTGGGATCTACATTCCTACCCTCACCATGGTAACCAGGATCTACGTTCCTACCCTCACCATGGTAACCAGGAAGGTAGGAACATAGATCCTGGTTACCATGGTGAGGGTAGGAACGTAGATTCTGGTTACCATGGTGAGGGTAGGAACGTAGATTCTGGTTACCATGGTGAGGGTAGGAATGTAGATCCTGGTTACCATGGTGAGGGTAGGAACGTAGATCCTGGTTACCATGGTGAGGGTAGGAACGTAGATCCTGGTTACCATGGTAACCAGGAAGGTAGGAACATAGATCCTGGTTACCATGGTGAGGGTAGGAACGTAGATCCTGGTTACCATGGTGAGGGTAGGAACGTAGATTCTGGTTACCATGGTGAGGGTAGGAATGTAGATCCTGGTTACCATGGTGAGGGTAGGAACGTAGATCCTGGTTACCATGGTGAGGGTAGGAATGTAGATCCTGGTTACCATGGTGAGGGTAGGAACGTAGATCCTGGTTACCATGGTGAGGGTAGGAACGTAGGTCCTGGTTACCATGGTGAGGGTAGGAACGTAGATCCTGGTTACCATGGTGAGGGTAGGAACGTAGGTCCTGGTTACCATGGTGAGGGTAGGAACGTAGATCCTGGTTACCATGGTGAGGGTAGGAACGTAGGTCCTGGTTACCATGGTGAGGGTAGGAACGTAGATCCTGGTTACCATGGTGAGGGTAGGAACATAGGTCCTGGTTACCATGGTGAGGGTAACCAGGATACTGGTATTAGACGTATTTAAAGAGTTAATCTGTATTTTTTTTTATGTTTAAAACATGTTTGTTGTTTGTTTTTTTTATTATTATTTTGAGTGATTTAAACATTTTTAGATTGACTCTGAAAATAAGATTTTTTTCCTTAAAGCTTTGCAGCTAAAATAAAAATGAGAAGAAGATCATTTTTTTACATGAAATAGAAACAAAAACTAAAGGAACTAAAAAAAAACAAAAAAACAGCTGGATTTAAAAACCGGAAATCACACAGGAAGTGACCTACGAACCGTTTGAAAAGCTGTGAAAAAATTCAGCACAAAAAAAAACTGCTGACTAATTAAAGTAAAAATCTGAAAAAAGGTTAAAATCATAAAAAAATGACACATAAACGAAGGATTTTGAGTAAAATGAACTTTTTAAAAACTTTTCTAATCATTTAACTTTTGTTTTTTAAGATCTTTTAATGACGTTTGACCTACATACTTAATGTGTGGAATTAAGGAATAAAAATGATAAACGTTTGTTAAATATTCTAATTATGTTTTTAAAAAACAGATGAGAAAGACCCCTGGTACTCCAGTAGGACGGTCAGACCCCTGGTACTCCAGTAGGACGGTCAGACCCCTGGTACTCCAGTAGGACGGTCAGACCCCTGGTACTCCAGTGGGACGGTCAGACCCCTGGTACTCCAGTAGGACGGTCAGACCCCTGGTACTCCAGCGGGACGGTCGGACCCCTGGTACTCCAGTAGGACGGTCAGACCCCTGGTACTCCAGCGGGACGGTCAGACCCCTGGTACTCCAGCGGGACGGTCGGACCCCTGGTACTCCAGTAGGACGGTCGGACCCCTGGTACTCCAGTAGGACGGTCGGACCCCTGGTACTCCAGTAGGACGGTCAGACCCCTGGTACTCCAGTAGGACGGTCAGACCCCTGGTACTCCAGCGGGACGGTCAGACCCCTGGTACTCCAGCGGGACGGTCAGACCCCAGGTACTCCAGTGGGACGGTCAGACCCCTGGTACTCCAGTAGGACGGTCAGACCCCTGGTACTCCAGCGGGACGGTCGGACCCCTGGTACTCCAGTAGGACGGTCAGACCCCTGGTACTCCAGCGGGACGGTCGGACCCCTGGTACTCCAGTGGGACGGTCAGACCCTTGGTACTCCAGTGGGACGGTCAGACCCCTGGTACTCCAGTAGGACGGTCAGACCCCTGGTACTCCAGCGGGACGGTCGGACCCCTGGTACTCCAGCGGGACGGTCGGACCCCTGGTACTCCAGTAGGACGGTCAGACCCCTGGTACTCCAGTAGGACGGTCAGACCCCTGGTACTCCAGTGGGACGGTCAGACCCCTGGTACTCCAGCGGGACGGTCGGACCCCTGGTACTCCAGTAGGACGGTCAGACCCCTGATACTCCAGCGGGACGGTCAGACCCCTGGTACTCCAGTAGGACGGTCAGACCCCTGGTACTCCAGCGGGACGGTCGGACCCCTGGTTCTCCAGCGGGACGGTCGGACCCCTGGTACTCCAGCGGGACGGTCGAACCCCTGGTCGTCGTATTTCTTAAAATAAACAAAAACTAAAACAGCACAAACGATTGACATATTTTTTTGTTTATATATTTTTTTTGTTTATATGTTTTTAGCTGACAGGCCAGGTAGAGGGTGTGTGTTGCCCGTCTTTTGAGTTGTGTGTTCAGGAATAACACTCATTACACTTCAGATTAAAGCAGTTCTTACTGGACTTCCTGTTTTTCTTCAGGTCAGTAAGACCACCGACTCACACTTTTTATTTTTCTTTTTTAAAGACTTTTACATTTTGATTAAAAAAAAAAAAAAAAACAGTAATTTGACCAAATTTTAATATATTTTAAAACTCGTTGTTAGGGACAAGTCCGTGTAGTTCCTCATTCATCCAGGAGTGATCCATAGTAGAAAAAGTTTTTAAAAAGTCTTCTGGACAGTTTAATTCTTGATCGAGACATTTCAACTTCCATCAGGAAATCATTTTCAATCTGAATGAAATGGACTGAAAACTGGATCTATTTATACTAACCTGAGTAAAAGATAAAAAAAATAGTAAGAGCTCGACCAATGAGCCTGTGTTACCTATGATGGGCTCGACCAATGAGCCTGTGTTACCTATGAAGGGCTCGACCAATGAGCCTGTGTTACCTATGATGGGCTCGACCAATGAGCCTGTGTTACCTATGAAGGGCTCGACCAATGAGCCTGTGTTACCTATGAAGGGCTCGACCAATGAGCCTGTGTTACCTATGAAGGGCTCGACCAATGAGCCTGTGTTACCTATGAAGGGCTCGACCAATGAGCCTGTGTTACAGTGGTGATCAAAAGTTTACATACACTTGTAAAGAACGTAATGTCATGGCTGTCTTGAGTTTCCAGTTATTTCAACAACTCTGATTTTTCTCTGATATATTGATTGGAACAGATCCTTCTTTGTCACAAAAAACATTCATGAAGTTTGATTCTTTTATGACTTTATTATGGGTAAACTGAAAATGTGACGAAATCAGCTGGGTCAAAAATATACATACAGCAATGCTAATATTTGGTTACATGTCCTTTGGCCATTTTTACTTCAATTAGGAGCTTTTGGTAGCCATCCACAAGCTTCTGGCAAGTTTCTGGTTGAATCTTTGACCACTCCTCTTGACAGAATTGGTGCAGTTCAGTTAAATTTGTTGGCTTTCTGACATGGACTTGTTTCTTCAGCATTATCCACATGTTCTCAATGGGATTTAAGTCAGTACTTTGGGAAGGCCATTCTAAAACCTTAATTCTAGCCTGATTTAGCCATTCCATTACCACTTTTGATGTGTGTTTGGGGTCATTGTCCTGTTGGAACACCCAACTGTGCCCAAGACCCAACCTTCGGGCTGATGACTTCAGGTTTTCTTGAAGAATTTGAAGGTAATCCTCCTTCTTCATTGTCCCATTGACTCTCTGTAAAGCACCAGTTCCATTGGCAGCAAAACAGGCCCACAGCATAATACTACCACCACCGTGCTTGATGGTAGGCATGGTGTTCTTGGGGTTAAAGGTCTCACCTTTTCTCCTCCAAACATATTGCCGGGCATTGTGGCCAAACAGCTCAATTTTTGTTTCATCTGACCACAGAACTTTGTCCATGTGATCAGCAGCAAACTTTAGTCGAGCCTTAAGGTGCCGCTTTTGGAGCAAGGGCTTCCTTCTTGCACGGCAACCTCTCAGTCCATGGCGATGCAAAACACGCTTGACTGTGGACACTGACACCTGTGTTCCAGCAGCTTCTAATTCTTGGCAGATCTGCTTTTTGGTGCTCCTGGGTTGACTCTTCACCCTCCTGACCAGTTTTCTCTAAGCAGCAGGTGACAGCTTGCGTTTTCTTCCTGATCGTGGCAGTGACAAAACAGTGCCATGCACTTTATACTTACAAACAATTGTTTGCACTGTTGCTCTTGGAACCTGCAGCTGCTTTGAAATGGCTCCAAGTGACTTTCCTGACTTGTTCAAGTCAATGATTCTCTTTTTCAAATCTGTGCTGAGCTCCTTTGACTTTCCCATTGTAGCGTTTGTGGGTGTTTTTATCCAATGAGCCCTTTTTAAATGGCCTCAGAGAAGTCACCAGCTGTAGTCACTCATAATCACTCACAAGAAGTTAAGAGGTCATGCTATCAAGCTCATGTCATTGACACAACTTTCTAAGTCTCCAAAATTGCTCATTCATGTTGCTGTATGTATATTTTTGACCCAGCTGATTTCGTCACATTTTCAGTTTACCCATAATAAAGTCATAAAAGAATCAAACTTCATGAATGTTTTTTGTGACAAAGAAGGATCTGTTCCAATCACTATATCAGAGAAAAATCAGAGTTGTTGAAATAACTGGAAACTCAAGACAGCCATGACATTATGTTCTTTACAAGTGTATGTAAACTTTTGACCACCACTGTACCTATGAAGGGCTCGACCAATGAGCCTGTGTTACCTATGAAGGGCTCGACCAATGAGCCTGTGTTACCTATGAAGGGCTCGACCAATGAGCCTGTGTTACCTATGAAGGGTTCGACCAATGAGCCTGTGTTACCTATGAAGGGCTCGACCAATGAGCCTGTGTTACCTGTGAAGGGCTCGACCAATGAGCCTGTGTTACCTATGATGGCCGTGAATGGCTCCTATTGTAACCACAGACCAGTAAACAAACCTATTATAAAAATGCTAAAAGCCTAGTGAATAGAAATTCCTGCTAACGAGAGGCGTGAAACTGGGTCACGAGGTGTCATCTTTAGTCCATGGCTTCAAAAGGCTGCTGTAAATACCGGGCAGAATGTATCTAACGCCTCCACTCCGATTCAGTGAGGGATTTTCTTTCATCACAAAGATGGCTACACAACCACTCCACAAAAGACTTTACCAACACAGAAGAGAAGCCTCTAGTGGTCCACAGTCTGCTGTACATCTGCATCTTAAATCCACCAAACACACTTTTGAGGACAGTGAGGTGAAGATTCTAAGTAGAGAGAAAGGATGGTTTGAAAGAGGGGTGAAGGAAGCCATCTTTGTGATGAAAGAGAATCCCTCACTGAATCGGAGTGGAGGCGTTAGATACATTCTGCCCGGGATTTACGGCAGCTTTTTGAAGCCATGGACTAAAGATGACACCTCGTGACCCAGTTTCACGCCTCTTGTTAGCAGGAATTTCTATTCACTAGGCTTTTAGCATTTTTATAATAGGGTTCGTTTACTGGTCTGTGGTTACAATAGGAACCATTCACGGTCATCATAGGTAACACAGGCTCATTGGTCGAGCCCTTCATAGGTAACACAGGCTCATTGGTCGAGCCTTCATAGGGAACACAGGCTCATTGGTCGAGCCCTTCATAGGGAACACAGGCTCATTGGTCGAGCCCTTCATAGGTAACACAGGCTCATTGGTCGAGCCCTTCATAGGGAACACAGGCTCATTGGTCGAGCCCTTCATAGGTAACACAGGCTCATTGGTCGAGCCCTTCATAGGTAACACAGGCTCATTGGTCGAGCCCTTCTTACTATTTTTTTTATCTTTTACTCAGGTTAGTATAAACAGATCCAGTTTTCAGTCCATTTCATTCAGATTGAAAATGATTTCCGGATGGAAGTCGAAACGTCTCGATCAAGAATTAAACTGTTCAGAAGACTTTTTTAAAACTTTTTCTACTCGTTTTTAGGGAGGAAATGTAAATAATTCTGTTGACATGACATGTTAACGTAATCACTCATCTCCAGGAGGCCCGGACGATTGAACACATAGTGTTATGGTAACTAAGAGAGGGACAGACGATTAAACAGTTCTGTCTCTACCTATCTTTAACTGGTTTTCCGGTTCCCATCACTCCTCCCTGCTTTAAACGGTTCTAGGACATTTCAGCCTCGGAGATTTCAGCCACGGACATTTGGGCCAAAAACCGTGGAGGACAACTAAACTTGTAAAATATTCTGATATTTTATGTAAAAAATTTATTGTAAATAAACAGTTGCACTACAGAAAAGAATTGCTTTTGGTCATTTTTATCCCATGGCTCAAATAGCCTACGTTGCAGTTCTTCAAATCTCCGAGGCTGAAAAGACTGTTCACCGCTTAAAACACACCTCTTTATTCTTACTTTATAAACACAGCAGACTGAGATGCTTTTATTTTGGAACTAGTTCTAATAAACTTTTGTCCATGTGATTGAGATTCTCTCTCTTTTGTTCTAACGTGTCTCTGAGTTGTTCTCCAGTCAGCACAGCTTTTCTATCCAACACTTTTTTTTTTTCGTGGAGCAAAAAAAGCTGAAGAATCTGAACTCGTTCCAGAAAAAACCTTCAATAAATGATCCAGAGTTAAATGATTAACCTGAGCTGAAAAATCAGTCACTGATCTCAAAAAATCAACCTGAGAAAAAAAAGACTTCATGAATCAAAACTTTACAAAAATAAAGCTTTAGATTTTAATTTAATCTGATATTTAAAACCGTCAGTGATTTTTAATCCATTTTAATCTCAGAAAAAGTCTGATTCAGAATTTACTCTCAATGTTTTTTTAGTTAAACATTCACACAGAAAATTCTCTGAGAATTTTTTCAGAGAAGTTAGATTCACTTTTTCTGGGTTTAAAAAAGTTCATCCTCGATTTTTAAGTGTTTTTTCTGGATTTTTTAAACTTCCTTTAACATTTTATTAATTTAAAACGGGGCAAATCCAGGGAGGTGGGAAGAGAAGGAGGCCAAAGGAGGGGCGCACCGCCCCCTGGCCCCTTTGGGCCATTCCGTTCCGTCATCTTCCGCTTGTTCCGGGGTCGGGTCGGCGGGGCAACAGCCTCAAAAGGGCAGCCCAGGCCTCTCTCTCCCCGGCTGCATCCTCCAGCTCACCTGGAAGGATCCCAAGTCGTTCCCCGGCCAGCTGTGAGACTTAGTCTCTCTAGCGGGTCCGAGGTTTCCCCCCTGGTCTCCTACCATGGTGAGAGTAGGAACATAGATCTTGGTTACTATGGTGAGAGTAGGAACATAGATCCTGGTTACCAGGGTGAGTGTAGGAACATAGATCCTGGTTACCAGGGTGAGTGTAGGAACGTAGATCCTGGTTACCATGGTGAGGGTAGGAACGTAGATCCTGGTTACCATGGTGAGAGTAGGAACATAGATCCTGGTTACCATGGTGAGTGTAGGAACGTAGATCCTGGTTACCATGGTGAGGGTAGGAACGTAGATCCTGGTTACCATGGTGAGGGTAGGAACATAGATCTTGGTTACCATGGTGAGAGTAGGAACATAGATCCTGGTTACCATGGTGAGGGTAGGAACATAGATCCTGGTTACCATGGTGAGAGTAGGAACATAGATCCTGGTTACCATGGTGAGGGTAGGAGCATAGATCCTGGTTACCATGGTGAGAGTAGGAACATAGATCCTGGTTACCATGGTGAGAGAAGGAACATAGATCCTGGTTACCATGGTGAGGGTAGGAACGTAGATCCTGGTTACCATGGTGAGGGTAGGAACATAGATCCTGGTTACTATGGTGAGGGTAGGTACGTAGATCCTGGTTACCACGGTGAGGGTAGGAACGTAGATCCTGGTTACCATGGTGAGGGTAGGAACGTAGATCCTGGTTACCATGGTGAGGATAGGAACGTAGATTGACTTGTAAATCGAGAGTTTTGTTTTTTGGCTCAGCTCTCTCTTTACCACAACAGACCGATGCAGCGTCCTAGTTTTTGCTGATGCCGCACCGAACCGCCTGTGGATCTCCCGCTCCCTCCTTCCCACACTCGTGAACAAAAAGTGAGTACTTCATCCATGGCTGATCACCATAACCAATCAAAGGAAGGATACCGGTTAGATGATCTGAGCATCGAGTCTAAACCACAGAACAGTAGATAAGAGTAGAGTGAAGGCTGCGGTTTTTCATTTGAATTCATTTGAACAGAAGGAAGTTTAAAAGCAGAATCAGAAGCTCAGAAAGTGATCAAAACATTAGAAACAGAAAGTAGACAGAAACGCATGTGAACGGTTTCTGGGTTCTCACATGAAACAAATTGTTCCATTCTGTCATGTTCCGCTTATCTGGGGGAAGGTAGGAGGGGTAACAGATTCAGGTGAGGGTAGGAACGTAGATCCTGGTTACCATGGTGAGGGTAGGAACGTAGATCCTGGTTACCATGGTGAGGGTAGGAACGTAGATCCTGGTTACCATGGTGAGGGTAGGAACGTAGATCCTGGTTACCATGGTGAAGGTAGGAATGTAGATCCTGGTTACCATGGTGAGGGTAGGAACGTAGATCCTGGTTACCATGGTGAGGTTAGGAACGTAGATCCTGGTTACCATGGTGAGGGTAGGAACGTAGATCCTGGTTACCATGGTGAGGGTAGGAATGTAGATCCTGGTTACCATGGTGAGGGTAGGAACGTAGATCCTGGTTACCATGGTGAGGTTAGGAACGTAGATCCTGGTTACCATGGTGAGGTTAGGAACGTAGATCCTGGTTACCATGGTGAGGGTAGGAACGTAGATCCTGGTTACCATGGTGAGAGTAGGAACGTAGATCCTGGTTACCATGGTGAGGGTAGGAACGTAGATCCTGGTTACCATAGTGAGGGTAGGAACGTAGATCCTGGTTACCATGGTGAGGGTAGGAACGTAGATCCTGGTTACCATGGTGAGGGTAGGAATGTAGATCCTGGTTACCATGGTGAGGGTAGGAACGTAGATCCTGGTTACCATGGTGAGGGTAGGAACGTAGATCCTGGTTACCATGGTGAGGGTAGGAACATAGATCCTGGTTACCATGGTGAGGGTAGGAACGTAGATCCAGGTTACCATGGTGAGGGTAGGAATGTAGATCCTGGTTACCATGGTGAGGGTAGGAATGTAGATCCTGGTTACCATGGTGAGGGTAGGAACGTAGATCCTGGTTACCATGGTGAGGGTAGGAACATAGATCCTGGTTACCATGGTGAGGGTAGGAATGTAGATCCTGGTTACCATGGTGAGGGTAGGAACGTAGATCCTGGTTACCATGGTGAGGGTAGGAACGTAGATCCTGGTTACCATGGTGAGGGTAGGAACGTAGATCCTGGTTACCATGGTGAGGGTAGGAATGTAGATCCTGGTTGCCATGGTTAGGGTAGGAACGTAGATCCTGGTTACCATGGTGAGGGTAGGAATGTAGATCCTGGTTACCATGGTGAGGGTAGGAACGTAGATCCTGGTTACCATGGTGAGGGTAGGAACGTAGATCCTGGTTACCATGGTGAGGGTAGGAACGTAGATCCTGGTTACCATGGTGAGGGTAGGAATGTAGATCCTGGTTACCATGGTGAGGGTAGGAATGTAGATCCTGGTTACCATGGTGAGGGTAGGAATGTAGATCCTGGTTACCATGGTGAGGGTAGGAACGTAGATCCTGGTTACCATGGTGAGGGTAGGAACGTAGATCCTGGTTACCATGGTGAGGGTAGGAATGTAGATCCTTGTTACCATGGTGAGGGTAGGAACGTAGATCCAGGTTATCATGGTGATGGTAGGAACCTACATCCTTGTAGGATCTACGTAGGAACAAAAGTCTCGTCCTAAAATCTTTGTTTATTCCCAAAGATTTCAACACGTGTCCGTTTTTTTAATTTATATTTATTCTTGTAATCATTCATTTTTCTTGTTATTTTTAATGATATGAGTCATTATTTGTGTTTTTTTTTCGTCTCTTTTCAGCTCTTTAAGAACATTTTTGTGGTTCAACCACTTCTTGTTTTTTTTTTTTTTCACATTAGAAACTTATCTGCAGAAATCTGATTGGTTGTTTTTTAAAAGTGTGTGAGGATGCTGGGTGTAGAATGACTGTTTTGGAGGAAGTGAAAGAGTGTGACTTGTCTGAAACAGAAAGTAAAAGAGTTCATAATAAAACTACATTTTATTTATAAGAACCTTTAAAAACATAAAGATAGAGGTGATGGAGGCGGGGCTTAGAGAGAAGGAAGAGGTGATGGAGGCGGGGCTTAGAGAGAAAGAACCGGTGATGGAGGCGGGGCTTAGAGAGAAGTAAGAGGTGATGGAGGCGGGGCTTAGAGAGAATGATGAGGTGATGGAGGCGGGGCTGAAAGAGAGAGGGAGCGGTGATGGGGCGGGGCTTAGAGAGAAGGGAGCGGTGATAGAGGCGGGGCTTAGAGAGAAGGAAGAGGTGATGGAGGCGGGGCTGAAAGAGAGAGGGAGCGGTGATGGGGCGGGGCTTAGAGAGAAGGAATAGGTGGAGGAGGCGGGGCTTAGAGAGAGAAAATGAAGAGGTGATGGAGGCGGGGCTTAGAGAGAAGGAACAGGTGATGGATGCGGGGCTTAAAGAGAATGAAGAGGTTAAGGAGGCGGGGCTTAGAAAGAGGAGGACGAGGGGATGGAGGCGAAGCTTAGAGAGAAGGAAGAGGTGATGGAGGCGGGGCTTAGAGAGAAGGAACAGGTGATGGAGGCGGGGCTTAGAGAGAATGCAGAAGGGATGGAGGCGGGGCTTAGAGAGAAGGAACAGGTGATGGAGGCGGAGCTTAGAGAGAAGGCAGTAGGGATGGAGGCGGGGCTTAGAGAGAAGGAACAGGTGATGAAGGCTGGGCTTAGAGAGAAGGAACAGGTGATGGAGGCGGGGCTTAGAGAGAACGAAGAGGTGATGGAGGCGGGGCTTAGAGAGAAGGATGTGGTGATGGAGGCGGGGCTTAGAGAGAGAAGGGAGGAAACTTTGACCCACTAATTTCTACACAAATTATTATTTTTACATAAATAACTCCAAACAAAAGTAAATTTTGACGTTTACGGCTTTGTTTCAGTAAAAACTTTTCCGTTCGAGCGCGTCTTCCAGCTCAGGTTCACGCCCGTCATCCCCTGGTTCGTCAGTTTCTCTTTAAACTGAAACACAAAAAAAAAAAAAAAACAGTCATTAAAACCTTTTATTTAGAAAGTATCTGGTGTGATGTGTGATAGAAGAGTTTCAGCTAAAATGAAAGAGAAAGTGTAGAAAATCGTGGTGAGAGCGGCCATGCTGATTGGTCTAGAGACAGTGTGGTGAGAGCGGCCATGCTGATTGGTCTAGAGACAGTGTGGTGAGAGCGGCCATGCTGATTGGTGTAGAGACAGTGTGGTGAGAGCGGCCATGCTGATTGGTCTAGAGACAGTGTGGTGAGAGCGGCCATGCTGATTGGTCTAGAGACAGTGTGGTGAGAGCGGCCGTGCTGATTGGTCTAGAGACAGTGTGGTGAGAGCGGCCGTGCTGATTGGTCTAGAGACAGTGTGGTGAGAGCGGCCATGCTGATTGGTCTAGAGACAGTGTGGTGAGAGCGGCCATGCTGATTGGTCTAGAGACAGTGTGGTGAGAGCGGCCATGCTGATTGGTCTAGAGACAGTGTGGTGGGAGCGGCCATGCTGATTGGTCTAGAGACAGTGTGGTGAGAGCGGCCATGCTGATTGGTCTAGAGACAGTGTGGTGAGAGCGGCCGTGCTGATTGGTCTAGAGACAGTGTGGTGAGAGCGGCCGTGCTGATTGGTCTAGAGACAGTGTGGTGAGAGCGGCCATGCTGATTGGTCTAGAGACAGTGTGGTGAGAGCGGCCGTGCTGATTGGTCTAGAGACAGTGTGGTGAGAGCGGCCGTGCTGATTGGTCTAGAGACAGTGTGGTGAGAGCGGCCGTGCTGATTGGTCTAGAGACAGTGTAGTGAGAGCGGCCGTGCTGATTGGTCTAGAGACAGTGTCACTGATTAAGACAGGAAACAGAGATGTTTGTATCAGAGATGAAGATGCTGAGGATCTCTCTGGGAGTGACCAGGATGGACAGGATCAGAGGAACAGCACATGTTAGAGGTTTTAAAGTCAGAGAGGTCAGACTGAGATGGTTTGGACATGTGCAGAGGAGAGAGAGAGAGTACATCAGAAGAAGGATGCTGGGTTTGGAACCACCAGGAAAGAGGACTAGAGGAAGACCAAAGAGGAGGTTCATGGATACAGTGAAGGAAGGGAAATGCCGAAAGAAGAAGAAGAAGATTTTGACGAGAAGGGACAGCTTCACGGAGATAATCTAGCCCGCTGTCAGCCAGATTTGGAGTGAGATGTTCCAGAAGAGAGGTGGATCATGTCACCTGTCTTCCTTCACCAGTGATTAACTTCTATAAGCTGGTTAAACAGGCTCAGGGTCATAATCTCCTCCACCACCTCCTTCATGACGTCCAGAAAAGTCACAGCTGAAAAGACGCCATGTTTTACCTTCTGAAGGAGATTCTCAAGAAAAGCTGGGTTGTTAAAATCCACTGAAGACGAACGTCTCATTTTCACTTTCACGTCTTTCTTCAAATTGGCGGAAAGATCTTTAAAAAGAAAGATGTTTTAGTTCAAATAAATCACTGGTTAATTTTAATTCTCTTGGATGTCACCATGGTAACCAGGATCTACGTTCCTACCCTCACCATGGTAACCAGGATCTACGTTCCTACCCTCACCATGGTAACCAGGATCTACGTTCCTACCCTCACCATGGTAACCAGGATCTACGTTCCTACCCTCACCATGGTAACCAGGATCTACGTTCCTACCCTCACCATGGTAACCAGGATCAATGTTCCTACCCTCACCATGGTAACCAGGATCTACGTTCCTACCCTCACCATGGTAACCAGGATCTACGTTCCTACCCTCACCATGGTAACCAGGATCAATGTTCCTACCCTCACCATGGTAACCAGTATCTACGTTCCTACCCTCACCATGGTAACCAGGATCAATGTTCCTACCCTCACCATGGTAACCAGTATCTACGTTCCTACGCTCACCATGGTAACCAGGATCTACATTCCTACCCTCACCATGGTAACCAGGATCTACATTCCTACCCTCACCATGGTAACCAGGATCTACATTCCTACCCTGACCATGGTAACCAGGATCTACGTTCCTACCCTCACCATGGTAACCAGGATCAATGTTCCTACCCTCACCATGGTAACCAGGATCTACGTTCCTACCCTCACCATGGTAACCAGGATCTACGTTCCTACCCTCACCATGGTAACCAGGATCTACGTTCCTACCCTCACCATGGTAACCAGGATCTACGTTCCTACCCTCACCATGGTAACCAGGATCTACGTTCCTACCCTCACCATGGGGTTAAAACAGTTAAAACAGTCAAAAATCATGACTGACCTTCGTAACAAATCGATGGTAACATTGAACCACAAGGTTTATCGATCCATCGTCCTGAGTCGTTGAAATCAGCCGCTGCGCAGTTGTTTTCCACCAGATTGGGGGCATTCTCTTGCCAGTAGTTTATTGAGGAGTTGTTTCCGTCAGACCACTTCCAGGTACTTCTAAAAAGTCCAATCCAAGCAAACTTTCCAAACTTGAGCACCTTCTTTATCTCCTCGTTGTCTTCAGGGCTGCTCACCACGGCCAGGTGTGAGTAGTGGGTTCTACAGTAGCTCATAGCATTCAACCACGTCATGGTTGTTAGGACGTAGACGTAATTCATTTTCTCACCTGAAATAAAACACACGATTCACTGTGGTGAGAGTGGCCATGCTGAATGGTCTAGAGCAGACCTGGGCAAATTACGGCCCGCGGGCCACATCCGGCCCTTTGTACGTCCCTGTCCGGCCCGCCTGAGGCCAATCATAAACACCACAAATTAAACTTTTTAAAAAACTTTTATTTTGAAATTTTATTTTATTTTGAAAAGCGTTACGTCGCTACGTATGCACGCATGCAGAGTTTTCAAGGCGATTTCAAAACTCATGGTTTGTTCTCCCTTCAACTGCAGTGTGGATGATGCACCAAGTGAAGTGATCTGCAGTCTGACACACATCTGGCAGATCACTTCAAGTCAGTCTTTTACTCCGCCCTCAAAGAGGAAAACTTTCCACACCTGAGGAGGCATGCTCAGAGGATCCTAGTCCTCTTTGGATCTACCTATCAATGTGAACAGACATTCTCAGTTATGAAGTTCAACAAATCCAAACACAGATCCTCTATGACTGATGGCCACCTCTCAGCTGTCCTTCACACAGCCACTTCAGACATTCCACCAGATTTCAATGTTCAAGAACAGACTGGATTATTCTCACTGAAGAGGTAACATGAGGTGGAAAGCATTACAAGTTAAAAAATAAATTGCACTGGTTCAATAATTGATTTTCTTATTTAACCAGTTTGACATAACCTAATCTACATATTTACAGAGTGCTTTATTCTTCTGATTATCAGTACCAGCTATTCAAAATATTTAAGTATTTTACAATCAAAGAAAGTTGGTGGCCCTCTGACACAATTCAGGCTTCTCATGCGGCCCCTGATAAAAATTAATTGCCCACCCCTGGTCTAGAGACAGTGTGGTGAGAGCGGCCATGCTGATTGGTCTAGAGACAGCGTGGTGAGAGCGGCCATGCTTATTGATCTAGAGACAGCGTGGTGAGAGCGGCCATGCTTATTGATCTAGAGACAGTGTGGTGAGAGCGGCCATGCTGATTGGTCTAGAGACAGCGTGGTGAGAGCGGCCATGCTGATTGGTCTAGAGACAGTGTGGTGAGAGCGGCCATGCTGATTGGTCTAGAGACAGCGTGGTGAGAGCGGCCATGCTGATTGGTCTAGAGACAGTGTGGTGAGAGCGGCCATGCTGATTGGTCTAGAGACAGCGTGGTGAGAGCGGCCATGCTGATTGGTCTAGAGACAGTGTGGTGAGAGCGGCCATGCTGATTGGTCTAGAGACAGTGTGGTTAGAGCGGCCATGCTGATTGGTCTAGAGACAGCGTGGTGAGAGCGGCCATGCTGATTGGTCTAGAGACAGCGTGGTGAGAGCGGCCATGCTGATTGGTCTAGAGACAGCGTGGTGAGAGCGGCCATGCTGATTGGTCTAGAGACAGTGTGGTGAGAGCGGCCATGCTGATTGGTCTAGAGACAGCGTGGTGAGAGCAGCCATGCTTATTGGTCTAGAGACAGTGTGGTGAGAGCGGCCATGCTGATTGGTCTAAAGACAGTGTCACTGAGGAAAAGACAGGAAACAGAGATGTTTGTATCAGAGATGAAGATGCTGAGGATCTCTCTGGGAGTGACCAGGATGGACAGGATCAGAGG
The DNA here is from genome assembly GCA_902685375.1 of Neostethus bicornis. Classification (NCBI taxonomy): domain Eukaryota; kingdom Metazoa; phylum Chordata; class Actinopteri; order Atheriniformes; family Phallostethidae; genus Neostethus; species Neostethus bicornis. The sequence continues at coordinate 1,176,067 of CACRXE010000022.1, forward strand.
AACAGCACATGTTAGAGGTTTTAAAGTCAGAGAGACTGGACTAGGGGTGGGCAAACTTTTTCGATTCACGGCCACATTGAGTTCTAACATTAGGCTCCGGAACGGAAGCAGACGGGTGGCATGCTTTGGTAACCTCACCTTAATAAAAAACACGCGCTTTAATTTACAATAAAAACGGAAAAAAAAAGCATTAAAACAAAATATCTTATTTTGAAATGAGTCTTTAAACACTGAAAATCAAATGAAAAACTATTTTATTTTGAAGTTCTCTGATCCTTCAGGAAGTCATCATCACTCTCCTCCTGACTGGAATTTTATTTTATTTTTTCAAAAACATCAAGCGCGTAAAGTTTAAAATCTAGCGCGCTTGATTACCCGCGTGTAGTGACCCTAATGGCTTTCCATAGAAGCACACAAGGTATGAAATCTAACACGCTTGTTTACATGCGTGTACTGGACCCGATGGCTTTCTATACATATTTATTTTGACATGTGCATCACGGAGACACACATTTTAATGTGAGCAGTGTTGTTGTATCTTCTGCACCATCTAGTGACAAAACAGAAATTGCAGGGAAAATAAAACATAAACAAGGTTTATTTACTTAATTTTTCAAGTTCAGCGTGCCGGATTAAAATGTTTAATGGACCGCATATGGCCCGCGGGCCGTGGTTTTGCCATGCCTGGGTTAGATGGAAGAAAATGACTTGCTGTGGCGCCCCGTGGAGGGGAATGCCGAAAGAAGGAGGAAGATTGTGTCTTGAGAAGTTACAAATTTATGGAGAAAAAAATGCAAATAAAACAACAATACTCACCTGTTTCGTGGGCGCAGACGAAATCAAACGTGGTAGAACACACGCTGTCCAACCATACTCCTGAATCCAAGACGTAAACACACTTTTCGGGGGGATTGTTGCTGGGTTGAGTAACAGCCCAGTTGGTGTAATTTGTCTCTGGAAGAGTTTTGTTTGTCGGGAACCATCTCCAGTCGATTCTGTCATCATGCAAACCAATCCATGCCAACTGTGAACAGAGGATTGGTCCTTCGTTACGATCAGCGTGGCATCATATTTACAAACATTTAGAAACAGGGCATCACGATGGGCTCATGGTAAGAAAGTAAGGGGTTCAGACCTTCACCATAGTAACCGGAATCTACGTTCCTACCCTCACCATGGTAACCAGGATCTACGTTCCTACCCTCACCATGGTAACCAGGATCTACGTTCCTACCCTCACCATGATAACCAGAATCTACGTTCCTACCCTCACCATGGTAACCAGGATCTACGTTCCTACCCTCACCATGGTAACCAGGATCTACGTTCCTACCCTCACCATGGTAACCAGGATCTACGTTCCTACCCTCACCATGGTAACCAGTATCTACGTTCCTACCCTCACCATGGTAACCAGCTGTGGGTGGTGACCAAAAGAATGAGATTGCAGATACAAGCGGCTGAAATGAGCTTCCTCCGCAGGGTGGCTGGGCTCTCACTCAGAGATCATGTGAGGAGCTCTACCATCCGGGAGGAGCTCGGTGTCGAGCCGCTCCTTTTCCAGGTTGAGAGGAGTCAGATGGGGTGGTTCGGGCATCTGGTTAGGATGCCCCTCGAGCTCTTTGCTGTCATGATATCCTCTTCTGCAGCCAGAGGGAGCCATGGACATCTCTGATCGATCTGATCAGGATCAGCCGGGATTGATTGCAGATTCCAAACAGCTGTGCACTCTGCCATCTACTTAAGCTGAATCATCCCAGACTTCCATGTTGGGTCTTACAATCCCTCCCAGCCAGGTCTCCCTGGTTGCCTGACCATGAACACATTACTGCAATAACCATTTACCATGCCACCGACACTATGTCTTTTGTTTCACAGTAATTCTGGACTACCAACTTCTAAATAGACCACGTTTTCTGTCTGCAACTGGGTCCTCCTCTTTCCATGTGCACTCCGCCCTCATGACACTTGCTGGTGAGATGTTTTGGGCACGTCCCAGCAGGAGGAGACCAAGAGGCAGACCTCAGACCTGCTGGAGAGACTATGTCTTACAGCTGGACAGGGAACACCTCAGGATCCTCCTGGGTGAGATGGAGGATGCAGCCGGGGTGAGAGAAGCCAGGGTTTACCGTCTGAGGCTGTTGCCGCCGGTGACCGGTAACAGGTGTTAAGTTTTCAGAGACACCTGATGTCAATTTATCCTTGTTTTTTTGTTTAAATCATCAATGCAAATACTGAGCATTCATTTTCCTCTGCCCAGGTGTGTACCACTCTACCAGCTCAACATGGGCAACTTCTCTAAGACAAATGAGCCAGATCGTCGTCAGGAAGAAAAGTCACGGCTCCTGTGTTAGATTCACGGAACTCTGTCCCAGTTGGAATTTGCAGAACTCCAGGCATACAAAAGCCTATGTCGGCTGATTTCAGGGGAGAGGCAGGATACACCCCGAACAGGTCGCCACTCTATTGCAGGGAACACACACACACACACACACACACACACACACACACACACACACACACACACACACACACACACACACACACACACACACACACACACACACACACACACACACACACACACACACACACACACACACACACACACACACACACACACACACACACACACATTCCTAGCAGCCAATCATCCTAACATATATGTTTTTGGAGGAAACCAGAGAAAACCCACAAATACAAGGAGAACATGCAAACTACACACAGAAAGAGCGTGTACCAAGCCTCACCCCCACTCTGGGATTCTAGCCCCTGACCTTCTTGCTGTGAAGCCACCGTGCTAACTACTAAGTAAAGTAAAAAATTAATTCAACTCTTATGTCATGAGGCCGGCACGGTGGGTAGCACAGTGACCTCACAGCAAGTAGGTCAGGGATTCGAATCCCGGGTGGGAACGAGCCTTGGAACACTGTCTTTTCTGTGTGGAGTTTGCATGTTCTCCCTGTGTTACCCTCCAAAAACAAGCATGCTAGGCTGATTTGCCGGTCCCAAATTACCCCTAGGAATGTGTGTGTGTGTGTGTGTGTGTGTGTGTGTGTGTGTGTGTGTGTGGCCCCGTGACAGACTGGCGACCTGTTTGGGGTGTACCCTGCCCTTCACCTTGAATCATCCGGGATGGGCTCTGGCACCCCCTGCAACCCTATAAGGGATAGACGGACCGTCTTCATCTCCCTGATTAGAGACACCTGGTAGTGATTGTGCAGTTGCCTGTTTAAAGGCAGTCTGGCTCTCTGTCAGGGAGGGTCATCACCCCTACCAGCCAGGTCTTTGACATCTGCCGCAGGAACCTGGACATCGAGCGTCCCACCTACACCAACCTGAATGGATCATCAGCCAGATCGTGCCCTCCATCACCGCTTCGACGGCACCGTAAACATCGACCTGACGGAGTTCCAGACGAACTTGGTGCCCTCCACTTTCCCCTGGCCACCTACGCCCCGTCATCTCTGCAGAGAAGGTCTACCACGAGCAGCTGACAGACCCTCGCCATGGCAAGTACATGGCCTGCCGCCGCTTGTACCGAGGCGACGTGGTCCCCTGTCGCCACCTTCAAAACCAAGCGCTCCATCCAGTTTGTGGACTGGTGTCCCACTGGCTTCAAGGTGGGCATCAACTACCAGCCTCCCACCGTGGTTCCCGGTGACCTGGCTAAGGTTCAGAGGGCCGTGTGCATGCTCACCATGGTAACCAGGATCTACATTCCTACCCTCACCATGGTAACCATGATCTACGTTCCTACCCTCACCATGGTAACCAGGATCTACGTTCCTACCCTCACCATGGTAACCAGGATCTACGTTCCTACCCTCACCATGGTAACCAGCATCTACGTTCCTGCCCTCACCGTGGTAACCAGCATCTACGTTTCTATCCTCACCATGGTAACCAGGATCTATGTTCCTACCCTCACCATGGTAACCAGCATCTACGTTCCTGCCCTCACCGTGGTAACCAGCATCTACGTTTCTATCCTCACCATGGTAACCAGGATCTACGTTCCAACCCTCACCATGGTAACCAGGATCTACGTTTCTACCCTCACCATGGTAACCAGCATCTACGTTTCTATCCTCACCATGGTAACCAGGATCTATGTTCCTGCCCTCACCGTGGTAACCAGGATCTACGTTCCAACCCTCACCATGGTAACCAGGATCTACGTTTCTACCCTCACCATGGTAACCAGCATCTACGTTTCTATCCTCACCATGGTAACTAGGATCTACGTTCCTGCCCTCACCGTGGTAACCAGCATCTACGTTTCTATCCTCACCATGGTAACCAGGATCTACGTTCCTACCCTCACCATGGTAACCAGTGTGGGCGCTGTCTTAAAGAACAAAATCATAGATACAAGCGGCATAAATGATCTTCTTCTGCAGGGTGGCTGGGCTCTCACTCAGAGATAGAGGGAGGAGCTTGGAGCAGAACCGTTGCTCAACGGGTCGAGAGAACCCAGATGGGTGGTTTGGGCCTCTGGTTAGTATGCCTCCTGACTGCCCAGCTGGTTTGGTGTCCTAGGCAAATGCCACAAGGAAGAGACCCAGACGTAGACCCCGTACCTGCTGGAGAGCCTTTGCCGCCATTGCAGAGGCAAGGGCTCATCTGACCTCATGTACGCCAAGAGGGCCTTCATCCACTGGTATAGGAGAGGGCATGTATGAGGGAGAGTTCTCAGATCTATTTCATGCCCTGCACTCGGGTCCTTATCCTCCTTCACCACCCTCCAACGTGCCAACTTACAGATGAAGCCAGAGGTGCAGCAGCTTCCATTTAGTTGAGCGTCGTTACCACGTTCATGTCGCTCACGGTCACCAAGTCGCTGTACTGTTCTTTGCAGTAACTTGATGAACCTGCCAGGTTGTCACGGTGGGTGTGAAATAGTATCTCCGCACAGTGACGGCGGACTCGGCCCAAAGCGCTGCGAAAACACCAGAGAGAGAAAATTCATTTAGACTTGGCGGAGTCCAACACGAACCGAGCTCTGGTACCAGTCACACAAAGACCAGACAGCTCGTACCACGGGAGCTGGGACTCCGTACTACCAGAGCACCAACACAGGAGCCCTCGAGGGTCATCCTCACCCTCCACTCCCCCTTCTTATAGAGAGGGAGCACCACCCCAGTCTGCCAATCTAGAGATACTGTCACCGATGTCCAGGTGATGATGGAGAACACCATCCAGAGGCTTAAGGAGCTCCGGGCAGATCTCATCCACCCGCAGCGACCCTCACCATGGTAACCAGGATCTATGTTCCTACCCTCACCATGGTAACCAGGATCTACGTTCCTACCCTCACCATGGTAACCAGGATCTACATTCCTACCCTCACCATGGTAACCATCTGTGGGTGGTGACTGAAAGAATGAGATCACCGATACAAGCGGCCGAATGAGCTTCCTCCGCAGGGTGCTGGGCTCTCACTCAGAGATCGGGGGAGGAGTTCTGCCATCCGGGAGGGGCTCGGTGTCAAGGCGCTCCTCCTCCAGGTCGAGAGATGCCAGATGGGGTGGTTTGGGCATCTGGTCAGGATGCCCCCTGAATGCCTCACTGGGGAGGTGTTCCATCCCACCAGGAGTAGACCCAGAGTCAGACCCCAGACCTGCTGGAGAGACTATGTCTCACAGCTGGACAGGGAACACCTCAGGATCCTCCTGGGTGAGATGGAGGATGCAACTGGGGTGAGAGAAGCCTGGGCTTCCTGTCTGAAGCTGTTGCCCCCGTTGACCCGGCTCTGGATAAGCAGAAGAACACAGAATGGAACAGATTTTCCCGTCTGTAACTCACCCGATGCAGTGATGACCAACAGCAGCAGCTCCTCCATCGTCCTTACACCGTCTCAGGTTTTTGATCCTGCAGATTTTAAACTCCTAGAAAAACAAACATCTTTCACATGCAAAATAAACCTGTTTGTTTTTTCCATTTTTCTCTCTGAACGTGGAGACGAAGTCACAAGTAAAAAATTATTCAAAGTAGGATGATTTACATCTTTCATCTCCTTCTGGAGAGACTCAGTGATCCGGTGATGATTCCATCATGTATGACATCACACATTTAAACATGTTAAATAATCTCAGTGAGTTTGTGGAATTTTTAAAGTTCTCAATTTTAGTTTCACCAGAGAAGGCCAGGATTCTCTCACCCCGGCTGCATCCTCCATCTCACCCAGGAGGATCCTGAGGTGTTCCCTGTCCAGTTGTGGGACATAGTCTCTCCATCAGGTGCGGGGTCTGCCTCTGGGTCTCCTACTGGTGGAATGGAACACCTCACCAGAGAGGGAGGCATCCTAACCAGCAGCCTAAACCACCCCATCTGGCTCTTTTCGGCTCCTCACTCGATCTCTGAATGAGAGCCCAGCCACCATGCCGAGGAAGCTCATTTCCACCGCTTGTATCCGTGATCTAATTCTTTCG
>CACRXE010000022.1:1187500-1192500 GCA_902685375.1 Neostethus bicornis
CTAATACCAACCTATAGGACCTAGTTACTAATACCAACCTATAGAACCTGGTTACTAATACCAACCTATAGGACCTGGTTACTAATACCAACCTATAGGACCTGGTTACTAATACCAACCTATAGGACCTGGTTACTAATACCAACCTATAGGACCTGGTTACTAATACCAACCTATAGGACCTGGTTACTAATACCAACCTATAGGACCTGGTTACTAATACCAACCTATAGGACCTGGTTACTAATACCAACCTATAGGACCTGGTTACTAATACCAACCTATAGGACCTGGTTACTAATACCAGCCTATAGGACCTGGTTACTAATACCAACCTATAGGACCTGGTTACTAATACCAACCTATAGGACCTGGTTACTAATACCAACCTATAGGACCTGGTTACTAATACCAACCTATAGGACCTGGTTACTAATACCAACCTATAGGCCCTGGTTACTAATACCAACCTATAGGACCTGGTTACTAATACCAACCTATAGGACCTGGTTACTAATACCAACCTATAGGACCTGGTTACTAATACCAACCTATAGGACCTGGTTACTAATACCAACCTATAGGACCTGGTTACTAATACCAACCTATAGGACCTGGTTACTAGTACCAACCTATAGGACCTGGTTACTAATACCAACCTATAGGACCTGGTTACTAATACCAACCTATAGGACCTGGTTACTAATACCAACCTATAGGACCTGGTTACTAATACCAACCTATAGGACCTGGTTACTAATACCAACCTATAGGACCTGGTTACTAATGCCAACCTATAGGACCTGGTTACTAGTACCAACCTATAGGACCTGGTTACTAGTACCAACCTATAGGACCTGGTTACTAGTATCAACCTATAGGACCTGGTTACTAATGCCAACCTATAGGACCTGGTTACTAATGCCAACCTATAGGACCTGGTTACTAGTACCAACCTATAGGACCTGGTTACTAATACCAACCTATAGGACCTGGTTACTAATACCAACCTATAGGACCTGGTTACTAATACCAACCTATAGGACCTGGTTACTAATGCCAACCTATAGGACCTGGTTACTAGTACCAACCTATAGGACCTGGTTACTAATACCAACCTATAGGACCTGGTTACTAGTATCAACCTATAGGACCTGGTTACTAATGCCAACCTATAGGACCTGGTTACTAATGCCAACCTATAGGACCTGGTTACTAGTACCAACCTATAGGACCTGGTTACTAATACCAACCTATAGGACCTGGTTACTAATACCAACCTATAGGACCTGGTTACTAATACCAACCTATAGAACCTGGTTACTAATACCAACCTATAGGACCTGGTTACTAATGCCAACCTATAGGACCTGGTTACTAATACCAACCTATAGGACCTGGTTACTAATACCAACCTATAGGACCTGGTTACTAATACCAACCTATAGGACCTGGTTACTAATACCAACCTATAGGACCTGGTTACTAATACCAACCTATAGGACCTGGTTACTAATACCAACCTATAGGACCTGGTTACTAATGCCAACCTATAGGATCTGGTTACTAATACCAACCTATAGGACCTGGTTACTAATGCCAACCTATAGGACCTGGTTACTAATACCAACCTATAGGACCTGGTTACTAATACCAACCTATAGGACCCGGTTACTAATACCAACCTATAGGACCCGGTTACTAATACCAACCTATAGGACCTGGTTACCAATACCAACCTGTAGGACCTGGTTACTAATACCAACCTATAGGACCTGGTTACTAATACCAACCTATAGGACCTGGTTACTAATACCAACCTATAGGACCTGGTTACTAATACCAACCTATAGGACCTGGTTACTAATACCAACCTATAGGACCTGGTTACTAATACCAACCTATAGGACCTGGTTACTAATACCAACCTATAGGACCTGGTTACTAATACCAACCTATAGGACCTGGTTACTAATACCAACCTACAGGACCTGGTTACTAATACCAACCTATAGGATCTGGTTACTAATACCAACCTATAGGACCTGGTTACTAATACCAACCTATAGGACCTGGTTACTAATACCAACCTATAGGACCTGGTTACTAATACCAACCTATAGGACCTGGTTACTAATACCAACCTATAGGACCTGGTTACTAATACCAACCTATAGGACCTGGTTACTAATACCAACCTACAGGACCTGGTTACTAATACCAACCTATAGGACCTGGTTACTAATGCCAACCTATAGGACCTGGTTACTAATACCAACCTATAGGACCTGGTTACTAATACCAACCTATAGGACCTGGTTACTAATACCAACCTATAGGACCTGGTTACTAATACCAACCTATAGGACCTGGTTACTAATACCAACCTATAGGACCTGGTTACTAATACCAACCTATAGGACCTGGTTACTAATGCCAACCTATAGGACCTGGTTACTAGTACCAACCTATAGGACCTGGTTACTAGTACCAACCTATAGGACCTGGTTACTAGTATCAACCTATAGGACCTGGTTACTAATGCCAACCTATAGGACCTGGTTACTAATACCAACCTATAGGACCTGGTTACTAATACCAACCTATAGGACCTGGTTACTAATACCAACCTATAGGACCTGGTTACTAATACCAACCTATAGGACCTGGTTACTGATACCAACCTATAGGACCTGGTTACTAATACCAACCTATAGGACCTGGTTACTAATACCAACCTATAGGACCTGGTTACTAATACCAACCTATAGGACCTGGTTACTGATACCAACCTATAGGACCTGGTTACTAATACCAACCTATAGAACCTGGTTACTAATACCAACCTATAGGACCTGGTTACTAATACCAACCTATAGGACCTGGTTACTAATACCAACCTATAGGACCTGGTTACTAATGCCAACCTATAGGACCTGGTTACTAGTACCAACCTATAGGACCTGGTTACTAATACCAACCTATAGGACCTGGTTACTAATACCAACCTATAGAACCTGGTTACTAATACCAACCTATAGGACCTGGTTACTAATACCAACCTATAGGACCTGGTTACTAATACCAACCTATAGGACCTGGTTACTAATACCAACCTATAGGACCTGGTTACTAATGCCAACCTATAGGACCTGGTTACTAATACCAACCTATAGGACCTGGTTACTAATACCAACCTATAGGACCTGGTTACTAATACCAACCTATAGGACCTGGTTACTAATACCAACCTATAGGACCTGGTTACTAATACCAACCTATAGGACCTGGTTACTAATACCAACCTATAGGACCTGGTTACTAATACCAGCCTATAGGACCTGGTTACTAATACCAACCTATAGGACCTGGTTACTAATACCAACCTATAGGACCTGGTTACTAATACCAACCTATAGGACCTGGTTACTAATACCAACCTATAGGACCTGGTTACTAATACCAACCTATAGAACCTGGTTACTAATACCAACCTATAGGACCTGGTTACTAATGCCAACCTATAGGACCTGGTTACTAGTACCAACCTATAGGACCTGGTTACTAATACCAACCTATAGGACCTGGTTACTAATACCAACCTATAGGACCTGGTTACTAATGCCAACCTATAGGACCTGGTTACTAGTACCAACCTATAGGACCTGGTTACTAATACCAACCTATAGGACCTGGTTACTAATGCCAACCTATAGGACCTGGTTACTAATACCAACCTATAGGACCTGGTTACTAATACCAACCTATAGGACCTGGTTACTAATACCAACCTATAGGAGCTGGTTACTAATACCAACCTATAGGAGCTGGTTACTAATACCAACCTATAGGACCCGGTTACTAATACCAACCTATAGGACCTGGTTACTAATGCCAACCTATAGGACCTGGTTACTAGTACCAACCTATAGGACCTGGTTACTAATACCAACCTATAGGACCTGGTTACCAATACCAACCTATAGGACCTGGTTACTAATACCAACCTATAGGACCTGGTTACTAGTACCAACCTATAGGACCTAGTTACTAATACCAACAGTAGTAAGAGAAGAGCAAGCTCTACAGTAAGGGAAAAAACAAAAAGAAAAAACACACACACAAAAAAAGAATACACTCCAACAGAAGACGTTGATATAATTACATTAAATATTTCATATACTGTGATCAGATCATATGTTTATAATTTAGTTTGAATGTATTTAAATTTTGATATTACTTGTAGGATTTGTCCAGACTATTCCAGAGTTTCACACCACGTACAGACATGTAAAAGCTTTTTTTAGTGGTTCTCACTTTGGGCAGTTTAAAGTCTCCTATTACTCTCAGGTTATGTGATTTTTCATTCATATTAAATAGACTTTGTAAATTTTTTTCAGTAGTTTGTGGTATGCTTTAAACATTGTGATTGCTGAGTAGTACTGAGAAAGGTCTTTAAATTTTAAGAGTTTAGAATGTGCAAAGAGGTTGTGAGTATGATCCAAAAAACAAACTTTATGTATAATTGGTAGTGCTCTTTTCTGTAAGACAGTTAAGGGTGTTAGTGTCGTCTGATAGGTATTCCATCAGACTTCAACACCATAAGTGAGATATGGAAGAACCATCGACCAGTACAATGTGCGCAAGGAGCTGAAATCAAGGTGATATTTAATTTTATTTATTATAGAGAGACTTTTGGATATTTTTGCTTTTACATGTCTGACGTGGGGTTTCCAAGACAGTCATCATTAATAATGAACAGAGACATTAATTTTTTTTAAACATAAATCAGCTCCATTTTTTTCAAAACCAACTTGAAGGTCAAAACGAAGTTGTTTTTATGTAAATAAATGTACTTTGAATGATTTTTGACTCTCCATCCATCATGAAGCAGGATGTCAGACAAACATGCAAAAATCTTCATATTTCTTTTGCATGTGACTGATGAACATCCGACTGGAAGACTTTTAAAAGTTTAAAGAATCAAAGTGAAGACGGAT